>RHPI01003516.1:222242-236639 GCA_009103225.1 Chlorokybus atmophyticus
CTCTCTCTCTCTCTCTCTCTCTCTCTCTCTCTCTCTCTCTCTCTCTCTCTCTCTCTCTCTCTCTCTCCCTCTCCCTCCCTCCCTCCCTCCCTCCCTCCCTCCCTGCACCGGTTGATGCGCAGGTCCATTCTCGTGGCACAGCAAAGCCACTTTTGTGCACCTAGCAGCGGCTAATGCGCTTGTGTGGGGGACGGATCAGAAAAGCATCGTTGAAAAGAAGGACGACGCGACGCGCAACATATCCTGCTACTGCAAAAGAGAATTGGCCGAGGAGTATGCACGACAGCTGAGCCCAGACCGTGTTTCTGGTGTGCATGGACTTGATCGCCTACCGCCACCTGAGGTAAACAATACAGTACACATGCCCTTACACTTGCAAGCGGACGCACGAAGGCCTTTAAACTTCTTAAACGCATGCAGAGGACAGAAACGGTCGGTACGAGCTTGAAAGGCGCAAAAAATAAGGCCAAGAACGATGCGCGCACAGTGGTACGCACTCATCAACACATGCATTCGCAATCACTTGATTTGTCGCACGCGCGTGTGCGCACGCACATGCGCGCGTGCGTGCACTCGTATAAACACATGTGCTTGTCCACCTAAGCAGAAGACAGAAACCGATGGTACGAGCTCAACAAGAGCCAAAAACAAGGCCAAGAAAGCTGCGCGCACAGTGGTACGCTCTCATCAACACACATGCACGCGCAACCACACAAGTTGTTGCACGGGCGTGTGCGCACACACATGCGCGCGTGCGCTCATTTAGACACACGTGCTTGTCCACCTAAGTACTCCACCTACTTGAGGGGCAAGTTAATAAGCAACAGCTGGTGCAAGCACTCAGGCGAATGCAGCTAAGCGTAGTGTGGTACGCACCTGTAAGCACGCATACACACGTACAAGCATGCACACATTAACGCACGCCGACATAGTTGAGCACGTGCTGCGCGTGCACTTCTGTGATTAGCAGCATCGCACGCAGGCACTGACACCTTATCAAATTCTGCAGATGGTCAAGGCCGTCAGCAAGAGCGCTACAGGGAAGGCCAAGACGGCTCGTCCATTGGTACGCACTCGTATGCCCACGCAACCACTTCTGTTACCGCACGCTCGTGTGCACACGCGGTCATATCCAACAGTCAGGAGTGCACACACACTGTGTGTGGCATGCTTGCATGCACACACAAGCGGTTAAACTGTGCACGCAAGCGTGCGCACGCCAAAACTCACTCATAATGAAAAGGTGTGCACATGTGCATGCAAGCACGCACAACCATCTAAATTGGCACCTTAGCAGGCGTCAACCATTCGTAAGTCATCTGCCAAAGGCACCCAAGCAACAAGATCTACCATAAGAGCTGAGGCGTCCAGTTCCACTACCACTAGCGAGATGCTTGCCGCTATGGCACAAGCAGTTAGCCAATCCGATGAGGACGACGCAATCCCGGCGGCAACGACGACTGTGACAGCAGCGGTACAAGCGGCGAAAGTAAAGGCAGGCAACCTCGCAAACCTTGTCCAGTGCATCAAATGCCGTCATTGGGTTCATGGCGATTGCTGGAATCTCAAACCCATTCATGGTGAAGGTAAGTGTTGATAGCTTCTGTTGTCGTACGCTATCCGTCCCATGTTGTACATAACATAACGTGCAACAGGTACCGATTTCAATTGTCTGATAGTCGACACATGGGAGAAGCGTAACTTTGTATGTGGGAGAACCGAAGAATGCAACTTGAAGGTGATGGTTGTTGTGGTCCTCCCACTTAGCTGTATCTGTACTACCACGCACATAACATGTGTTGGGGTGTAGCGCATTCTCCTAATTAGGTTACGTAACTGTTTCAACACGATTAGAGTTTGTTATGCGGCACAACCAAACTTGCTTGACACTTGTGAGTTTGCCGTTCAGCAAAACGAGGCATGTTCAAGGTCGCTATTGGCTACGTGTCAAGTCAACAAGCACAGGAATGCAATGCAAGCGATGGTATGCTATACGCACGCACGCACGCATGCATGCACGAGGAAGACAGCAATAACGGTGTTACTGCATTGTGCGCAGGGGCAGGAGGTGCTTGCGTCCACGAGTGCACAGGTTGCAGGCAGCGACCAGGCAAAGCAAGTGCGTCACTTTTGCATTAAGTCAAGGTGGTTGCATTGAATGTAGTGAATGATGTTGATAATGAGTACACTGCAGAACAAGCGGAAGAGAGAAAGGACGGAAAGGCACTGGGTTGCTAAACGCCGCGCTGAAATGGAGAGGGGTGTGTATGGTGTCGGCGTTAAGGTATATGTATTGCGATGCAACAGGTATGCATATGTTGAATAGCAAGGAGATTCCTGAAGCTTTGCCACACCCAGCTGCACAAAGACCAAGCGCAAGAAAGGTGAGGTGCTGCGTCGAGAGAAGGTGATTCGCGACCTTCAAGATGTCGCATTACGGCAGTAGGACATGCACCTACATTGCAGCTCCTGTTGTGCGCCATTGCCAAGCTCCCACCAAGGTTGCCTTGACGCTGCCTCGCACAAATCGCTTGCATTCCCAGCACGTGTGCCACGCCCTCGAGCACCAGGATATTGCCAGCAGGTAGCACAAGGTGTCCTTCAACAGCAAGAAGCATATGGGTAGGTGACTACCACTTGTAACACATGCCCACCTGCTGTTTGATTTCCTTGCTTGGTAAGGTTGGCTTCTCTCTCCGACAACTAGTTGGTCTTGTGCCAGGGCAGAAACTGAAGACGACCTTGACCTGCCTGAGTCGAGCCTGCAATGCACGCGATTGTTCGTGCGAAAAACTTTGTCAATCAGCTCCACCATGTCGTTGTCGACCAGTAGGTTGCTGGGATGCACTGACTTTGTCTTTCAGCCGCGAGCTGCTCCGGCTTTCCCTTGGTGGAGCAGCAGCAGCTCCCGCTGGACACTGTGTGCAGCCTGTTTCTCACACTAGCCACATGGAGTTACTCTCAGCTGCAATACGGGTCGCCCTCCTATTGGTTTCTGTCACCCTCCCGCCCACAAGTGTTGTGCCACAGTATCTGTGGGCGGGAGGGAGCCCAAATTCAACGGCTGCTTCCCTGCTCATGCCAGGCTGGGGCCTTGATGGCGAGGAGGTGCTGCTGGAACCAGAACTGTAGTCGTAGTCCACTTGATCAAAGCGGAAGTGTACTCGCCTATACTCCTTGTGCCGCAAGCAAGGTGGTGCGGGCGGTGAGCGGATGTCCTTAACTGATTTGACGGGTTTCGCGGGGACTTGTTCACCAGACCTGTACAGGCCGATCCCATCCTTGATAATGCGCGGCTAGGTGGTCGCGCTTGGAGTGCGGCAGCAAGGTGCACTCTTTGACCACCATGCTGTAGCGCTCTCGACACAGCCAACCCGAGCATATCAAAGTCCTTGTGCAGTCTTATGCATGCTACACCAGTCTCAAGCGCCATATTTTGATATACATCGCATTGTTGCAATGGCCTCTGACCTGACATAACTCTCTCCATATCTTTCGCATAATGGTTGTCATAGTCACAGACACAATGGCAACTGGCACAAAATTTGTTATACTTACAGGCGCTATGACACAGAACATTAGCCAAAGCCTATGACTGATTACGCAAGCGCCTATGACTCATGTCTGTCCCGGAGGGCCTGTGCCTCACCGTACTTGCACTGCATACGCACGATGCCAGTGGTTGAGGGCCATCGCGTCGTCGGAGTCGTTGAGCCCCAGTCCGCTTCGCATGTCAGTCTTTGTAGCGGAGCGTATGTGCGTAAACACGTGCATTGTTGCCGTGGTCAGCACATGTATGTGCAAGTTGGTTCCTGTGCCAGGTACAGCACGTATGGCAGTCAGTCTGTAAGATGTGTTGATGTATCTGCATATGCGTGAACTTGTAAATCTGTGTATGCCAATTAGAGCAGCTGTGCGGATCGTGCATGTGTGTCGGGCTCTTACCCTGATAATGTTAGAGGCAACCATACCCAGCAGCGCCAATATGCTTCACCCGCGTACTTCTTTGGTGCACATAACAGTGAGACAACAGAAGAATTGGGCATGCGGCATTTACGGCAATACTGGCAACGACGCCAAGCCGCTGTACTTGCTTCCGTTCTGCTCCTGCTAATGCTGCAAGTCCACTGGCAGATTTGACGTTCAAGCACACTTGTTGTGTCCTCCTCTTCCTCCTCCTGCTGCAGCAGAACAGCAACAACCGCAGGAGCCAACTTACTGATACATTCGACAGCGCCGCCAAGCTGCCGCACCGGCTCAGGTCCAGCTTTTGCATAGCAGGAAGATTGATCAAGGATCCTGGCAGCACCGCCAAACTGTCGCACTGGCTGGAGGTCCAGCTCTTGCAGAACAGCGAGCTTGCCGAAGAACTCTGGCAGCGCCACCAGCCTGCAGGCCGTGTGTCGTTTCAAGCATGCCAAGCAACAACAGGGTGCTCACCCTTTCTACCTGTAGGTCAGGCAGAGGAGGCCTGTGAGACAACGGTGCTGTCAGACAGTGTGTAACATAACAAGGGGCAAAACATCACCACCAATCTTGGCGTCTTATCAATGGTTTCACACAGCGACTGAAGGGGAATCCCCTGAGTATTACTGAGTACTACTCCGCCGCTATACCTCATCTCTCACACCATTCCGTGTACAAGACGACCCTTGCGCAAATGTAAGCAGTAGCTGTTTAGTGAGAGAGGCTGTCTGTCACATAAGAGGCTGTGCACCGTCCCTCTCGCGCTCTGCTGTCTGCTGCGTGCGCATGCGCATGCATGTGTGCGCTTGCTTGCGCATGCAATCTCGGAGATAACTATCACCTGGATTGACTCCCTCACTGTGCAGGCAAGTGCGACAGACTCTCACGACAGTGCCGCAGGTGTGCTTTTAAGCGTGTGTGAAACACTGACTGGCACTTTCTCCAAACCTTTAACACGACGTACACCATTGTCAAGACGGTGGTACAACCCCGTTCGCAACGTCCCTGAGCCCCAGGGGAGGGGAGCTCCACAAGTCGGTGTGACAACCGTCCCGTGGCCGCTCTACACCAAGCTCAGCACCAACAGTAGCAACGGTCTCACGCGGGGAGGCCCACATCACCACTGGCACAGTGCAGCTACAACCCCGCTCCTACAACTTGCACACGTGACGCAATTTATGTGCACCCTGCCACCCAAGCCATGTACGCGAAAGTTTACAGATTATGTAGATAACACGCACACATACACGCACAGTGTGTACTGGATGCGCTGAGTAGAAGAGACTCCCATAGAGTACAAACGGCGCGAGTTTCTGGAGGTAGTGGGTACAGGGAGCAAGGTATCCAAGCCAGGTCAACCAGTGACGATTAGATTTATCGCAAGCAATGGGACCCTAGAGGAAGTTTGGGGTTGCATTTGTTTCATTGAGAGTCGCCTTGAATTTACTGTCTGCCATGACGTGCGCAGGCAGGCAGGTGCGCTTGTGTGTGTGTGAGACCGCGCATGAGTGTGCGTGTACAAGGGCTGTGGTTTACAAGAGTGTGTGCGTAGATGTCTACAAGAGAGGCAGCGACAGACCAGGGTGCGCATGCACGAGAAAGCAAGAAAGAGTGGGAAGGGGGAAAAGAAAAAGCGAAAAGCGAAAGCGGGAAGAGAGTGAGAGAGAGATGGGAGGACGGCAGGTTGACGTCTGCTACTCATGAAGAAACAGCAGTAGTTGTTGCTACACACAATACAGCCATAAACCTACCTTCTCCTCCTCCTCCTCCTGCCGCCGCCGCCGCCGCCGCCGCCGCCAACCTCCCTGCCGGCCGGTGATGATAAGTCAACAGGGACTATATTGCAAAAGGCCAAAACGGCAGTGTTCGAGGTCAATACAGAGTAACCAACCAACCAGCTAACACAAGCGATTATCTACTGTATGACTATATCGTCATGAAGGTCTCTGATAAGGATGCTGCGGCGCTCACCATTATCAGCTTGCCATTGTGGGCGGGGGCGGCGGCAGCCTTGTCGTCTTTGCCGTGGATGACGTAGGCGTCATTCTCGCCGCCTGGCGGCTGGCTGCCTCCACACCGGGCTACCGCTGCAGCACAGGCTGGGCCCCCACACTTCACCGCCTTCTCCTGATAATGGTTTGCTCTTGTTCCCACACTTGCACGCAATCAGCTGTCCTGCACTCTTAGGACTTATCCTTAGACCATTGCCTGTTTAAAAAATGGCATTGCGAGCGGACATGCATGTCGAGTTGCAAGAGATTGTTGGCGATTTTGCTTGCGGGGTGTGCATTACAGAGAATGCGTGACTGCGTGCAAGTGTGTGTGTGAATGTTAGCCAGTAAAGCGAGGATGCACACACGTCTGTGAGTGTGTGGTTGGAGAAGTTGTGCATATAGCTGTCTGTGCGGATGTTGACTGGTAGCGTGTAGCGCTGAGAGTTTCAAGTTAGTGGTTGTCTATATATATTGAGGGGTGCAGCGTTGTTCAACACATGCATCTACTTGTATGTCGAGGGGGTGACCTGCTGTTGTCCTGTTGCCAACTGCCATGTACCAAGCTCTACCACGATCACTGGTGTGCAGCTGATGTTATTCAATGCTGCATGTACGATTTCGCAGCATTGTACAATAACTTTACTCGCTACCATGGATGCAGCATGCCAGTAAGCCTCCCAACCATTGCAGTAATGACAGAGCAGCTCTGGGCAGAGTGGCAACTGTATATACAATCTGCAGCAACCAGCATGGCGGACTCCATCAGCATTCCTGCTGCTGTATCAGGTGCGCTCAGATTTGTTCTTTCGCTGATCACTATATGGTTTGGCCGCCCTGATGGCGAGCTGCAGTTAGTGTGGCAGTTGTACGCGCAGTACACACGCGAAATGCCTCCGACCATGTCAACCATTGCTCAGTAAACCTGCAAATACCCTGATGCTCATTGTGTTTGGATTAAGGTTGGCAGAATGAGTTCCGGAACAACAATCTGCAAATGACGAGTTCCAGCAAGTTGAAGATGCCCGACGCTTGCTGGCAGGGTTAGGACTGCGTGGCAGATGTTCATGACAGCGGATCATTTCCTATTGGCTTCCTGTCTTCAAGGAAAAGCACATGGCTAGAGCGTGGCAACAACTATTGCGTATGCGTTGAACCCTTTGACGTTGCCAACTAGTACTCATGCTTCCACGCGGAAGCGGATTTCAAACAGTACCTCCGCAACAACGCAGCAGACGAGTGTCCATGTTCAAGAAGGTAATACCTCCTGCAAGAGATGTATTGCCAAGTGAGCAATTGTAAAGGTGACAAACAGGTGCAGAGCTCGCTTGATAAAGCTTGGAACAAGCTTTATGGTACCCAGCCTGCAGGAGAGCGAGTGGCTAGTGCGCATAGCCTCAGCAGCAACTATATCCAGCCATTAAGCTTCGCATGTTGGATAACTTTACCCAAGGATAGCTGAGCGGCAACAAGTTGCCTGTGATGCGGTTGCACGCACATGATCAGACATGGGTGCCAACAGAATTGGCAGTATGCCAGCGTAGATTATAACCTTCTTAGACAATAAGCCAAACAGTACTTGTTGAATTGTATATGCCTTCAATAATTCATTGAAGAGGGGATGGGACATCCCTCCCGGTCCACCCGTTGCAGGGTGTCAAGTAATCAAAGTGTTGCAAGTCGTTGTACGTCAAGGGGCCCAACGTCTTCGGTAAGCGCCCTACATGTCTAGTCAGATCTCTGTCACGAAGGCAGGTTTCAGGGAAAGAGGCCTCTTTGCAGGCGGCATTGCACAAGCTGCCAATGTGCGGTGTGCACTACGCACGGACCGATGCCTTTGCAGCAGTTGTAGTACACGTGAAACCCGAATCCCTTGGTTGCGAATACTGCAGCATGTGAGCTCGCAGTACTGCACGACCCAGCACTTGTGGCTGCCAGTTACCGCCATGCAAAGGTGCATTTGCGCAATGTGGTGCGGGGGTTTGTTGTTCTGCCTGCTTACAGGTGAGTTGGGTGAGTGGAATTTTATTCCAGCAGGCCAGGGCCGTGCAGGGAGATCCTAGTTGGGTGGTAGTTCGTGGCTATGTAATGCTACTCAGAGTGTCTAAGCAAACCGAGTTGTTTAACAACCTTGTGGTAGCACTTGATCTGATGAGGCTCATGAAACATCCAACCCGGGAATGTCGGAATCCTTGTGCCGTTTTTATACAACGTTGTCAATCACAATCAATAACGTAGTAATAGTAGTAGTTGCCGCCATCTTGACAAAACGCTCTCCATATCCAGTTCGCATCAATTGTTCAATGACAGACCAGAGGGCAGGAGCACATGTTTTGCCATACTTGCAGGCAGTATGAAATAGCACAGCTTTCAGCGCTTGTGACTACTTACGCCTATCACTCTTGTGTATGTTGAAGGATCGGTCTTCGGCGGCGGCAATGGCATTGCCTTCAGCGTCGTTGCCGCAGCACCACTGCCAGGCTGTTAGAAGCTGTCACGGTATTGGGGTGGTCCGGCCCCATCGTTGCTTTAGAAACTGCCAACGCCCGTCTCAACAGGGCCTCGGCCTCACCGTACTTGCACTTCTTTGCCATCACCGTTGCCAGGTTGTTGAGGGATTGCCCGGTGTCGGGGTGGTCCGGCCCCAACCTTGCTTCGCGGGTTGCCAGCGCCTGTCTGTGTAGGGCCTCGGCCTCGTCAAGCTTGCCTTGATCTTGCAGCACCACTGCCAGGCTGTTAGAAGCTGTCACGGTGTTGGGGTGGTCCGGCCCCATCGTTGCTTTAAAAATTGCCAACGCCCGTCTCAACAGGGCCTCGGCCTCACCGTACTTGCACTTCTTTTCCATCACCGTTGCCAGGTTGTTGAGGGATTGCCCGGTGTCGGGGTGGTCCGGCCCCAACCTTGCTTCGCGGGTTGCCAGCGCCTGTCTGTGTAGGGCCTCGGCCTCGTCAAGCTTGCCTTGATCTTGCAGCACCACTGCCAGGCTGTTAGAAGCTGTCACGGTGTTGGGGTGGTCCGGCCCCATCGTTGCTTTAAAAATTGCCAACGCCCTTCTCAACAGGGCCTCGGCCTCACCGTACTTGCACTTCTTTTCCATCACCGTTGCCAGGTTGTTGAGGGATTGCCCGGTGTCGGGGTGGTCCGGCCCCAACCTTGCTTCGCGGGTTGCCAGCGCCTGTCTGTGTAGGGCCTCGGCCTCGTCAAGCTTGCCTTGATCTTGCAGCACCAGTGCCAAGTTATTGAGGAGTACTGCAGCGTTGAAGCGGTTTGGCCCTAGCTTGGCTTCAGAACTCGCCAGTGCGCGTCTGTGCAAGGCCTCAGCCTCGCCAAACTTGCCCTGCTCCTGCATCACAAGTGCCAGGTTACTGAGGCTGCCTGCGGTGGCTGGGTGGTCCGGCCCAAACCTTGCTTCAAAGATTGCCAGCGCCCGTCTGAACAGGGCCTCGGCCTCGCCGTACTTGCCCTGACTTCTGAGCACCAATGCCAAGTTGTTGAAACTCGTCGCAGTATAGGGGTGGTCCGGCCCCAGCTTCGCCTTGCGGATTGCCAGCGCCCTGTTGTGAAGGGCCTCAGCCTTGCAGTACTCGCCCTGCTCCCTCAACACCTCTCCCAGGCTGTTGAGGGAGTCCGCAGTGACGGGGTGGTCCGGTCCCAGCTTTGTTTCCCGGATCCTCAACGCCTGTCTGCTCAGTGCCTCAGCCTGGCCATACTCACCCTGTTCATGCAGCATCGCGGCCAGATTGCTCGAGATCAACGCAATTTGGAGGTGGTCCCGCCCCAGCCTCGCTTCACTACTAGCCAGCCCCCGTTTGTACAGAGCCTTGGCTTCGTGGTAATTACCCTGCTGTTCCAACAGTAATGCCTGGTTATTGATAAGCAACACAGTGTCGGGGTGATCCGGTCCCAGCATCGCTTCGTGGATTGCCAGGGCCCATCTGTTCAATGCCACAGCCTCGACAAACTTGTCTACCCTGTACAGCACGTTTGCCAGATTGCTGGCAATCATCACAGTTTGGTAATGATCCTGCCCCAGCCTCGCTACGCTACTCGCCAGCGCCCATTTGTACAGAGCCTCGGCCTCAACGTACTTGCCCTCACAATCAAAGCACTTGAAGCGCAAATGCCAAAGGCGGAACCAACGAGATGTGTCTTCAGGTCCAACCCGCTGCAACACGCGTTCGCATCTGTCCAACATACTTGAAGCCTTTACTGTCTGATAGAGATTAACATAAAAATCGGCCAGTGCCAGTGCACCGTCATTGACGTGCAGCAAGTCATTATTGTCCAGTGGAAGCCTGACACCGCTGGGGTCATCGACCTCCGGAAGAGCCATGGACACTCCATACGCAATGTGTTCTGTGTCTTGTCCCAACTCGCCAACCTGGTTGATGGCCAGCATGACAGCCCTGACGACCTGATCTTGCTCTTTCTTCCCTTCCCATC
This sequence comes from Chlorokybus atmophyticus, assembly GCA_009103225.1. Lineage (NCBI taxonomy): Eukaryota > Viridiplantae > Streptophyta > Chlorokybophyceae > Chlorokybales > Chlorokybaceae > Chlorokybus > Chlorokybus atmophyticus. The sequence continues at coordinate 232,644 of RHPI01003516.1, forward strand.
TGCCAAAACTCTGTACCAGAGGGTGGAAAGCTGTACCTCCGTCCCGTGTCCGCTCAGCTAGTGCGTACTCCACAAGCAGTCCCGATGCAGTCTCGATATCGTCATTGCTATCATCCATTCCCGACAAGATCATCGCGGCACGTTTCAGCAGTTCTAAACGAATAGGAGCTGTAGCGAACCGTCCACCCAACCGTAATAGCATTCTGGCCAGATCCGCCACCTCCGCCACGTCCGCCTCGCAATTGTTTGTAAGCATTGTAGTCAGACTTGTATGGAACAGAGTTGTCAAGCACGAACTCTTTTGGAAATATGGGTCATCCGGCACTCCGTCAAAGACTTGTACTGCCTCTTTTGTTCTCAGCTTTGTCAGAAGCCACTCTGGACCGTGCCCACCCTTGTACATCAATCTACTGGAAATTGCTAGGGATAAAGCGTGGCGCCCTAGAGCCTCAGCCAGCTCTTTGACCTTTTCATCAGGCGTCTCCAGCGCCATCCTCGATTTTAGTAACTCACACGCAGACTCCTCTTCAAGATTCTTTAGCTCCAGGACATGTTGGTTGCCACCCATGCGCTGACGAGCAGTCAGTATGACATGGCAAGGTCCTTCCCTCGGTAGGTATCTCACATACTGCTCCTCATCGTCCAAGTTATCCAACACTAGAAGACAAGGGGTCTCCGACTGTTCCAGTGCTATCCGGATCTCCAAAACAATGTCTCGGTCTTTGTCCTGATTGGGTCGCAGAATGCTTGGGAGCCACGACCTGTAACATACAACAATGAATGAATTGTTGCTCAGCTCTTGACTGAGGTTTGTTCTTGCACACCTGCAACTTGCGATGGGCAGGGAGAAGTAGAGCTGCGCAAGAGAGCCAGCAGCGGCTCTTACCTTGTTTCATTGACGCCCAAGTCAATGCCCAGTGGTTTTGCCAACTCTAGGAAACTGTTGTGCAATGCCTCCTTGCTGGCGTCGATCCAGAGCAGCTTGTCGTATTGGTGTTGGCGGCTATGCACATACTTCAACGCCAGCTGCGTCTTGCCAGCACCGCCCATGCCTTGGATGCAGATGCGGCCACATTTACTCAACTTGTGACCCAGATCTGCTAGATCTTTACCCCTTCCCACAAAATGCATGTTGTCACTGTACGGCGTCATGTTGACTCTCTTCCCTAAAAGACACGGTCGATTGAGCCGCTTGCAAATGTCGCGGACGATTGCATCGACATAGGTGTCCTGGTAATCGTCATATTTCTCTATGTTGTTCATGCATACATCTGCAAGGTCTTGAATTGTTTGTGTCCAGTCCGCTTCAGTCATACTGCAGCTTGTCCACAGCTGGCCCCCGTAAACCTTCCAAATTTCACCTAACGTGATAGATGCATCAAGGGTCAGCCTGAGGAAGGGGCAAGAATCCCATATGAGATATCAACAATGTCGCAATGTACCTTCTTTGTTCCTGATCTTCTCTGCGTTTATGTCATCCGGGGTGACATCGTAACAGACTGGTATGCAGTTTCCTCGATCCAGGAAGTGGCGGAGCTCTTGCATGCACCATTTGCTAACAAAGAAGCTCCGAGACAGCACCACAAGACCGCATGTTGCCGTTTGCATGGCTGAATCCATTGTTTCAGACGCACGATCACCCGTACCGAGTGACCTATCATCGAAGAACACCTGTAGCTTCTTCCTTTCAAGCTCGCGCTTCAGCCAGACACTGAAATGTTTCTTTGTATCCGGACCCCGATGACAGAGAAAGACGTCGTACTTTTCCCTTTGATGCGCAGCCATGACTCCACGGTGCGCTGCAATACACCACCAGCGGCAGCCGCAGCAGCACAGCACCAGGTTCAAGGGTGGTACAGTGAGGGTGTCCAACTACAGCCTGCAGTGAGTGGTTTGCACTGAGAAGCTGCTCAGCAAGGCTTCAATCAGCAATGGCTAAAAGCATACCTGCAGCTGAGGAACTAGACTCCACCGCCGCTGCCAGCTGCCTTGCAACGCAGCTGGCGTCAATCAAGAACAGAAATGTCGACAGCTTCTTGCTGCACCGTAACTCTCAGGCCTCCCATATCCACTCCGCTGCCGCTGCTGCTCCAACTTCCCCGTGTTGACAAGAGCCGCGCGCTAAGAGTGAGAGCGCTCAGAGTCAAGCATACTCAGAGATCGTTGTAGAGCATGCACAGTGCATGTGCGTCGTTAGTGCAACAAATCAAAATGCGCATGGAGAAGGAGCATCGTGTGCAATGTGCAAGCTAATATAAGCGACAATGTATTGCAAAGCTTGTTCACGACAGTTCAGTACACCACACAACCACATGTACAGTGCAGATGCGAAAGCCACTGCCTGCACCCGTGCTGACATATAGCCGCGCAAAGCATACAACTTGTTGTGGCAAAGCAACTGGCTGTATGCAATGTGTCGCAAAAACGCCACACAGTGTTCAGAACTGCACATACAATGCACGTAGATTGCACAGGTTGATGACCTTAACGTCTGCCTCATACCTGCTAGACCGTGCCAAATGGGAGCCAGCTCGGAGAGCGACGCCGCCCATAGTCAGCAAGCCACTACCACCTGTTTCAACAATGTCCAGCACAGCTAGCGGCACCTTCACAACACCACCCGCTCGACGTCCTGCCACTGCTTCAGCCGCCGCCTGCGCCAACAGGAGGTTATTCGGCCAGGTTTCTGATACTCTTCAAGCTGGTCAGTCTTAGGCTTTGCACCTGATGTCAATAACTGTGTTCAGCTCTCAAAACGACAGGCCACTAGTGGGCGGCTGCACTAAGGCTGCTGCCAAGCCTAACACTCAGCTGCACGGTTGACATCCTAGAGCTTGCTCTCTTCGCTTGCACATGCGATCTTGACAACATGATACATGTCCTGCCATGGCATCACTACCAAATAACGCCAGCTTGCACCAAGCCATGCATGTCAAGCATGGTTTCCCTGAGTGTGTGGCTAGCAAGTTGGCGTGCTGTTCTGGCATGATGTGCTCGTCGCAACTAGCGGCCGCACACGACCACGAACGGCAACGCACCTTCGCGCCCGGTGCGGTGAAGTCAGCTGGCTTCACCTGCGCTTTGCTTCCTTTCGGCTAACATGTCCTTGTCCACCTCCAGCTTGTTGTGGGCGTTGTAATCGCCCCTCACGCCCTCCGCCGCTGCTCACGCGCTTGCTTGCTTGTCCATGCCGGCTGCGTCCTCGTAAGGCTGACGCGGAGCCAGGTACCGTGACAAAATGCCGCAGAGTGCAAGTCTAGATCAAAGAACAAGTCGAACCGAATTGACCCTGTCGCAGCATCGATGTCAAGACTCGTCACGTGCTTCACGCATCTATCAGGAGACGCTTGCTGCCTGGGCAGCCTAGCAGTGCCATGCCTATACACAGGTGTCATTGAACCCGCGTTGTATACCTCGTGTGGTAGGGCTCCCGAACCCTTGTCATGCTACCTACTAATGATAGCCCTCCATGTCATCTCTGCACATGCATCAAGCAAACCAGGCCTTAGTGCGGGGAGGAAGTCGCGGGCTCCAGCCTGGGCCGGCGTTCTGGCGCATTTCTAAGGTTAATTAATTGTGATCCAGGTTTTGAACGACAGCACATGACATGATAAGACATGGTCATTTCATGTGCTCAAGCTTGTTCACTTGATTTGCCGGCGGCACGTCCTGGAGCGGTGCGGTGAGGCGGTGGCGGGCGGGCTGCAGTGTGTGTCCGCCGCCGGGCTGGGGGAAGGACTCTCCTGGAGGGGGGATGAGAGCAGCGCAGCAGGCGCCCAGCTTTGTCCGTCGTTAGCGCCATGCTGGGCGGCGCTGCCTAGCACAACGGCGGCAACCCCGCAGAGGGATAACTCCGACCGTCTGACGTAGATGGCCACAGCTGCAAGCACCGCTTCTGCAGCCTTGCGCAGGTGTCTCTGCAATGCCTCGGTACTGCTAGCGTCTGCATGCCTTCGCCATTCGTTTGCTCCCACGGGCTACCCCCCCCCCGCCCCC
>RHPI01003533.1:0-42584 GCA_009103225.1 Chlorokybus atmophyticus
ACGCGCGGGTTGAAGACTCTTTGTCGCAAGGAAGTTGAGCTTCGTGACGCCAAGACTCTCGCGGAGGCCATTCGCATTGCTGAGCGCACGGACGTGTTGTACTTCAAGGGGGCTGCCAAAAACACTGACCGTGGACATTACAATCACTTCCGTGGAGGTTTGTATCGCTCATACGCATCTGTTGGGGCTGGTTCGGGAGCTGCAGCAGCTCAGGGGGCTGGCTTTGGACCAACTCTAATGGAATTGGGTGCGCTCCATGTTGCTATGAAGGCCCCAAAGGGTCGGGAGGCTGCCAAGGCTGTTTGGAAGTGCTGGGAGTGCTCTTCTGCTGATCACGTGCGCTCCAACTGCCCTATCTATAAGGCAAAGTCTGCTGCACATGCCCGCAACGCTCGCAGCGGTGGACGCGTGAACATGGTGGAGGAGGAGATGTTGCAGCCGGGAAACGGCTCACCTCAGTAGCTGGAGAGGCTCCTGTTGAGGTGGTGATGCAGCCTCACTATGATGTTGAATGTCCAGCGGCTGGCGTGGAAGCGTTGTTGACGGTTGGCGGCATGTGCGCAACGGCAACGCAAAGCGGTATGGTTCGAGTGCCCGACAAGGCGAGGCAGCTGTTGGGAGTCATGGCTCTGATCCGTGAGGGCAATGGGCCATGGATGGAGTGCAAGATGCTGGTGGATTGCGGCGCGAACAGCAATTTCATGAGTCGTGAGGTTGCGCGTCGGCACAAGTGGTTGTCATGGGCAAATGCCGGCTCGGTGGCTCTAGCGGACGGCTATGCGCCAGCAGGAGGAGCTTCCAAGCAAAGCAAAGAGCTTGAAATGCACGTGGGGATGATGAAGGATCGCCTACGGTTTTGCTGCATCGAGCTGAACAACGGCTTTGATGGCATTTTGGGGCTGCCTTGGCTTTGGTCACATAACCCCGCCATTGATTGGAGGAAGCGGGTGCTCACTACCCCGGAAGCTGGTGGTGAGGTTTTGATGTGCTTCAATGCTTCAATGCAAGGCGCGTGTGTGGTTCAAGAGCGTGTGAGCTGCGTCGAGGCTGCTAGCAATGTGCTGCATGCGCGTGACGCGCACGACACGACGGCGCGCCAGCAAGCTGCACCACAACATGCTTCTAGCTCAAGGGGAGGGGTTCCAGAGCTGGTGTCACAAGTTTCTAAGACCAAGATGGAGCAGATCTGGTCCGGGAACAATGTGAAGGATGCATGGCTGTGCATGGTGCGTGAGACACCTCCCAAGTCGGACTTGGAGCTGGTCGGCACTGGTTCGGAGAGTTCGAAGGACCCCGAGGTGCAGAGGTTGCTTGAAGAGTTCAAAGACGTCATGGTGGATGGGCTACCAGCTGGTCTGCCACCCACGCGAAGTGTTGATCACCGTGTGGAACTGATAGAGGGCGTGCACAAGCCGCCGTACCGACCGGTGTACAAGTTGTCTCCGGCTGAACTCGAAGAGGCGAGGAGCCAAGTCGAGGACCTTCTACAACGTGGGTACATCAGGCACAGCAAGTCTCCTTACGGTGCACCTATCCTATTTGTACGTAAGAAGAGCGGAGCCTTGCGCATGTGCATCGACTATCGGCCACTCAACAACATCACCAAGAAGAATGTGTTCCCTTTGCCACGCATTGATGAGTTGTTGGAGCAGCTCGAGGGTGCTGAGTTCTTCTCAAGCTTGGACCTAGCTGGTGGCTACCATCAGATCCGTGTTGCGCCCGAAGACGTTGAGAAGACGGCTTTCAACACTCGCTATGGCCACTATGAGTGGTTGGTGATGTCCTTTGGCATGACAAATGCTCCGGCAACCTTTCAAACCTTGATGAATGAGGTCTTTGCTGATCTGATTGGCAAGGGCGTGCTAGTGTACCTCGACGACATCCTTGTGTACACAAAGAGCAAGAGAGAGCACGTGGCATTGCTACACGAGGTGATGCAGCGTTTACGTACACACAAGTTGTTTGCTCAGCTCAACAAGTGCCGCTTCTTGCTTGAAGAGGTAGAATACCTTGGCCACATTGTATCCAAGCAAGGAATCAAGGCAGATCCAAGCAAGCTTGCCGCGGTGCGCGATTGGGCTGCCCCGAAGGACGTGAAGGGTGTCATGTCGTTCCTAGGGCTTGCCGGCTACTATCGTAAGTTTGTAAAGGGCTTTTCGCACTTGGCGGCACCATTGACGGCATTGTTGAGGAAGGGGGTGGCTTGGAGCTGGTCGGAGGCTGCAACAAAGGCATTTTCCGACTTGAAAGAGGCCCTGACATCGGCTCCCGTGCTGCTGCATCCCAACATGCAATTGCCCTTTGTGGTGGCGTGTGATGCGTCCGACAAGGCTATTGGGGCTGTTTTGCAGCAGGATCACGGCAACGGCTTGCAACCGGTGGCCTATTTCAGCAAGAAGATGAGCGGGGCTGAGCTCAACTACCCCGTTCATGAGAAGGAATTGCTGGCGCAGGTGCTAGCGCTACGGCAATGGCGTTGTTTCCTTGAAGGCAAGCGGTTCACACTTGAGACGGACCACTCGCCATTAAGGTACCTTCAAACGCAGCCTCACCTCTCACGGCGGCAAGCTCGTTGGCTCGAGTTCTTCCAACTCTTCGACTTTGAAGTGAAGTACAAGCCGGGCTCTTCAAATAAGGTTGCGGACGCATTAAGCCGTCAACTCAACGCGCTTGAAACGGTGGTGCAAGTGCAGCCCAAGTGGCTTGACCAGATCCGTGCCTTATTGCATGAGGACGCGGTGGGGGAGAAGACCATTGAGGCGTTGGAGAATGGGACTGAACATAGCGGCCTTTGGGCATTGAAGGACGGGCTGCTATGGCATGGCGATCGCATGTACATACCCAACATTGCGCACATGCGCGTGGCATTGATGAAGGAAGCGCATGATGTGCCAATGGCTGGTCATCAAGGGCTGGAACGGACACTAGCCTTGTTGAAACAGAAATTTTTCTGGTCGGAGATGCATCGTGACGTTAAGGACTATGTGGCATTGTGCGACACTTGTCAAAGGGTGAAGGCGAGCAATCAACGCGCCAGTGGGCTGCTCCAACCATTGCCGATACCTTTGACGAAGTGGGAGCAAGTTACTCTTGACTTCATCACGGGGCTGCCACGGACACGTGAAGGGCATGATGCTATCTTGGTGTTTGTGGACAAGACTAGCAAAATGGTGCGATTGGCGCCATGTACGGAGACTTGCACAGCTCCCGAGGCTGCCAAGTTGTTCATCAAGCATGTGGTGCGCTCTCATGGCCTTCCAAGAAGCATTATCAGTGATAGAGACCCGCGGTTTACTGGCAACTTTTGGAGAGCTCTCCACGCAACTCTAGGCACGAGCTTGAAGTTCAGCACCGCGTACCACCCTGAAACGGACGGCCAAACGGAGCGCGCCAACCGCGTCATCGAAGACATGCTACGGTGCTATGTGAACAGCCGCCAAGACAATTGGGGAGACATGCTGGAGCTGATTGAGTTCACCATTAACAACCACAAGAGTGCAAGCACGGGCGTGACACCTTTCCTTATGAACTATGGGCAACATCCATTGACGCCATTGACGGCGTGGGTGCCTAGCATGCAAAGTTCAGATGTGGAGGCCGTGGACGGCTTTCTTGAAAGGTGTGCCGACATTACCAAGGCAGCTCGAGAGGCTCTGCTTGTGGCGCAAAACCGGCAAAAGCAATACGCCGATGCGCGTCGCAAGGATGTTGTGTTCGAGGAGGGTGACCTTGTAATGCTTTCAACCAAGCATGTGCAGCTGGTCACGGGGGTGCGCAAGCTGAGTGAGCGATGGTTTGGGCCCTTTAAAGTGATCAAGGTCATCTCGAAGGTGGCCTACAAGCTGGAGCTGCCCAATACCATGCATGTGCACCCTGTTTTTCATGTCTCGCTTCTTAAAGGTTATCGAGGGGAGCCACCAGCTCGTCCGCCTCCAGATGTGGTTCGTGAAGGTGAGGCTGAGTGGGAAGTGGAAGCAATTGTCACGGACAAGCTGATCCGAGGCGTGCGCAAGTATTTGGTGAAGTGGCGTGGCTATCCAATGCACGAGGCGACATACGAGCCCGAGGAGAGCTTTACCAATGCCAAACAGGTCTTGCAAGACTACAAGGCCAGAGGAGGCAGTCGTCAGCTTCGAGGACGAAGCTCCCCCGGGGGGGAAGGGGTGTAACAGCCTGGGCCATTTTTGTATTTTATTGTACATAAAGTACTTATTTTGCCTTTTTTGCTGGCTCGATGAGGGCTTTTATGAGCTTTATTAAGCCCATGTGGCGCCTGCCCCTGCTGCCGCGCGCGACTCGCCTGCGACCTGCTCGACAGCAGCTAATTCGGCGACGTGACCCACCTGCCACGCGGTTGTGACACAGCCGCTGACTGGACACGCGCTGTGCAGTGCCAGGTGACGCGGACTGCACAGTCACACAGCCGCCGAAGGCCCAACGCGCGTGGCGGGGAGCCTGCACTTGGACCTGCCTTTAGATTTGGTAGTGAATACTGAAATGCCTGTTAATTAGGCTATTTCTTCCTAGTGCTTGTATAAATAGAAAAACCCTGCGTAATGCAACCAACTTTGTTTTCCAGCTCTCTGCTGTGAGTATGCTGGTGCATGCTTGAGGGAGTTGTGGTCCAAGGCACACTGCTGCGTTCTTGCTTGGCGTGAGAAGTAGTAGTGTTCGTGTGCGTGGGCGCGCTCGACGCGTGCGTGCGTGCGCGAGTGAAGGCAAGGTTTCGGTGTGAAGATTGTGCTCAGCTGCACACATGTGTTGTATGACTTGTGTGCTGTGTATGTGAGCACGAGCATCGTTACATGCGCCATTCAGATGGGAGTCACTACGCCTGCAACGCGATAACAGAGTTTGGTGGCAGAGGCAGCTTGCACACCCGCGTGCACCATGTGTGCTGATTTGTCGCATTGAAGAGCCACCCCCCCCAGCGGATGGGGAGACGCCCTGTTGCAAGAAAGCGATGTACCATGTCTGCATTATAGCACATTAGAAGACTGTGGCAACTAAATCAAAGAATATACAAGCGTGTCTATTCTGCAAGCAACCTCACCCTTTTTAGTCGCCACGCCTGATGCAAGACGCCAACGTGTCGGCGGTGATTTGGCCCCCGCCTTGATGCCAATTGTCCATATATTGTAGTTTTGTGTTGGCTTCCTGTGAACCATGTAGGTACATGTATAGTTGCAGCATGGTGCATGGTGCACCAGAGATGTGCTGTTGTCAGAAGCATTGGCTGTACATGTGTATGATGACTGCCCGGCGCATGAGTCAGTGCATGGCTTGCATACCTCGCTGGTTTAGAGCGTGGTTGACAGCAACAAACTCGGACAGCGCTCTGGGTTCCATGGCATGACAGCACATTATTACTCTACGATCGTGGTAGTATGCGAGTATCCTTGTACTGTAGTATCATTCACAGATGGAGTACCATTCATGTTGATGTAGTACCATGCATCGGTTTGCAATAGCGTCCTTGGTACAATCTTGCTTCACTTGAAATTTGACCCATTTTGGGTTCGTAAGCTGGCAACCCTAAATTGATGCCCATACCTTAAAGTCTCACTCAGTTTGTGGGCAGCCGTGCCGATTCCTATTTTGCATGATGTCGGCGGCAGCAGTTGAATCCCCCTCACCTATGAGACCATGCTTGGTGTGCCCACAATGCAATGCGTACGTATGTGCCAATGGCCGTAGGCCGCAGCAGATGCGAGCACACTTGACCGAATGCCAGCGAGTGCAGACAGTGTGCCACGGTTTTAGTGCTGCTTGCTGGCATCACACCACACACAATGTCGACGTGTTTGGCTGCCGCCTCGGCCAAGTGCTGTGCAAGGACCCCGAGTTTTTCCATTGCGTGCGTGTGCGAATCGTGCTCGCGCTCATGCTTCGAGTGGCGAGGGGAACCCATGCGCTTCTTCACATAGACAACAGCGGGACATGCGGTTAGTGGACAGATGGTGGATGCTGTGGAGGTTATTCGGCAGAGTGGACCGCGACGTATCACTGCATGTTGGGCGAATGCTTATTTCATGCATGTTGAAGCTGTTGTCGCATTCAGAGCAGTCTTGCACGGTGTGGGCGTCGGCAGTTCCATCCTTGGCCGCTGTAGAGGAGGCAGACCATCGACCGTTGGACAGCGCACTGCATCGGCTGCGGAACGCAGTTAAGTTGGGATGCGAGCAGCTGATCGGTGTGAGTGTCATGGTGCATTGGCCGCTCAATGGGGAATGGTATGCGGGCGTTGTGGAATCATTCAAGCAAGCGTCAGGTCGGCATCGCTTCGTGGCGTAAAGATTGTGGACGCATCATATATGCATGGTGCAATGGAAAATGTCTTTGCAGGGCAGCACCGCATAGTATTCGATGACGGTGATCGACCACAAACCATCAACTTCAAAGGGCACAACATATTCGCGTACACATCAGTTGACGGGGCACGCCATGTTCTGCGCGCCGGAGGGGAGAACGTCAGTCGCAAAGTAAGCCCGGACGGCATCATTGTTAGTCCCTGGCCAGCACCATGGCCAGCCATGACCACATACACGCCATTTGACAACAAGCTGGGACGCACACGCAGACCAAGGGCACTCGACCTATTCTGCGGCGGTGGCGGTGCCAGTGTCGGTCTATACCACGCAGGCTTTGACGTGACCGGGATGGACATAAGTCCCTCCTCTGAGTACCCGCTGCCCTTCATACACCGCGATGTATGCACCCTGAGTGCAGGAGAGCTGAGCGAGTACGAGCTCATCTGGGCCAGTCCACCATGCCAGGCCTATTCAGGTGCTATCCCGGCACCTCAACGGGCGGCACATGGCACATCCTGGAGACACCAGGATATGATACCGCTCGTCCGACGTCTGCTGCTTGCAAGCCAGGTCAAGTTTGTGATTGAGAATGTGCCAGGAGCAGCTTCCTCATTCAGACCCAATCTGTCCCTTTGTGGCACGATGTTTGGCCTATCAACTTTCCGACACCGTCTGTTTGAGACACAGCCAGTGGTAGCTACCCCACCAGCACGCTGCTCGCACGCGGGCAAGGCAGTTGGACTGCTATTGCCGCACTTGTCCGCTAGCGCGAAGAAGACAATCATGACATCAAACGCGCCACATCAGATGTACTCGGTCTATTGCCTTCCAAGCACCAGGGGCGGCATTGCTGCGTGGCAAACAGCGATGGGAGTGCCATGGATGACCTCGGCCGTTTCCATAGCGAATGCAGTTCCTCCCGCAATGGCGGAGTGCATAGGGCGTCTCATGCTTGAAACAATGGATATGCGCTGTGACTACCCTCCTGTCTTGAGTGTGGTGCACTGTATTGATGCTTAATGCCACACGGCGGATTGATTGTTGAATGTTGCATGGCACATTCGATTGTGGTGACAGTTGTCCAGTGACAGCTGCCCGGTATTGTACATGTCCACAAGCAAAAGTCTGACCATACGATTAGCAATGCCTAGCTGAGTGATATGCTCCAAACTCAGAGTAGTGAGACAAGTACATGTGTCACGTGGAAGTGCAGTGAACGTTCACTCAATACTTGCCCTCTTGTACACGGGTGCTGTCCTTGTCAAACACGGGGAGCAGCTGGACAATGCCTTTTACTTGCTCCAGAGTCACAACATCGAGATGTGGACCGCCTCGACGCTTTTCCCATTCCAGAGCGATGCACTTTGTGTCGCTCGTCACATCCAGCTTCGTGTACCAGCGGACAAACACGACCTCCTTCCACACGTGCTCGCCGCTACCACCCCACACCACCACGCGCAGAAAAAGGAGTGCTTGAGCCCACCACGTCACGTTCACACCGTCCTCATCACCTTCAAACTCAAGTGTAGAGAACCAAGGCCGCCCATGGAACATCCCGATGCCTTTGCCAAAAGGTATGGGCATTGTACAAAGGTACCATTGAAATGGTACCTTTGTACAATGGCAATGGCGATTCGTACCATTGACAACTCTGGCAATGTCAGTCCCCCTGCGCATGAAAACACCATTGATAGCTCCGCCAAGCTATGCCCTTACAGGGGCGTGATGCCGAGGGTATGTGGCGTTTGGAGGATCGTTGGCGGCGCTGCCAGGGGCGTAGTGGGCATTATGGTCGAGGTCCGGGATGAATTCCATGTTCGCACAGGGCGGGCAGGGTGCCGGAGGGGTGTCCTCGGTGTCAAACCCCACCATGCCTACCAAGGGCACAACCAATGACAACAGTGACTCGGGCGATATCTTATAGGGCTCCCCCTCCAAGTGGGCAAAGGCACACCACAATACTGCCTCTAAGAAAATCCGACCCACCAGCAGCTGCGACCACGGCGACATGATTGAAGGGACCAAACAAGACTGGCATAACCAAGGTGGGTTACGATGCACTGTCAATGCCACATGCTAGGGTTCTTTTATCTTGCACATGCACAGCCTCCAGTATCTTGCACTTGACATACGCTGTCAATACCACATGCACACCCTCATGCACAACCTTCAGTGTTATGCACATGAACAGCATGACCAATCTCGCAAATGCACAGCCTATTTCTACTTGCGGGAGCTCACAAGTCGCAAAAGAGAAGCTGCGAAGTACCACGAACGGGTAATCCATGACCTAGTTTAATGTTTCTAGCGGTAATTAAGCAGTATGCTTGCAGATTGCTATGTTGGTTAGAGTGAACCGAGAGCAGCGCGGCAGGCTGACTGTCTGCCTGGCGGAGTGCAATAAAGCAGAAGACGAGGTAAGCATGTGTATGCTGATGGGCTAGTCCTCAGTTACCGTAACGCCACTCTTACAGCATTACCAAATGCAGGTGGTCACTCTCAAAGCGACCATCAAGCGCATGCGCGTGCACGGCGAGGCGCTGACATTCAAGCTGAAGGACGAAGTAGCCGCTGTACTGTTAGCGAGCGAGGCAGCGGATGAAGATGACTCCGGCGTTGAAGCAGAAGACTTGTCGGAGGAGGAACAGGAGGAGGGGGTTTGAGGAGGAGTTCTGAGGCAGGCACCACGGGTTGACAAGCTGCGCATGAGTTCGACAGCTAGACTCAATGTTATAGGGAAGTTTCATGCGCAAGTCGGCTGCTCAGTTGCAAGTGGACATGCTCTCACCACTGCCGGTACATTGTATATATTGTGGGCTTATAGGTGCAAGACCAAACAATCAGTACAAGGTTTGTACAAGCTGCATGGCATGTTAGTGTTGGCTTACGGCAAGAATTGCCAACTTTTGTCAAACGGCAAGGGTCACATAACAACAGCAGTGTAACGGCAAAGAAACTGCCGGCTATTGCTGTCAGCTGTCCGTAACTACCAGCTAACGGCCGTCTGTGCACATCGACCAAAGGGTAACTGGTTGACAACTCTCGGCCGGTTAGTGCCACTGACAACCACTTTCGGCCCGCGGCCGTTTGCGTCAGTCCATTTAAGCCAACGGCAAACCCAACAGTCCACAAGTTATACTTCAGGCAGCGACAGGCAGGCTCAGGCACCAGTTAGTACCTCGATCTTTAGTCAGTCACCGTGTAAAATTTGCGACGTATGTGGCTCAGCAAAAGTGGGGCTACATCCGTGAGCGCCGGCCTCCTCACAGCAAATGTGGAGGAGGAAGTGGAGGTGACAGAGCCGTGCTTAGGCGGTACAGCGGTGGTAATCCCAACGCCCCCGCTCGTCCGATTGTTGTCCGGCAGGTGGCCTTGCTAATACACGCCAGCATATTAGTCACCCCTCCGGTGTTGTGGCAGACCCATACCCAAGCGCATATATGAACCGACAAAAGGAGGATAAGCGTGGCGGTTACTCTACCGCACCTTATTATTGGGTGGGAGGAGCGCCGCAACGCTGGTGTCACTCAATTGGAGTAATCTTCATGAAGTGTCCTCCTTCTCAGATATGCAGAGAATTGTGTCAGTCTGGTGAGCCTGGCTGGATACACACATGCGTGGTGTGAGCAACAGTGTTGTGTACGAGGTTGCCCTGCATTGCACCGCTATGTGATGCAATGGCACACCAAGCCTTATGATCCTGATGAGGACGTGGGCATAGCACTCTTGTTAATAACTGTACATGTGCAATGTGTAGACCTCGTGCTCCCTGTACATCAGAGATTTTGTGTTGAAGGACTAGCATGCACATGTAGCTGAGGCAAGCATAGACACACAGAGACAGAGCTACCGCCACCAGAGCATACACAAGTCACATCACATTCATCTATTACAAGTTGTCCGCTGGTTCTTATACCAGCCAGTTACACACGTCTACGTTTGCAAGCACTGCGTAAGCTATACTCAGCCTTTTGACGCGCTCTAAGCTGTAAGTGTGTTGTCTTCCTTACAACCAGAGCTTTCCAACAAGCTCTTACACGCCTAATATGAGTAAGTATACGCGGAGATACGAAGCAGTTAGTAAGGCTCCAGTCTGGAGTCCGGAGTCTGGTCCGACGATGCCATCTTGCTAAGTCCGGACCTAGTGCTCGTCCTTACGACCTTCTACTCCTGTGTGGAGGGTCGATGCTGATTGTATGTAGGAATACTCTCAACACTCCCACGCGAGCAGCTTGACCTCCAACGCTTGCTCCTGTAGTCAAACACAAATGCCAAGTCCTGCGCAACAAGTCTTGAACTTGAGCGATGACAATGGCTTTGTCATGAAGTCCGCCAGCATGCCATCAGTGTTGCAGTACTGGAACTCCACCTCCTTCCTTGTGACTCTGTCACGCACAAAGTGATGCATGACATCAATGTGCTTCGTCCTTGCCGAGGCGATAGGGTGCTTCAACAACTTGATGGCTCCTTGGTTGTCACAGTTGATGACGATGCACGCCATTGGGTGCTCCAAGTCTGCCATGAGCTTGCGAAGCCAGAGTGCCTCCTTTACTGCTGCTGCCGCTGCCATGTACTCAGCCTCTGATGTAGATGCTGCTGTTGTTGGCTGCAGCCTGCTGTTCCAGCTTACCACGCTTCCGCTTAGCTTGAAGACGTAGCCTGTAGTGGACCTCTTGCTGTTGAGGTCACCAGCAAAGTCCGAGTCGCAGTAGCCCTCCAACTCAGTGCTCCCGCTCCCAAACTTGATGCCGACTGTTGCGCTCCCAGCAACATAGCGTAGTACTCCCTTTGCTGCTCTCCAGTGCTCCATGCTCGGTGCAGACATGTAGCGAGCAAGTACTCCCACAGCATGTGCAACATTGGGACGTGTGCACACTGCCAGATAGAGCATGCTGCCTACCAGCTCACCATATGGATATTGAGCCTTGTTGAGTACCTCCTCATCCTTTGCCTTGATGAGGGCAGTGCCAAGTGCCAACGGTGTGGTCTCGGTCTTCGCTTCAGTGAGCCCAAACTTGGTGACGAGTCTTCTCACCATCTGCTCCTGACTGATCTTGATTGTGCGAGCCGCCCTGTCGCGCTCAATCACCATGCCAAGGAACCACTTGGCCTCTCCAAGATCACGAACTGAGAATGCTTGCTGTAGAGCAAGTTTCGTCTCCTGCAGGTGGTGCACCTGCCTGGCGGTGATGATGATATCATCAACATACACGAGCAGCCAGACCTTGTTGTCTGCATGGATGAAGAGCCCAGGGTCTGCAGAGGATGCGGTGAAGCCAAGTGCCTCCAGCTCCTTGGTGAGCTTGATGTGCCACATACGCGGTGCCTGTCGCAGCCCGTACAGTGCCTTGATCAGCTTGCACGCTGTGCCTCTCTCCCCTTCTTCATATCCAGGTGGTTGCTCGATGAAGATCTCCTCCTCCAGCTCTCCGTAGAGGAAGGCAGTCTTCACGTCGAGGTGATGCAGCTTGAGGTCCTCAGCGGCAACCACAGCTAGCAGTGCACGGAAGGTGGTATGCTTACTTGCAGGTGCAAACACTTCGTTGAAGTCCACACCTTCCTGCTGCAAGAAGCCCTTTGCCACCAGTCTTGCCTTGTAGCGCTTAATGTTGCCCTGACCATCATGCTTCACCTTGAAGACCCATTTCACTGAAATGGTCTTCACTCCTTGCGGAATCTGCTCCAGTGACCAAGTGTTGTTGGCATGGAGTGACGCAATCTCCTCGTCCATAGCACGTTGCCATTGCTCCGCATCTGGTGCCAACAATGCCTCCTCGTAGGTGCTTGGCTCCTCATGCTGCACACTAGCGACGTGTGCCTTGTGTAGGAAGTCAGGTGCCTTTCTCTCCCTCACTGGGTATCTCCGAGCTGCGTGCTCCTGCTGTTGGTACGGCCCCTCTTGGCCTGCTACAGCTGAGTCCTGCTCACCCTTGTTGTTGATGATGGCCTTGCCTGTAGCCTCCATTGTTTCAGGATGCTCCGGCTGTGCTTCATCTTCAGGAAAGAAGCCTACTTCTGGTTATGATAATCCCTCGTGGAAAACCACCTCTCTGCTCACGATGATCTTCTGAGTGTCCTCGAGCAAGATTCTGTAAGCCTTGGAACCCGGTTCATAGCCAACGAAGATGCCCTTCTTGCTGACCGGCTCCAGCTTGTGCCTGAGCTGTTTGGGCACTAGTGCATATGCCGTGCATCCAAACACACGCATACCACTCACATCTGGTGTGGCTCCATAGAAGTGCTCCCACGGAGTCTTCTGCTCTGAGCTCACCGGAGACCTGTTGCGGATGTAGTTGGCAGTGAGTACCGCCTCCTTCCACAAATTGTCTTCCATCTTTGTGTCGCTGAGCATGGCTCGAACACGCTCCAAGAGTGTCCTGCTGAGGCGTTCAGTTGCTCCATTCTGCTGCGGGGTGTAGGGTGCCGTTGTCTCGTGGCGTATGCCCTTGCTGGCGAAGAACTCCTTCGACTCCTTGTTGATGTAATCCCCTCCTCGATCACTCCTCATTGCCTTCATCTTGTTGCCAGACTGCGTCTCCAACAAGGCCACGACTGTGCGCACAGCTCCAGCAACTTCTGACTTGAGCGTCAATGGAAAGATGATGGACAGCTTGCTGTAGTCGTCGAGGAATGTAGCAAAGTACCTGGCCCCTCCCTTCTCCACAGTGCGCATAGGGCCACAGACATCCATGTGCACAAGCTCGCAAGGATGTTGACTGCTAGAAGAGGATGATGGGAATGGCATAGCATGCTGCTTTGCAACCAGGCATGGTTCACAAAGTGCACCTGATGCATTCTTGAGTTCTTCTGTCTTGAGATGGATGCCCTTGACCATCTTCTCAGCGACAAGGCGAGTGAGGTTGACGTAGCTGAGATGTCCGAACCTTCGATGCCACAATGTTGGCGACTCCTTGTCCTTCACCACCATGGCTTGAATGTCTCTGTCTTGAGGCTGCTCCACGTGGTAGAGCCCTCCCGGATCAGCGATTCCAACCATGTGCACGACCCCATCAAGGATGACTGAGCAGCCACCCTTCCGAAATAGGATCTCCGCGCCTAAGCGCTCCGCAACCCTCACAGAGAATAGACTCGCAATAGCCTTAGGAACATGCAGGACGTTGCGTAACAACACCTCGCGTAGTGTGTTACCAACCTTGCACTGGAGTCGTACATTGCCAACTCCCTCAGCCACCAGTACTTCGCCACCGAAGCCCGCCACCTTGATTGTGGACGTCAGCTTCTTGTAGCCCTCCATCACCACCTTGTTGGGTGTGAGATGACAATCGCAGCCAGAGTCCACCACCCAGAAAGCTGTGGCCGCCCTTGAACTGGATGCAGTGAAGGCGACATGTTTCTCCTTCTGTTGGTGCTCGTTGCCGCTGTTGCTGGTGCTTGCTCTAGGTTGCCCCTGTTGTTTCTTCCTACAGTCCTTCACAATGTGCCCCTTCCAACCACACCAGTGGCATGTGAGGTCTTTGTGACGAGGATTGCCTGGCTTGTTGCCCTTGTACTTCTCTTCATGGTTGCTCTTCTTTGCGTGCTTGCCGGTGTAGAAGGCGACGGCATCCGCTTGCTCGTCCTTCTTCACAGCCCTCTGCTCCACGGTGAGCAGCTTCGGTAGCACATCGTCCAACGTCAACTCCGATGATGACGTCTCCAGCAGGGTTGCGACGACCTCGTACTCTGCTGGTAGCCCTGCAACAATGGCCAGCACTACCTCCGTCTCCCCCATGTTGTGGCCGACGTTGATGAGGTCCGCCCACAGCTCTCTCGCGCGCGCAACATACTTTGTGATGGGTTCTGCTGCCTCCTTCCTGAGTGCGCTGAGCTGCTTGCGTAGATGCAACTTTCTGGCATTGTTCTTGGCTCTGAAAACGGCTGATAGCTTTTCCCAAGCTTGTCTACCATCTTCACATGCAGTGAGCATGGGAAAGTGATGCGGTTTGCTGTTCAACACACGCAAAGAGTGTGCTTCTGTTGAATGCTCTGACCACACAGTGTTCGCTCCTGGTGTTGGTGGTGGTGCCTTCGGATCAACGTACTTCCACACCTTCTTGTGGATGAGCAAGGCCTTCATCTCCACGCACCATGTGTTGTAGTTGTCGGTGTCCAGCTTTGCAATCTGCCCCTTGTCGTAGGTCGCCTCCATTTCTGTCGAGCCTGCCTTTCTTGCAGTTGACACCCAAGGCTCTGCTACCAACAAGCTACCGTAGTGTAGAACTACTATGCACACAAGCTAGTCTCACACTCCTCAAGCGTAGTGTGGGCCCATAACCTGTTGAAGGACTAGCATGCACATGTAGCTGAGGCAAGCATGGATGCACAGAGACAGAGCTACCGCCACCAGAGCATACACAGATCACATCACATTCATCTATTACAAGTTGTCCGCTGGTTCTTATATCAGCCAGTTACACACACGTCTACATTTGCAAGCACTGCGTAAGCTATACTCAGCCTTTTGACGCGCTTTAAGCTGTGTTGTCTTTCTTACAACCAGAGCTTTCCAACAAGCTCTTACACGCCTAATATGAGTAAGTATACGCGGAGATACGAAGCAGTTAGTAAGGCTCCAGTCTGGAGTCCGGAGTCTGGTCCGACGACGCCATCTTGCTAAGTCCGGACCTAGTGCTCGTCCTTACGACCTTCTACTCCTGTGTGGAGGGTCGATGCTGATCGTATGTAGGAATGACTCTCAACACATTAGCCTTGAAGTCCACAGCCCCATCGATATTGGGTTGGATGACAGAGGGCATAGTTTGCTATCTGCTATGTGCACGCTCTGGCATCACTGCCCATAAGCAGAAGTATGTTATGCCCCACTGTCTGCGTCTACCAGCCTTTATTGGGCATGCCTACCTCAAAACCCTCGCCCGGCCTATCAGCATACCGACCCACGCGCGTCACTGACCAGTAGCTAGGTCATGACTCTAGGTTAGCTCATGACCATAGCCTACATAGGCACCGCGCGTAGCTGTTCAGTTGTAAGTTCACTTATAAATTGTGTTCCATATCGAGTAGGGAATTCCGCGGAAATAGCCTTGATATGACTGCTAGTTTATGTTCTAAACAGTCATCATTTGATTTGTGTAAGTAGTCACGCTGTTCACCGGATCAGCTGGTGACACTGTGAGAGAGAAAGCTAAGAGCTTGTGAAGCGGCTTGAACCACGGACACGCCGTCCCGGTTACCAAGAAACCCCTCACCATGTGAGAGCCTGTGCATGTTCGTGTGGACCGCGCTTGTCATTGCTGTGAGCTTGGTGTGCTTGGTTGCGGTGTGTGTGTTGGCATCAATCGAGGCATAACATCCACATATTGCTTGCTCATTCACCTCACTTACCAGTGTAACATATTTTTACACTCATGCAAAGAACTGTGTAAACAGCACTACCTATGATGTGGCTTGTCGACTCACAGTGTCACCCTCTACGCTCAAGTAAGTGCGTCGCATTCTACATCAAATAGCGCAGTCTGTAGCTTGGGATACATCCCTGTGCATTGGTATATATATATATATATATATATATTCACTGTCATCACATAGTGCACACACAAGCACTAGTGTGGTGAGTGGCAGCGGTATTAAGACAGGTAGTAGAGCACAAACACTCTACCCTGCGTACACTTTCACCTGTCGACTAGCTGTACGAGCAGGCCCACCCCGTTCTCTTCAATAGACAAGGGTAACCTCAGATGTTGGAGCCCAACCTCCAATCTCACCTACGAGCAGACCAGCAACGGGAGCAATGATCGCAGCAGTAGGGGCTCGCGTTTTGTCTCCGGCTTCACTCCGTGCAGGTCTACTCCTCGCCATCGAGCTTCCCCACTCTTGTCCGACAGTGACGACTACGAGATGGAGTCTTCCAGCTCAACCACATCCCTACGCTTCTTTGGACGTGTTGGCACTACCTTGCTGGGCGAATTTATCAACAAGTTCCCATCCTAAGATGCGACAGCAAGCTCTGAAGAACAAAGACAAGTCAGATGAGCTTTCTTTTCACAACGAAGCTCAGTATCTGAACTACAAAGCACACAATGTCCGAAAATCTGTTGCTGAACTGCATCGAGTTGATGACTATGGCGAGCTCGCCAGCACCATAGCATGTGTGTCACTGCATAGTCTCGCAACCGTCTTTCCACCTGCCACTCCCGCGGCAGTCACTGGCTTGTCCATAGCGGCAGCCATCGATAGGGCAGAGGAGGAGGAACTTGAGTTGGTGATCGTCAACCTGACCCCTGCAGAGATTGAGACTAAGACGGCTGCACGACGGGCTCGGATTTTGGACCGTTTGCTGCTATCCTTGAAGAACAGCGAGCTGTTGCCGTTAAGGTGGGCACACCTCTACTTCTGGCAGCACCGGGCTCTCGTGCGGGAGGCAGTGCTTTCACCCTTGGGTCAGTCGCACTGCGCGCACCAGCCATCACTGTAGGTGCTGCCATCTTTAACTCTCCACTCAAGGACTTATACGCTGCACTTCGTCGCACCTTCCCACCTCAGACCATCAGCAAAGTGGAGGAGCTGAGACGGTTCCGACGCAAACCAAACGAGGACCCTCTGCGCCTGTACTCCAGACTGCAAGGGCTGTTGAAAGACATCGATTACAAGATTGTCAGTGACGAGGCTGCTGCCGTGGTGTATGTCGATGATTTGGATGCCACCCTGAGCGAGTCGACGCGCCCGACCCTAAACTACAGCAGGCCCCTTGCCTACACGCTCAAGGAAGCTTTCGAGACTGCACAAGCCATCCATAAGCGCTTGGAGTATGAGAAGGCAGTGCTGGACACCAATCGCAGTGCCTTACGGCCTGTAGCCAGCACAACTAATGAGCGTCCTCGCCGCAAACGTGGCCGGGACGCTCCACCAGCACGCGGCAAAGGGAAACGGTCAGCACATACTGCTTTGCCTGCCCCTGTGCTGTGTCATTGCTGTGGACGGTGTGGGCACTACAAAAATGAGTGCAACAAAGAGTACTCAACCGTGGTCTGCGACTACTGTCACAAGACGGGCCGCTTGAAGTCCGTCTGTTGGCTTAGGTTCCTTGAGTTGAGACCTGACAAAATCTACAACGGCACCAACTCTGGTGGTTACAACAGCAACAACACTGGAGGCCATACCGGCACCAACTCTGGTGGCTACAATAGCAACTACACCGAAGGCCATAACAACAACAACAATTACGCCACCCCCCGCAAGGAAGAGCAAGGCTACAGGGGGAAGAATCATCCTCCTAAGCGCAAGGGACCTGATGGACGTCCGCGCGCTGCTGCTGTTGCCGCCAAGGCTCCAGCCAACCCGCCAGCTGATGACCATATTGCTGCCCTCATGGCGCGTATGGCACGCTTGCAAGACAAGGAGCAGGACTACCGCGCCTGCTACTCTGTCCGATGAGCACTGATGGCTCCAAAATGCACGAGAGACACGAGCACTCCATTACGCGTTCAACCACCTTAACGAGCTTGAGGGGAAGCCGCAACATCGTCAGCAGCTACCTCTTTGTAAGCCACCTGTGGTGCATCAGCAGCAACATCTACACCGGCTACAACGTCGATGCCATCAACGTCAGCAACAACTACCCCCGTTGCACCAAGGGTTGGTAGATTAATGGGCACCGTGACGCCAACACTGGTGAGCACGATGGTAACAGCCACTGCAGCGGTAAAGCGCACCGGTTGCTCCAGTTGCAGCACACCACTTATGTCAACAATAATTAGGATCACTCTTGCGCCACTGAGCGGCACTATCGCAACCATTGCCAGTGCCATTGTCGAGTCCGCTACCACTGCAGCGACGCGTGCAGCAACGTTCCCCGTCCTCGACATCACACATGCTGTCCCACGAGGCCAACAAGCTAAGCGCGCATGCGAGACCATCATGCATGGAGCAGATCCCACTACCATTGCTCTTGGGCGCGGAGGAGAGCGCACAACGCGCGTTGAATGCAGTGATCGCGTCTTCCCACTGCCTGAGTAATACACCCTGCCAAAATTGGGGAAGCACGACACCTCTCGCCGTTGAGCCTAACCTTAAGCAGGCGAGGGCGCTGGCCCAACAAACCAGGGGGATGATTGCCCCGCTGCTACCCGCCTTGGTGGAAGACTTGCCTGATGAGCAACGGGATTTATAGAGAGGCTACCTTACACCACAAGGGTGTACACAACGGGATGGAGCAGGCTCAATTGAAGAACAGCAAGTTCGCACTGCCTTGTTGCGACAAGCAACCATGCTACATAGACAAGAAGGCATCGGCCTGAGACGGATGATGGGGATGCGAAAAGGTGGCAATGCAGCGCGAGCAAGACTCGTGACTTGGCTAGTCACTAATTACCCCGCGGTCCCTTTGTTCGCATTTGGCATTGGATTACTATGGTTGGACGCCTTTTTTCGCTACGACAAGCCTATGACGAGTTTGCCTCGGCAGCCACTGACACCTTAAAAGGAGCTCAAGAGGCCATACTGAGGTTGCCATGGGTGGAAGCAGCGCGACAATGCAGACGCATCGCAGCTGCTTATGAGCAACACGTTCAACAGCCAGATATCTACCTCACTGTACGTACACGAGCAACAACGGTGCTAGAAGTGGGGGTAGTCAACGGCAGATGGGATGCCTACATGGCAGGAATTTTAAGGGTTCCCACCATCACTCACGACATCACAGCGCGGCTCTTGCGCGCATTGTATCTCCAGCCTATGCCTTAGAACTATCGCTGGAGTGACGTGGTCAACAATGCAACAGCCATATGAAAATGTACACTGGTCAAAGAGGCGGCTCATGCTGTTCGCTGGAATCATGCGGAAGAACAGGCTGCATGGGAGGAGGCGGGCCCACAAACACCCGGTCCTCCAGGGTTTCCCCCACTGACATAGACCGCCGCCGCCAGACATGACCTAGCCACACAAAGGCGCAATCCCCCTGCGCCACAACTAGGGCAGCCACATGCAGCACCGCCAGCACCCAGGCCGTAGCGAGTATACCAACAGCCAAGACAAGGACGGTTTGGGCCAAGCCGCGGACAAGGAGGTTCTTAAGATTCAGCCGCTCGAGAGGCGCTTGCCGCACTGCGCTCGACCCCACCGGAGGAGACCGCAGCAGCAGTCACCCCACGCACACGCTACCAACACTTGATGTGCAGACGCTTGAAGCGTCTGCACATCAATGCCAATGCAGCCATGATCGCCAACAAAGGCAAGCATGTTACCATTTACGGTCGAGCACCCAAGCACGTGATGCTGGACTCTAGAGCCCAGCCTGTCATCATCAGACGCTACCTCGCCCGCGACCTCGGCATCACCAGCGCTAAGCTAATGCCCTGCCTATACGTGCTCGACGCAGCAACCGGCAGCCGTAACAAGGTGATTGGCATCACCAAGCAGGCCCTCTGCGTTTGCTTGACAGGGTTGGACCCTTCCCACAGCACTGAGGTCGTACAAAAGTGTGTGGTCACCGATGCGGGATCGTTCAACCTGCTGCTGGGACCGGACTTCGACTTTCCTGATGGCATGGGGCTGGACTGCTGGACAGAGAAGGCATGGTTTCGTCCCCATTGGAACGAGGAGGATGGAGAGGTTCAGGGATACCTGCCTCTCAAGCTGGTGGCTTGCACTCGCTCTCACCAAAGGTCAGCTGCAACAGCCACCTACAGGTTAGCTCCAACAACCACTTACAGGTTAGCAGCAGTGGGCACCCACAATCCTGGCCAGGACTCTCATATCCCATGCAATGAGTCCGGAGGATGCCATTAAGGAAGTGGCCCAATTAGCACCATATGAACGCCGTTGGTGCGCACAAGTGGTCGCACATCTATTATTGACCAAACCACGGCTCACTGCACGGTTTGTTGGAGTATAGAACCAGATTCTGCCGTCTCCAGACTCCAGTCAGCTTAATCTGGCTATGTACTTAGTAGTTTTGTACTTAGCAATATATTGCAGTATAGAACATGGCTCTGCCGTCTCCAGACTGCAGTCAGCTTAGTCTGGCTAAGTACTCAGTAAATTCGTACTTCGCAGACTCTAGACATGTCGAGTTTCCTGACAGTTTTGACAGTCAAGGCGGTTTCGACCATGTAAGTCTGTATTAGAGTTTTGTGTTGACCTAACCTGACTTATATGACTACTTGGTAGTTAGAATGGTTATTTGGGTATAAGGGGACGCCCATACACATTTGAATAGTTCACTTGTGCTTCAGTCTGGTGGCGGCGAGGCCAAATTCATGCGTAGCCTGGATTGGGTTTGGTCTAGCGTAATCTGATTGGTCGTTCTGCTTGCACAAACTATTTAAGAGTGTTGCGTATCCCCGCCTAAATAGCTCACATCTTAACAGGTTATTGACCCACATACGCTGGGTATTGAGCTGGTATAGGCATTTTTGCAAAACATTTACTTTGAAAGTAGCTTTTTCTGAGTCTGTGCCATTCTGTGAGACTGTGGAGGTCTAGGCGCCTGAAACTGCTTTTTCTTGGCCTGATTTGGGCTTGTTTTTTAGCAGGGGGGTTGTTGTGACGACCAGCTACGACAAGGTGGTATTGAGCCGCTTGAAGATGACAAGTACAGCATCTGGAGCAACCGCATGAGGTGGTTGTTCAAGCACAGGAGCTTATGGGAGTTCGTGGACCCAGATGAGGCAAACCCTCTACCCATAGGCCGGAGCGCTGCTTGGAAGCAGAACTCTTGAAAATCACTTGCACTTATTGGTTTGAACGTGAGGGACTTTTACTTGGTCACTTTGGATGCTTGCTCCACCAATGGGGAGGCTTGGGAGAAGTTATCTGACTCTTTTAAGGCCAAAAACAATGCCACGCTTGTCCAGCTCAAGCGCGACCTGAATGCCTTGAAAAACGAGTCCAGTGAGCCAGTTTCAAAGATTATTTTGCGAGCAAGAGAGCTTTGGAAAGACCTACTAGGCGTTGACAGCGAGCTGAAGGAGTCTGAGGTGGTTTAAGCTATCCTTTCAGGTCTGCCAGACGACTTTGACACCTTGATCATGGTGCTGGAAGTTTTTGACTGTGACCCCACATTGGATGAGATTATGCCAAGGTTGCTGCAAGTTGAGCAGAGGCTGAAGAAGAAGGACAAGGCTTTGAATGCGGTGGCTTTTGCAACTTCCAGATGTGGTGGTTCAAGTTACATCTTCAAACCCAAGTCACAAGGAGCTAGTTCTTCAAACCACAACAATTCATTCAAGAAGAAGAAAGAGGTTTGGAAGTGCAGCTATTGCAAGATGCTAGGTCAGTTAGAGGAGAAGTGTTAGCAAAAGCATGGCAGGCTCGGGGGTGTTAGAAAACAGGAGAAACCCGTGGCTTTTACTGCTGGTGCTTTAGTTTTTGACCAGAGCTGGGTTTTGGACTCGGGTGCCAATCGCCATATGACCTTTAACAAGTCTGCATTTATCTCCGTTAAAACCCTACTCAGACCCTTCATTGTTGGATGCGCTGAGAAGGGAAGCGTAGTGGGCGCTATCGGCCAAGGGGATGTCATCCTTGATTGCCAAGTTGAGGGTTCAACAAGGCACGTGCAGCTCAAGGATGTTCTTTTGTTTCAGAGCTTGCTGCAAGTTTATTTCTTGTCAAGGCTGCTGCACTTGCTGGTGCTAAGATTGAGTTTAAGGGGCGAAAGGCCTGCATTGTGGTTGGGGGCATTAAGAGGCTGGAGGCTTTGAGTCAGGGAGGAGAATTATACTTGATTCAGGGCTAGACTTCAGTTCAGCATGTCCAAAAAGTTCAGGCACTTGTTGCAGCACCTTTGAAGTCTGCTCAGCTCTGGCACAGGAGGTTTGGGCATTTGGGCTTTGACAATCTGGCGCGTTTGGTGAAAGAAGGCATGGTGGATGGCATTA
Organism: Chlorokybus atmophyticus; assembly: GCA_009103225.1. Lineage (NCBI taxonomy): Eukaryota > Viridiplantae > Streptophyta > Chlorokybophyceae > Chlorokybales > Chlorokybaceae > Chlorokybus > Chlorokybus atmophyticus. The sequence goes on from RHPI01003533.1 coordinate 22,148, forward strand.
CTTCCAGTCCTGAAGACTTCCTGGCTGCAAAGACTACTTTATGCAACCCTTGTGTTCTTGGGAAGCAGACCCGGCTGCCATTTCCTCACTTTACTCGCGTGAGTACGCGTTGCTCAGAGCTTGTCCACATAGATGTGTGCGGTCCCATGCCGGTGACATCATTTGGTCGAAACTTCAAGTATTTTGTTACATTCTTGGATGATTTCAGTAAGTTGACCATGGTCGTGCCTTTGGTGTTGAAGTCAGATGTTACCAAGGCAGTCGCAGAGGTTTTTCGGCTGATTGAGACCCAAACCAGAGTCTGAAAGTTACTTTAGTCCGCTCAGATCGTGGTGGCGAGTTTGTAAACAACAACTTGAGGGACTACTATTCAAAGAGGGGCATTCGGCATGAGACTACAGCACCTTATACTCTAGAACGGCAAGGCGGAGAGGCTCAACCGCACGCTCTTGGAGAAGGTTAGGTCCATGCTCATTGATGCCAAGATGGAGGACTGCATGTGGCGTGAGGCTTTGCTTGCTTAGAACTTTGTTTGCAACCGCTCACCCTTGCGTTCTCAAGCCAAGACTCCGTTGCAGCTATTCACAAGTGTGAGGCCTAATGTTAGCATGCTGAGAGTCTTCGGTTCTGCTGCCTTCGTCCATGTATCCAAGCAGCAACGACACAAGTTGGTTGAAGTCAGTAGGCGCGGAGTGTTTGTGGGTTATGAGACTGGTTCAAAAGCGTGGAGGGTTTTGCTGAATGAAACCCGTAAGGTTATGGTGAGTCGTGATGTGACTTTTGCTGAGGGAGGAGTAGGAGCTGGAGTTTTGGGCGTTGACATCACTTTTGGTGCCGTTGAGCCTTCAGAACCAGCAGTTCCAGTTGATTTCGACCATGTTTTTGCAGTTCCAGAACAGGTCTTGTGTTCTTCAGAACATAATACTTCAGATCCAGGCAGCAAAAGCCCTTCAGCTTCTGACACGGAAACCCAACACCAGCAACAGCCAGGAAGGCAGCACTCTTGGCGCGAGAGGCAAAAACCTAATTGGTTTCACAAAAAAGCTTATGCGTGTTTGATGCACTGCAAGGTCTGAAGAAGCCTAGCACTTATGAGCAGGCTCTTCAAGGTCTAGATGCAGACCTTTAATAAAAGGTTATGGATGAGGAGATTGCGTCCTTGCTTGCCAATCAGAGCTAGAGGCTAAAGACTGTTCCAGCCCATGTAAAACCCATTCCGGCTAAATGGGTTTACAAGATCAAGAAAGACGGCTAAGGCAACATCGAGCGCTACAAGACGAGGCTTGTCGCGAAGGGCCCCTTCAGCAAGAAGGCATCGACTTCAAAGAGGTCTTTGCACTCGCTGGTAAGCATACATTTTTTCGGACTTTGCTGGCTTTGGTGATCGCTTAGGACTTTGAGCTGCATCATCTTGATGTGAAGACCGCGTTCTTTTACGGCGAGCTTGAAGAGGACATTTATGTGCAACAAACGAAGGGCTACTGTGAGAGAGGTCCTGATGTGGCTTGTAAGGTTGTGAAGGCCTTGTATGGTCTGAAACAGACGCCCAGGGTCTGGCACATCCGCTTGAGCAAAGAGCTTGAAACTTTGGGCTTTGTTCCCAGCACTGCAGACACAGGACTTTTCTTTTTTGAAGAGTTGCAGATCTGGCTTTTTGTTTATGTCGATGACATTCTCATTGCTGCCTGCATCCTGAAGGACTTGGAGGTTGTCAAGTCTGGCTTAAGCAAGGCTTTTGAAGTTCGTAACCTTGGAGAAGCCAAGTATTACTTCATGGGCATTGTGATTGACAGGAACAGGCGGACTAGATTTGCTAAGATTAGCCAGGAGCAGATGGTCACCAGATTGGTTAACAAGTTTGGGCTGCAAGATGCCAAGGTAAAGGCATCACCTATGGCGGTATAAGTCAGAGTTGTCAAGCCTGCCAATGAAGCAGATTTATTTAACAGGACTCAATACCTGTTGAAGGACTAGCATGCACATGTAGTTGAGGCAAGCATAGACACACAGAGACAAAGCTACCGCCACCAGAGCATACACAAGTCACATCACATTTATCTATTACAAGTTGTCCGCTGGTAAACACACCGGCCAGTTAGTTCAGCGGAACGCCTCAACAGGACACTCTTGGAGCGTGTTCGAGCCATGCTCAACGACACAAAGATGGAAGACAGTCTGTGGAAGGAGGCGGTACTCACTGCCAACTACATCCGCAACAGATCGCCGGTGAGCTCAGAGCAGAAGACTTCGTGGGAGCACTTCTATGGAGCCACACCAGATGTGAGTGGTATGCGTGTGTTTGGATGCACGGCATATGCACTAGTGCCCAAACAGCTCAGGCACAAGCTGGAGCCGGTCAGCAAGAAGGGCATCTTCGTTGGCTATGAACCGGGTTCCAAGGCTTACAGGATCTTGCTCGAGGACACTCAGAAGATCATCGCGAGCAGAGAGGTGGTTTTCCACAAGGGATTATCACAACCAGAAGCAGGCTTCTTTCCTCGAGATGAAGATGAAGCACAGCCGGAGGAACTTCCTACGAAAGGGGGAGTTGCAGGCAAGGCCATCATCGACGATAAGGGTGAGCAGGACTATATTGTAGCAGACAAGCAGTCGCACCTGCAGCAGGAGCACGCAGCTCGGAGATACCCAGTGAGGGAGAGAAAGGCACCTGACTTCCTACACAAGGCACATGTCGCCAGTGTGCAGAATGAGGAGCCAAACACCTACGAGGAGGCATTTTTAGCACCAGATGCGGAGCAATGGCAGCGTGCTATGGACGAGGAGATCGCGTCACTCCATGCCAACAACACTTGGTCATTAGAGCAAATACCGCAAGGAGTGAAGACCATTCCAGTGAAATGGGTCTTCAAGGTGAAGCATGATGGTCAGGGCAACATTGAGTGCTACAAGGCAAGACTGGTGGCAAAGGGCTTCTTGCAGCAGGAAGGTGTGGACTTCAACGAAGTGTTTGCACCTGCAAGTAAGCATACCACCTTCCGTGCACTGCTAGCTATGGTTGCTGCTGAAGACCTAGAGCTGCATCACCTGGATGTGAAGACTGCCTTCCTCTACGGAGAGTTGGAGGAGGAGATCTTCATCGAGCAACCACCTGGATATGAAGAAGGGGAGAGAGGCACAGCGTGCAAGCTGATCAAGGCACTATACGGGCTGCGACAGGCACCGCGTATGTGGCACATCAAGCTCACCAAGGAGCTGGAGGCACTTGGCTTCATCGCATCCTCTGCAGACCCTGGGCTCTTCATCCATGCAGACAACAAGGTCCGGTTGCTCGTGTATGTTGATGATATCATCATCACCGCCAGGCAGGTGCACCACCTGCAGGAGACGAAACTTGCTCTACAGCAAGCATTCTTAGTTCGTAATCTTGGAGAGGCCAAGTGGTTCCTTGGCATGGTGATTGAGCGCGACAGGGCTACACGCACAATCAAGATCAGTCAGGAGCAGATGGTAAGAAGACTCGTCACCAAGTTCGGGCTCACTGAAGCGAAGACCGAGACCACACCGTTGGCACTTGGCACTGCCCTCATCAAGGCAAAGGACGAGGAGGTACTCGACAAGGCTCAGTATCCATATGGTGAGCTGGTAGGCAGCATGCTCTATCTGGCAGTGTGCACACGTCCCGATGTTGCACATGCTGTGGGAGTACTTGCTCGCTACATGTCTGCACCGAGCATGGAGCACTGGAGAGCAGCAAAGGGAGTACTACGCTATGTTGCTGGGAGAGCAACAGTTGGCATCAAGTTTGGGAGCGGGAGCACTGAGTTGGAGGGCTACTGCGACTCGGACTTTGCTGGTGACCTTAACAGCAGGAGGTCCACTACAGGCTACGTCTTCAAGCTGAACAGAGGCGTGGTGAGCTGGAACAACAGGCTGCAGCCAACAATAGCAGCATCTACATCAGAGGTTGAGTACATGGCAGCGGCAGCAGCAGTAAAGGAGGCACTCTGGCTTCGCAAGCTCATGGCAGACTTGGAGCACCCCATGGCGTGCATCGTCATCAAATGTGACAACCAAGGAGCCATCAAGTTGTTGAAGCACCCTATCGCCTCAGCAAGGACGAAGCATATTGATGTCATGCATCACTTTGTGCGTGACAGAGTCACAAGGAAGGAGGTGGAGTTCCCGTACTGCAACACTGAGGGCATGCTGGCGGACTTCATGACAAAGCCATTGTCACCGCTCAAGTTCAAGACTTATTGCGCAGGACTTGGCATCTGTGTTTAACTACAGGAGCAAGTGTTGGAGGTCAAGCTGCTCGCGTGGGAGTGTTGAGAGTCATTCCTACATACGATCAGCATCGACCCTCCACACAGGAGTAGAAGGTCGTAAGGACGAGCACTAGGTCCGGACTTAGCAAGATGGTGTCATCGGACCAGACTCCGGACTCCCGACTGGAGCCTTACTAACTGCTTTGTATCTCCGCGTATACTTACTCATATTAGGCGTGTAAGAGCTTGTTGGAAAGCTCTGGTTGTAAGGAAGACAACACAGCTTAGAGCGCGTCAAGGCTGAGTATAGCTTATGCAGTGCTTGCAAACGTAGACGTGTGCGTAACTGGCTGGTATAAGAACCAGCGGACAACTTGTAATAGATGAATGTGATGTGACTTGTGTATGCTCTGGTGGCGGTAGCTCTGTCTCTGTGTGTGTATGCTTGCCTCAACTACATATGCATGCTAGTCCTTCAACAATACCCTTACAGCATTCTTGTTGGGAGGTTGCTGTACTTGTCAGTCAGCACTAGACCTGACATTACCCGTTCCGTAGGAATTTTCGCCAGGTTTATGTTTGCACCTACCTTGGAGCACAAGAAGGCTGCAAAGGCTTGTTTGCGCTATGTGGCTGGGACTTCCAGTGTTGGCATTACTTTTTCTTATGGGCTTACAGTCCAAAAGGGTTGCGGCAATGCAGATTATGCAAGTGACCTTGACTCCGGGCGGTCTACTACTGGCTACGCATTCTTGTTGAATGGTGGAGTCGTGAGTTGGAGCAGCAAGCTTCAACCCATTGTTGCAGTTTTTACTGTAGAGGCTGAGTATATAGCTGCATCCCAAGCAGTCAAGGAGGGGCTTTGGTTGCGCAAGCTAGTTGCAGACTTGGGTCTAGACTAAAGTATCATCCCCATGCACTGTGACAACCAAGGAGCTAGCAGACTTCTGTAGCACCCCATTGTTTTATTTAAATCCAAGCGCATGAATGTCATGCAGCACTTTGTGCGGGAGCGCGTCTCTCGTGGTGAGGTGGAGTTCAGGTTTTGCAAGACATGCTTACAGACTTTACGACAGAGTCTTCAACACCTTACAAGTTCCACACCTGCTGCGAAGGTCTAGGCATCCACTAAGCTGCCTGCGTGGGAGTGTTTGAGTATAGGGCCGCCGTCTCCAGACTCTAGTTAGCTTGGTCTGGCTAAGTACTGAATAGTTTTGTACTTAGCAATATATTGGAGTATTGAACATGGCTCTGCCGCCTCCAGACTCCAAACAGCTTATTCTGGCTAAGTATTCAATAGATGCGTACTTAGCAGACTCCAGACCTGCACCAGGCAGTTCTGACAGTCCCGGCAGTTTCGATGGTTTATGGCTGTATTAGGGTTTTATGTTGACCGAACTAACTTGTATGACTACTTGGTAGTTAGAAAGGTTATTTGGGTATAAGAGGACGCCCATGCACATTTTTGATGGTTCACTTTCACTTGTGCTTGAGTCTGGTGGCGGCAAGGCCTGATTCTGGCGTGGTTTGACTAGTCGATCTGCTTGCACAGACTGTCCAAGGGTGTTGTGTTGTGTATTCACGCCTAGATAGCTTACATTACAACACGGTTCCCTACAAAGACCAAGCTGCAGTTCAGGAGGGGCAATATCAGGTGGCCACTTGAGTAGTGGAGATCCACGTGTTCCGCCGACAACAAGGCATCACCGTGCTGGAGCTGTTTGCAGGAATACGTAGTGGCCTCGCCGCTGTCCTCATCATCGGCGCAACGGTCACCAGGTACCTCTACTATGACCCTGATCCAAACGCACGGATTGCCATGAGCCACCACTTGCGCCACCTACACAAGTGCTACCCGCAACAGCTGCCACTATCAGCACTGCAAGGCAGTTAAAAGGCACTGCCAAAGGACATCCATTTAATCATTGCGGATCATCTCCTGGCGGTGCAACATCAACCTATTGATAGTAGGAAGGGAGTGTCAAGGACACTCCAGAGCAGGTAGAGTCCAAGGATTCTCTGATCCTCGCTCACAACTGTTCTGGGATCTGATACGTGTTATCAAACTCTTGCAAAGTAATTAAATTTCTAGTCCCTTACAGCACATCATCGAGAACGTGCACTCCGAGGACTATAAGCGTCATAACGTAACCAACAGCTTTCAACATGGGTGCTCCTTGCTGGGGCATCCTCTCAAAATCAACAAAGCGCGTCGTGAATCCCGTACTCTGCGCGTCCGCACCAAGTGAACCAACCTGGCAACAGTCGAGGATCTCTTTGCAGCTGAATATCTGCACAGCAGTCGACCACATGATCTTACAGTCGACGCTATCATGGACTCTGGGCGCACAGCACAGCCGGCTGCACGAAACGGTCACTAGCACTTCATTCAGTGCAACCAGCCAAGGCAACCGCCCCGTGTGTTCCCCACTCTGGTGTCTTACCCAGGTTTATACGCCTTCCGCGATGGAGGCGACGGCATGGTGTTGAATTCCAACACAGGTCGATTAGAGGAGCCCAATGCTCGTGATGGGATTCTCTTCAGGCAGTATTTGTTAAAAGTATTCCTACATACGATCAGCATCGACCCTCCACACAGGAGTAGAAGTTCGTAAGGACGAGCACAAGGTCCGGACTTTGCAAGACAGCACCATCGGACCACACTCCGGACTCCAGACTGGAGCCTTACTAACTGCTTTGTATCTCCTCGTACACTAACTCATATTAGGCGTGTAAGTGCGTGTTGGAAAGCTGTAGTTGTAAGAAAGACAGTGCAGCTTAAAGCGCGTCAAAAGGCTGAGTATAGCTTACGCAATGCTTGCAAATGTAGACGTGTATGTAACTGGCTGGTACAAGAACCAGCGAACAACTGGTAATAGATGAATATGATGTGACTTGTGTATGCTTTGGTGGCGGTAGCTCTGTCTATGTGTGTCCATGCTTGCCTCAGCTACATGTGCATGCTAGTCCTTCAACAGTACCACAGGTTCCATGCTAACCGACAGTCAGCAGTGTTAGCTGTTGGGGCGCGCCATGGACAAAAACAGCATGGTGTGGTTGTTGAAGATGTGCTTTGCTCTCCAAGACCGCCACGTGTCCTTCTAAAATCTCGAACACCTGGCGGGTGGGGGTAGGCTGATCGCGTTCAAGAGACCAAAGCAGCACACACCGCCCTCGACATCGCCCACATGGAGGAGCAGGCAGCAGTTACTGTGGAAGACATTGCAGTGGTCGCCAATGCTACCTCTTGCTCCCATGCCATTGGACCACTGGAATGTCCTCCATAGACGCGAGAACAACTCGAGGCTCTCCTCAACAAGTGGAGGAGTCAAGTCAGTTTTGGCGTGAAGGAACTGGACATCTGCTCAATCTACCAGATGGACATTGAGTTGGTGAACATCAAACCGGTGTTCCAACGATAGTACCGACTCTCCAAGTTGGCAGAAGACTTGGTGGAGCAGAGGTGCAAGGCTCTGTTAGATGCAGGCCTGATTGAGGAGTCCACATCGGACTTTGCGGCCGCGATCGTCATTCCCTTCAAAAAAGAATTTACTAGGCAGTTCGACAGATGGCGTATGTACTGGCGGTAACTACCGCCCCCTCAACCACAACACCAAGCAAGACGGGTATTCAATGCCTACTGTAGAAGGTATTTTTAATGATGTAGAAGACTATACCATCTTTGATATCTTTGACATGCGCCAAGGGTACAATCAGATCGCTATAAAGGAGGAGGACAAGCACAAGACCTCTTTCAGGGGCAACCGGCGGCTGCACCAATGGAAGGTCATGCCCTTCGGACTGAAGAATGCTCCTGCCAAGTTCTAGCGCGTGGACAAAGCCTTGAAAGGGCTGGACTTTGCGCGACGCTACATTGACGACATCTTCATCTTCAGCCGCAGCAACGAAGAGCATCTACAGCACATCGAGGAGGTGCTGGAGAGACTCAAGGGGGTGGGGATGACTGTGCACCCCGACAAGTGCACCTTCTTCATTCACAAGATACCCTACCTGGGGCACATTATTGTGCCCCACGGTATGTACGTACAGCATGCAAAGGTGGAAGCCCTGGCAGCTATCTCTGCTCCAACGGACCTTACGCGCCTGCGCGCCTTCTTGGGCCTTGCCAATTACTATCGCCGGTTCGTGAAGGACTTCGCAAAGATCGCGCGGCCTCTCACAGAGCTCCTGAAGAAAGAAATGGAGTTTGCGTGGAAGGAGCCATAGCAGCAGGCTTATGAGGAGCTCAAGAGCAGGCTCACCACAGCTCCCATCCTTCAACGCCCTGATTACACTAAGCCCTTCATCCTCCACACCGACTGGAGCAAGCTCAGGATGGGGGCTGTGCTGGTTCATCGTAATGAGAACAAGAAGGAGCGGGTGGTGTCATACGCCAGCCGAAGCAACAACCGCGCCGAGGCCAACCACAGCAGGTACGAGGGGGAGTGCCTCGCTGCAGTGCGGGCTATCTCCTTCTTCCAACCTTTCCTCTTCTGTCGACAATTTCAGCTACTCACCGATCATCAGCCACTCAAGTGGTTGATGACCAACCAACATCTGACAGGGAAACTTGCTCGCTGGGCCCTGCTGTTGCAGGAGTATGACTTCGAGATCGACCACCGCGCCGGTCTTACCAATCAAGATGCCGATGGCCTCATACATAACCCTCACCTCAGCACCAACGATGCAACCGGAGCTCGACATGAGCTCGGCCCTGCAGCAGCAGCTCCCACCGTGGCAGCCATGTTTGCTGCTGCCGCGTTACACTCAGGGCGCAAGACCAACACACTGCCACATCAACGGCGGAGGAGATTCCTGCCCTCGAGTCTACCGGCTCCACAGTGACCACACCCGTAGGGGACGCCCACGCGGTCAATATTAAAGTCGATGACCTTGAGCTGGCACCCACCGACACCAGGCAGGACATATAGCTGGACAAGCCATCACTCTCCTTCCTTCAAAGTGGCTAACTTCCCTCCGATATGAGTGCACGAGAGAGAGCGCGTCAACCAATGCACCTGCCACTAACGGTGGGCAGGCGACAAGCTGTGTTGCCGCTTCCATGACGAAGACAAGGAGGTGCCGACACCAGCCACACGCGAGGGCATCATCACTGTCCTCCACACTGAGCTTGGACACTTCGGTGTCAAGCGTACAGTCAGCCTGATAAGGGCGCAATATTGATGGTATGGGTTGTCCAAGCAGGTGCAGGGGTTCGTCAGTCATTGCCAACAGTGTGACATGGTGCGCGCCAGCCTCAACACGCGCAGCGCCACCTTGCACCCACTCCCTATTGCCGGGCTGTTCTATCGTTGGGGACTCGACATCTTGGGAGAGTTGGCACCCTCAGCACGTGGCAACCGTTACATCCTGATCATGATCGAGCACTTCTCCAAATGGGTGGAGCTGGTGCCACTACCCGACAAAAGCAGCAGGGGGGTGTCCCAAGCCTTCCTCTCCATGTCCTCAGCCGGTTCGGCAGCTGCGCTGAGGTTATCACCAGCCAAGGCACTGAGTTCAAGGGGAGTTCGACACCCTTTCTGACAGATGCTATGTCGATCATCGCCGTACTTCGCGTGACCACCCCCAAGCCGACGGTCTCGCCGAGCGCACAGTGCAGACCATCAAGAAGGCACTCCGCAAGTACGTGCTGGAGTATGAGAAGAACACCTGGGATGACCACCTTCCGTGGGTGGCCCCTGGATACCGATTGTCAAAACAGGCGGCTCTACGCGAGTACAGCCCATACTACCTGCTGTTCGGCCGTCCGCCATTTGTTTGTTTTCGTGCACAGCACGAAGTAGATCGTGTGGTGAACAACCTCGACGATCCCGACTGGATGCACTACGACATTACCATACGCACCGCGCTGTTCGAGCGCACCGTCCCTAGGCCTTCAACAACCTACGCATCGCGCAGCACTGCGACACTCTGCGATACGAGTGCGTGCGCAGCGGCTTCTACAAGGAGCGCCAATGGCGGTTTCAAGCAGGGGACTTTGCCTACCGCATGGCAGCTATCAAGGACACGCTCGACACCTCTGTGGGCCGCACCGTCTACAAGGTACTCAAGGTGTACCCCACAGGGGTGCTGGACCTCCTCGACGAAAAAAAATGGAGAGAGGTTGAAAGACAACATGGTAAACTGCGCGCCATGTCACCTCCCTTACGTAGATGGCTTTGGCACATCCAGCACCCTCGCCCCGCCCGCAGCACATGCTATGAACGCTGCGGCAGCGCCGCCGCCGACGCACTCATGCTGCTCTGCAATGGCTGTAACAAGGGCCTGTATTACTAATGTTTGGAGCCCCCATTTGACGCAATACCCATAGAGGAGTATTGGTGCGACGATTGCCGCGCCAACGGCCCTCCTCACTGGTGTTAGCAGCTGAGCCCTGGAGCTGGAACTTCCCTAGAAGCTCAGGGGGGGTAGCTTGTTGACTGTGTGTTGTACAGCACAGCATGTACACTAAGGAGGACACCGACTCCACATGTCCGTATTACTCAGCAGCAGCGGAGCACCTCCACAAAGCACTTGTCGCCATAAGAGCTTGATTATCTTTTGCACACGGATTGACGTTCAAGGACCAGGTATGGTCCTTTCACGGACCCCCAGGACCATGCATGGTCCGTATCCCGCGGGCCAGGACTGCCTGGTCCGCGAGCGACGGACCATTCCTGGTCCGTTCGGGGTCCCGAATCCTGGTGCGCAGTCACGCACCAGATGTGGTGCGTGGCTGGACCAGACATATTACCGGTCCTACTGGCCGCGAAAGACTGGACCATACACGGTCTGCAGCCGGACCAGGCATATTGCCGGTGCGACTGTCAATGGGTGTACGGACCATGCGTGGTTTGGACCACAACAATGCCGGACCATATATGTTGCGGTGAATGAATTCGATGGGACTGGTCCGAACCACACTGATTGGGCGGACCGTTGCTGGTGCACGCTCAGCTTATCGGTCATTTTGGACAAGCAGCACGCACCATACATGGTCTGCTGCCTTAACAAGCTCTTACTGGTTCAAAATCTAGTAAGTTGTGGACCATTCATGGTCCTTAAGCTAACCAGGCAGCTATTGGTCCAGATTGTCGTATACTTGCGGACCGTATATGGTCCTTGACTTAACCAAGCTCTTCCTTGTCCGAAGGTCTGGGAGAGTACGGACCATGCGTGGTTCTAGGTTGGTCCGCAGAACAGTGATTGGGACCATCGCTGATGCACGCTTAGCTCCTTGACAGTCGCACCATGCATGATGCGACTGTCAAGGGTAAGTCTTCATGGCAGCCTCTAGTAACCGTCGATCCAAGCTTATTGAACGGTGTGCAGTTACTCCATAGAGTCAAGCACCTTGCATGGTGCGACTGTCAACTCACGTGCATGGGCTTAGAGTACCGTGGTCTGTGCAGTAGGGTTTTACCGCTTAGTGAGGTGGCGCCGGCGGAGGGAGCAGGCGGCGGTGCTCTTGTTGGTGGCGGCGGCGGCGGCCTCTTGGCGGTGTACTTGGTGGACGAATGCTGGCGCAATATCAATGGCAAGCAAAAAAGCTGTCAAGTTTGCCAGGGACATTAGTACCAAGCTGGGAATCAACTTGCAACCAGCCGATAAGAGGAACACAAGTCGTAGGCACCGCCGTCGCAGCCAACAGAGTTCCCTACCCATGCCGGAGCAGGCGGCTGATGTGCAGCACGATGTTGACAACCCACAGCCTGCCCATGAAGTTGAGGCCACGCACGACCAGCTGGATGGTGAGATCAGCCAGCAGCATGAGCGGTAAGTTAACTTGCTGACCTTACTTGCTTCTCTGCAATGGTCACGCGGTCTTCTGTGCATGCCACCAGCTATCGTTGCTGTGACAGCCTTCACCAGTAATATGTCCTTCACATGCTAGGAGACTGTCAACGAACTGCACGCGCACTAGCTGCCTTGCTGTGTATTGCTGTCAGTTGATGGTGCCAGCGCATATGGTCTAACTGCTGGATTTCTGTAGGCCTCCCGCAAATCAACAGCCGACTGTCCATGTGGCCGGCATCACTACCAGTGGAGTGGCAGCCACACTTCACCCAAGGCAACAGCCGACTGTCAATGTTGCCAGCACCAGCAGTGCCGCAACAGCTCCACTGCAATTCAATCAGTCTGATCAACAGCCGACTATCAACATGGCTGGCACCAGCAGTGCTGCCCCCTCTCAGCAACCATGGCAACAATCAGACCTGCAAGAGACTGTTGACATGCCAACTGACAACTTGCATGCGCTGACTAGTGACGAAGAGGCTGTTGAAGAACCCGAGCAGCAAGAAGTCTCCCAGAGGATTTGCTCTTGCCTGAGGTGCCATGGCAAGGTGAGCACTAATCATGTTGCTCATGCTCACTCATGGCGCGCACGGTTGTTGGACATGCACTGAGGCTGTCCATGCGACTGTCATGTTCGCCCACTGCTATGCGCACAACGTTGTGAACCATACTTTACTTGTTGACTGCCCGTTTCTTTTGGCAGTTGATTGACTTGGAGACTGCCATGGCCCACATGCGACTGAACACGGCGGCGCAAGAAAGTATGCACCCACCGCCAATGCCTTCAGCACAATGCGATACCCCTCAACCAGGCATTTCTTGCCAACAACAAACCTCAGAGACACCTACGCAAAAGATGCTGGATAAGTTCATGTCACTGCTGACAGACTTGGAGGACTCTCATGCCCAGCAATCACTGATCAATAAGGTGCTGAAGATTGTTTTCGGCGCTGAGGATTCAATCGTTCAGCTTGCCAAGGATCCTACTTATGACCACAGTCAGCTGCGAAATGACCTCCACGCCTTGCTCGGCCAGCGCAACCCCTCCCAGCCGGCTGACATCACGGCTGTCGATGCATTGCTGACTTCCATCGGAATGCCAGAGTCGCAGAGATATACAGCATGCACGAGATGCAGTTATCTCTTTCCAGATGCTTACCCATCCGGGTTCGATGACAGCGAGGACAGCTACGAGGCAGGNTTCAATCGTTCAGCTTGCCAAGGATCCTACTTATGACCACAGTCAGCTGCGAAATGACCTCCACGCCTTGCTCGGCCAGCGCAACCCCTCCCAGCCGGCTGACATCACGGCTGTCGATGCATTGCTGACTTTCATCGCAATGCCAGAGTCGCAGAGATATACAGCATGCACGAGATGCAGTTATCTCTTTCCAGATGCTTACCCATCCGGGTTCGATGTTAGCGAGGACAGCTACGAGGCAGATGATAGTCGCCACAAGCTTGTGAAGCGCTTGTGGAAACAGCCGTGCGGAGGCCAATGCGGGCGCACGCGCAAGGAGTGCATTGACTATCTGTACACACCCATTGGTCCAAGGCTCGGTCCGTGGCTGCAAGTACCTTCTATTGCATATGACAACCTTGCTGCTTGGCGAGACAAAGACACCTGGCTCGACGTGCCAGTCAACCAGCCCCCAGTGCCTCAATGGGAAGATTGGCATGGCAGCAAGTGGAGAGAGCTGTCTTTTTTTTGGGACTGCACGAAGACCATTCCTCTGCCAAACAAATGCGATTGTGGACGCTACAATGATGACATTAACATGTCCCAGCACAGGGATGGATATCAGAAATGGCATTGCGAATGCTCCTATGACAATGAAGAGGCTGCGCAGCAGTGTACTGGAGACCCGCGCAACATTGCGCTCATGCTGCACAGTGATGGTTTCAGCTGCGCATCAACTACAAAGCGGAGCAGCCTTGTCATCAACGTTGTTGTACTCAACGGAGGCAAGCGCGTCAGCTCACAGGCTTCTTCCATCATGCCCGTGGTGTTTGTCCCAGTTGACGAGCTACTCGACGCTGACAAGGACTGTCCAAACCCGTTTATGAAGCCCATGCTGGATGAGTTGGAGGATTTGTACGCCATGGGCTTCCCTACGCACTACGGTTTGAACTCCAGCCAGGTGGACATCAAGCTCCCTCATCGATCGGCCGGTACGCTTGATACATCTGTTCACAAGACCTCGTGCGCAATGCTGTGTCATGAATGTGACTGTCGACATCGCCTGTCAACTTAATACCCATTGTAATGAATCGAGCAGAGTAAGCACAGTCCATTGAGGGCTGTGCAAAAACGACTGTCACAATTATGCACTTCATTGGTTGCCACCTTTTATGAGTCCATCGCGCGTTGAGAAGACTGTCATCAGCGACTGTCACCAGCGACTGTGTTTGCAGTGCAGCTGTAGCCTGTCGCGAATATGCTCTCTAGGGGTAAATCTTTGCTAGTATAGTTCATGCGGTGGGACTGTCGGCGTCTATCCCAGAAGGATAGATGCCGATGTTTGCCGAAGAAACGACACATGTTCCGGACTTGCGGCTCCTGTCCCCATCAACGGCGGCACATCGTCGCGTCCCCCCCTGCACTTATTGCAATGATGATGAAACTCAATAAGACTCCCTCCCTTAGAGAATTTATCTCGTCGCATGGTTGGGTTTCGGTACTGGATAGGCTATGTTTGTCGCTCATGAACCCTGCGCTAATTAATCCTATCCCGCCGCATTTTGTCTCACCACCAATACAGCAAGCGTGTGTTTATTCTATATACCAAGCTCCATGCCTACCTCAACCCTACACAACACAGCTGTTGCGCAGGTATTGAGAGCCGTTACATGGCAATGGCATGAGTTGCTTGCAAGCTGTTCATGCCATTGTTATGAAAGAGCAACAATTGCTACGCGGTATTGAACATTTCGTCACCGACCCAATTTCCACGAATTGCCACATTAGACTTCGCACAACGATTATGCATATGCTTTAGCATCTCTCTCTCTCTCTCTCTCTCTCTCTCTCTCTCTCTCTCTCTCTCTCTCTCTCTCTCTCTCTCTCTCTCTCTCTCTCTCTCTCTCTCTCTCTCTCTCTCTCTCTCTCTCTCTCTCTCTCTCTCTCTCTCTCTCTCTCTCTCTCTCTCTCTCTCTCTCTCTCTCTCTCTCTCTCTCTCTCTCTCTCTCTCTCTCTCTCTCTCTCTCTCTCTCTCTCTCTCTCTCTCTCTCTCTCTCTCTCTCTCTCTCTCTCTCTCTCTCTCTCTCTCTCTCTCTCTCTCTCTCTCTCTCTCTCTCTCTCTCTCTCTCTCTCTCTCTCTCTCTCTCTCTCTCTCTCTCTCTCTCTCTNCCCCTTGCACTTCCGCATTGCCCGGCCCCTGCCTCCTACCATCACTACCAACTCTATTGCCAGGCCCGGGAGCTCTCCCCTTCTTCCTCCCCCTCAATCACCTGCTATCCATTGCATACGCATGGTAATCTATTGGCGTGTCGACCAGTAAACATGACTGACTGACAAAATTATCAGTCAGTAAGTCAATCGGTCATTGCCCACTTGTTGCTGTTATGCTTGGATGCGCTGTTGGCTGTTATGATGTGTAAGTGGTGCTGTAGTCGTATTGAAAGATTATGCCACCGTTAGCAACAAGGGGTAGTGTCGCCATTCTAGCAGAAGGTGCGTTCCACGTGTACAAGTGGGACTACCAGTTGCGCAACCATTTTACATAAAAGCAGCAAAATCTCTTGCATAGCGGTAAAGGTGAGCCCGTGGAAGCACACACACGTCATGTTGTATGTTCCCATTGCATACACGTACCAAGACATATGTGTTGCTCACCTCAAAGATTGCTTTCTAAAGGTTCAGTAAGCAATGGACACAATGCCGGACAGGCATCATCATCGTTTCACGTGGCCCTTGAGACAAGCAGGTGTAGATGGTTACATGTCTACCTGCTAGAACACGTTTGCATGGAAGCAGGCATAACTAAGGCGACTGAAAAGAAAGCCCGAGGTAGAGAAATTGCTTAAATTGATGCTTTAAACACTTGCCAACCCCGTGGCTTGTATGTAGAGCACGCGATGAGCACCAAACGTCATAGCAACAGGTATGCACGCTGGTTGATGTGAATAAGAACACCGGCTTTGCAGGAATCAACACCTGCAAACCCGCACAGATTCTCTACATACCGTGGTTACTATGGACGGTTGTTGTATTTGGACGCTTTCTCAGAAGCGGGCACATGTGAAATTATAGATTATGGATCACACATTGTATACTGAGGAATCTGAATAAGATGTTGTCTATTTTAAAAATAAGTACACATTCTGAGTTGCGCATTACTAGATAGCACTGTGCACGCATCAAATATGATCTTGTCTAAGTTCTACGCAAAGCACCACAGCAGGCAGCAAGCACTAGAGGGCCAATTGTTCACTTCAATATATATAAGTTAGTCCGTTATGAAATGCGATTTGATATGCACAAAGAGAGACTTTTATTAATTTTGTCTAATTACACGATCTATCTCAAGAGTCATTCTCACGTGCATCTTGTTATGAGTTTGCCAACTTGAATGCGTGTATTCTTTGGGCCTGCCTTCATGAAGATGTTGCTTCAATGTGTTGGCCGCCGCACCATGTGCATGTAGTGCTTGCGCGTGTATTGTTACCCTTCATTGACCTTCTGTTCTGTGTTGGTGCATACATTGATGGCACACAAGGAAGAAACGCGGAGAGAAGTTCTTTCGCACACCAGGCCATCCAGAAGCATTGTCCATTGCTTGTAAGTTCTTTATGAGCATTGAAATCAACTTGATATCACCAATAGAACTGGGTGTTGACGACGGCAACATAGTTGTTATCGCACCCTTGGTGCAGCCATGTTGGTTTGCAACCACGACACGGTGTCCGAAACTGTTTCATCAACAGGTCTGGGCTTGAAAGTGAGGTCTCTCCTTGCCAAACTTGCATTGCAATACCTGCACGCAGATGTCATCATTCACAGATAACATCCTCACTGATTGAACACCTCCAAGCACGCACCAGAAGTGTTGGGACATTTCCACCACGACGGGGTCAAGTGACGGATCCCACCGGCCAAACAACCCCTTGATCCCGGTTGCTGCTGCCGCCATGGCAAATGCCATCTCGTCTGGCACCTACATGAGTTGCATGTTGGGTTGTGCAACATGCACAACATGCGCATGCACACCCACACTTGCCTGCAGCCAAGGCCCGCGCACGCCCGACACCCGGGATACCCTGCCAAAGTAGTCAGCCAACGTGAGGTTCCCCGCCCCAAGCAGGTAAGTTGCATCGGGCCTGCCGCTCCTCATCGCCTCCACGAAAGCAACTGCCTAAGTGGAAGACGTGTTGATGAACTTTAGTGTGTCACACGTTTATGCCAGCCTGCCAAGTTGAGCAACGCTGCGTGCGTGTGAGCGCATGTGAGGGGGTGCATGCGCATTGGCACAGTGCTGATATGCGTGTACGCAGACTCGCATGTTGCTTGCATGTGCGCGTGTATGTGTATGTTGCGCATCCGCATAACATACCGCATCACGCACGTCCACGAGGCTCAGGCCACCGGACGGAATCAGCGGCACTTGTCCCGTGAGCAGGTCCAGCACCGTGCGCGAGGAGCTCAGCCGCCAGTCACCTGTATGGATACTATCCGCGTTGTCTGTGTTGTGTTTGATGCAGAGACAGAGAGTGTGCATGAAGATTGACACACATGCCTGCATGCTTTGCGCACGCACCATTGCGACAAGCATATGTNGTTGCATGTTGGGTTGTGCAACATGCACAACATGCGCATGCACACCCACACTTGCCTGCAGCCAAGGCCCGCGCACGCCCGACACCCGGGATACCCTGCCAAAGTAGTCAGCCAACGTGAGGTTCCCCGCCCCAAGCAGGTAAGTTGCATCGGGCCTGCCGCTCCTCATCGCCTCCACGAAAGCAACTGCCTAAGTGGAAGACGTGTTGATGAACTTTAGTGTGTCACACGTTTATGCCAGCCTGCCAAGTTGAGCAACGCTGCGTGCGTGTGAGCGCATGTGAGGGGGTGCATGCGCATTGGCACAGTGCTGATATGCGTGTACGCAGACTCGCATGTTGCTTGCATGTGCGCGTGTATGTGTATGTTGCGCATCCGCATAACATACCGCATCACGCACGTCCACGAGGCTCAGGCCACCGGACGGAATCAGCGGCACTTGTCCCGTGAGCAGGTCCAGCACCGTGCGCGAGGAGCTCAGCCGCCAGTCACCTGTATGGATACTATCCGCGTTGTCTGTGTTGTGTTTGATGCAGAGACAGAGAGTGTGCATGAAGATTGACACACATGCCTGCATGCTTTGCGCACGCACCATTGCGACAAGCATATGTTCATGTTGCCATCCCTTGGCTTGCCACACATATGCATGTGCCCAAAAACCTGGTCCCAGCAGCAGTGTGGGCCGCATGACAACGAGCTCCACGCCCAGCCGCTTTGCGCATGCCAGCGCAGCCTTCTCCGCCTCCAACTTGGTTGAATAGTATGGCCATGCGCTCACAACCTTTTCTAGTGGCGCAGAGGGCCATTTGTTGATCAGATCTTGATGTTGGTTTGAAAGTGTTGCTGCGAATGCAACTCGACTGCAGCAATACTTACAGTTAGCTAGCGTGATGGACGTGATGCCGACGGAGCGGCAACGATAGCGGGATAGACCGACGCGGGCGGTCTGACGGTATGCACGGAGTTTGGGACGCGCTTTCAACAACATTGCAACAATACCGTTTCAAGTTTCAATCTCATGTACGAAGGTGAGGAGCCGCTGATTGTTGCTTACCTCCTTGAGCGCGCAGCTGTTGGGCCCAGCTCGCTACTACCTTGCTTGCGTCCTACGTGCCTGTTGCCAACACCAACTTGTGTGCCACTGCCATGTCTGAGTCTTAGTCCTAGGGTTGCTTGCGTTTTTGTGTAGCTGTTGCTGCTTGTTAATATAGTTTTGCCATTGTCATTGCGTATGTACATGCACGCAAGGCTGTACATGCAGCTGCATCCCACAAACAGCGATATTGACTAATGCAACATGCGTTCTCGTCTCTCCCTTTAACGTCACGCTCTTAGCATAGCTAGTAGCCCAACAAAAGGACATGTTGCCACACTCACGGGTGAATGAAGAGTGAAAGGACCAAACAGCATGCAATCGCTATTTCACACCCTCAAGCAGTTGTGTTACTGCAGCTGTCCTGTCATCATCAAGAGGCGGGTCAAAGCTCGCATCTCTACAGAACAATGCAAAGTCCCTGACACCGGGGCCGCTGCAAAAGGCGTCACCCCGAATGGCAGCAACGAGGTCGAGGACATGTCCAGCAAAGGCGCGAGAGAAGGGCGGGGCCACGGCGTCCAGCAGTTGCACGACAAAGTAGCGTGCGAGGTCGTGAATGCGGCCGCTGGTGGACTGCCGAACCCACCTTTTAACAGATGCGAGCGCAGGATCAATACACCCGCTGCGCACCAGGACCACCAGCGCATCAATGAAGCGCTTCTTCAGCTCGGCGACTGCCGTCGCTCCAAGCTCGCTGCCAGCTATCTGCTCCACAGTATGTCAGCTAGACAATAGTGACATACACGCACGGACAGCATGCATGCACGCTAACAATGGCACGCATGCAAATTGATCACACAACCCACCCACCCAGACACGCGGGCACATATATGCACCCACACGCGCACGCACACAATGTAACAGCCATGACCTTCAGTCCTTGCATCAAGACATCGAGAATCATGCCGTGCTGCCGCGGCTGCAGTGGGGCGATCATCTCAATGAGCTCCAGGTAGACGGGTGTAGCAGCATACTGGTTGATACTACAAGAAAAAAAGAGAGCTTAGTCACAGTAAACCTATGCTTGTATGGTCTACTGCGCCCCGCATACAAACACTTTCAAACTCACCTCTTGTAGTAGTTGTTGTCCTTTAAGTGCACCACGACCCAGTGCAGGACGCCCATGGCTGCCACGGGCACCTGCAGGGCCTGCACAGGATCGCCAACTGTTCCTGTCACATGCAAATGGCATGTTCAGCACAGCAGTACTCCTGAACCCACAACATATATGCATTGGGTGCACAAGGCAGCAGCATACCAACATGCCCGGGCACATTCTTACACAACAATCACCATACCTCCTGCGCGTGGCCGCGTGCCGGATGCTGCAAGCTCCACAATCTTGAGCGCAGTGGACAGGGCTACTACGGTACGATCGACTTCATCTGTATCAACACCCCCTCCACGCTCTCTATCGTCCTGCACACGTGCTGGGTGGGCAGGCACACTTTGCTATAAGCAGCCACATGGTTGCAATCGCACAAAGCAAGTGCCAAAATGCAACACACACATGCAATACGCACACGGACACTCCCCCCC
>RHPI01003533.1:43038-79640 GCA_009103225.1 Chlorokybus atmophyticus
CCCACGTGCGGTTGCATATGCACAATCACACAAAGCACATACTCATGCACCCGCACAAACCCGCACACCCGCACACCCGCACAAACGCGCGAACGCACACGTGCGAACCCACACCCACATAAGAGTACCGACCTTTGCGCAGGCAGCGTACGCCAGCACGTGGAGATACTCGTCTCTGTAAGCAGGATTGACACCTCCTCCACCTCCTCCAGTGCCGCCCACGCCGCCGCCCCCGGCGCCGCCCTGCTTGCGCGGGTTGAAGAGGTCCCCGAGGAGCAGAGAGAGGAAGCTCGGGTGGCGCAGCAGCTCCGCGCTCGGGGGCGCGGGGTTTGGCGAAGGCGTGGAAGAGGTTGGGTTCGATGGCGGGAAGTAGAGCCTGTGGAGCCGACGCATGTCACCCAACACTGTCGCACCCTCCTGCAGTCACCATAGAAGGAACAAGCATAAAGAAGCCATTTTCGATAGAAGCTATGAACACTGCTGGCTCAAAGCGTCACTCGCGCAAGTCTCATCAACACTACCATTGTACCAATAAGGCAGCATCAACGCTGTTACCACGAACCCACCAAGTGGGTCCATAACCTCATAGGCACGAACAAAGTCCACAAAGACAGAAGCACACACCAAAATCAGCAGCAAGCCAGACAACACATATGTGCTTACGCACACGTGCATGCTGCAGTGATAGTAACCATGGTGTAACTAGTACTGTTGGTACCTGCAGCATGTCGGCCACGCACTGGGCGGCTTCTAGGTTCTCGGATGTGGCGCGTCCGGCGGGTAGGAGGAGGGCGGTGAGGCGGCGGGCGGCGGCGCCGCGTCCCTTCTGGTGGTGGTTGTTGTTATTGGTGGTGTTATCCGCAGCCTCCACGACTGCGGCAGCCTCCAGCTCCTGCGCCACTCGTCTATACGCGCGACCTCCAGGCAGCGACGCCAACTCCAACAGCAACATCTGAGAAAAGCAGGATCAGGGCAATGTTCAGTGCATAACATGTACATGAGGTTGTTGCGGGAGAAAGACCTGAGCGCCCGACTCTCATCTACAACTTCAAACACAAGAAGTTTCAGCCTTACCAAGACCAGTATGCACTACACACTTAGAGCGCATTGGGCGACACATCACCTCGCACATACATGCATGTGGGATAGACCGTGTCTTACAAATGCCTGTAAATTCAATGAAGCCGCATGAACAGACCACACTTTCTAAGTATCATTGTTCTCAGTTGAGACCAAGTGAACTGTTCATTCAATGTCAACGCTGGCAACGCAGCTTCTTGCACAACCTGGGCGTAAAGGTAGGTGTACTGCGAGTGGCAGGCGAGGGCGCGCACGTCCGCGAACTGTTTGCTGGCGGCAAGGCCAGATGCTTCATCATTGTACTGGTTTTCGCCGACCCCGTGCAGGGCATCGAGGCGGTCGAGGAGCACGCGGTGGTACACACCGAAGTAGGCCGCCGCCACGGCGGGGGCCGGGGGAGACAGCGTGTTGGAGTTGTTGGGTGTTGATGATGAGGATGACTCGAATAGACCCTGCTTCCAGATGGTCTGGATGGCAAAGTTCAGCAGCAGACAAGTTCCCATGTGACGCTCCTGGGAGGGAGAGATATTACATGTGTGTGCTTGATGAGCACGCATTGTTGCAGACCCAGTTAGCACAGAAGATGAGTTGTGGTGAATACGGGAGAAGTTGGTGGATGACCAGCAGAGTGCATACACCAGAACATTGAATAACATACACAACAGTTTTGGCACCAACAATTAGCCACCTGTAAAGAAGTTCATATCAATGAATGATGACCGCCCTGAGTGTCTGCAGGCAATCGCAAGCAATAGCATTCAAAAGTGCAATGCACAAGACAAATTGCACACACTGTCGTCACCTGGGTAGACTCTGCAAGGGCATACACAAGTTTTCTCCCCTCGGCATCGTGCACAAGGAAGTCCAGCCACGCAGGCGGCCGGCTCGTCTTTGCTGTAGAGAACACCTGCACAATGTATATGAGTACATCTGTCATACGCAACACAACTGACTCGCTCACCGTGTCTGCCACGCGCGGGTTGAAGTTATCCATAACGAGTTGAGAGAGATATCCCTGGGCGGCTGCGGCGGCGCGATTGATCTCAGTCTCATCATTGACACCAGCGGTGCTGCTATCACCGTCGCTGTTCACTAGGTGCAGCCATTCACACACCAGCTGCGTCATCTGCGCATAGCCCCGGTACCTGAAAGGCCACATGTATGCATTGAGCATTCATGTATGTTTCTGCATTGACAAGCGCATGCCCCTGAAGGTGTGTACTCAGCTGTGTGCCTGATAGATACAACCAATCAACAGCAGTGCATTGTCAATGTTGACTGTGTTGTGCCAATGTCTAAGTGTCCTTTCAGACCACTGAGCTGTTATCATTAACAACTCGCCTGCCCAACAACAACATCACCTGCGTATCATGGTGAAGTTGAAATTTGTTGATGGTGATTAGCTTGTTGCACACACCACTCCGCTGTGCTAAAAACTGGCAAAAACACATCTTCACAAAGTATAGTTCTCACCCTTCTGATAAAAACTGGACTGCGCGCTGAGGCTCGCCCCCGGCTGCTATGTACCTGCAGCAATGGCGATGGTATGAATGTTGCTGACTACCACAGATGCTGCATCAATTGCTGGGATAAAAGAAAAATACGGCAAATCCGGACGTAACCAAGGCAAGCTAACAAGAGTTATGGATGAATTGCACACAAAACCTGCCATTTGCAATAATCAGGCTACAACTGACAAAGCCAAAGTGATCAGCATTGCACTTGGAAAAAATGCAATAAAGTGTACATCTTATGTGGTCTCATATGGTAGCAGTCAGTACTACGCATGCAAGGTTGATGTTATGCTGCATTGCACTATTGGTTCGATGTGTTTGATAATGCTCGCACAATTAACGAGGCGGGAAGAGCAAAACCAGTAACACTGTATTGTTAACAGTGCAAGGTTACAAGAAAGTAAAAAAACAATGATACTCATTATGGCTGGCTTTACCTGCCAAGGAGCTCCAATATGGTTGTCTCTGTGATGGCGTCGGGCGCCTTCAGCAGCGCCTCAATCTCCTCCATGGAAGCGCCTTACTGCCCGACTTCACCAAACCAAAAAACGCACAACCAATTTCATGCAACTTGCTTCACCCTGCACCATCTCTACACTGTCTGGCCACCCTCCCGTCTCCTACATCGCCTGCGCCTCCACCAGCGCCCCCGCCTCCACCGCCGCCGCCGGTCATAGCTCCCCGCAGGCAACGGTCATATTGGCCGCAGTGGCCGGAAGCACGCGCTGCAAGCCCTGTAAAGTGGCAGAGGCCTGCCGGTAGTGAGTCCAGGTCTGCCGGTCGGAAAGGTCTAGGGTTTAGGGTTTAGAGTGTAGGGTCTAGGATTTATGTCTGAAAAGCGAATTGCAAGGGTTTGGATTTGAGATGCAAGAGATTCACGCGCTGCAGCAAAAAGTGTCGAATGCTGGAAAAAGCGTCCCGAAGGGCCTTTTTGGTGCCTGACAAGCACCCGTTTTGTGGAAAGGTTCCACAGCCTCAGCTCTGAGGCTGTAGACAATTGCTGGATTGCCGGGTTGGGTTGGCAATGCAATAGGGTTTGTCACCTTCCGTAGGTGGCGTTGTTGTCCAGCATGGCGGCGGCGGCGTGCGCTGCGGTCGGGTTGTGCAGGGTGCCAGCTGCTGTTGCCGAGCACGCAGCGTGTCCTACGTTTTTAAAAAAGCAGAAACTTCCGGCGAGCATCGTGCAATGCAGGTGCTTGGTTTAAACATGCAGCTTGCGCTGCTTGCTTACTACTGATAGTGCTACCTCAGCAGCAACAGAATCCGCTGCGCTGTGCTGTGCTGTGCCGCATTTCTGTGCACATGCATCAGCATTGTTTGTTGTTATATGCACTGAGAAGCAAACTTCAGGTGCATTGAGCATGTTGCACTTCAGTCTGTCATAGCTGGGTACATGCATGCGTACTGTGTCCAACCTCGCCTGTCAACAACAATGCTTGCATGCAACGACATTTCTCACGCTTGTGCTTGGTCTGGTAGGCACAGAAGCTTGCAATGCAGCTTCTTGGGTTGTCCGCTGGTGAGAAGCCGGCACCTGCATGCAAGGCAGCACTTGCAGACTTCTCCCCAAGTGCGATGCGCTTTGGCTGTTGCCGACCTTGAAGATGAGGAAGTTCAGGAGCAAGCGGTATGATACTTAGTTATGCATGGTGTTATGCAGTTTGTATGTTCAGTATGTTATATTATTATATTATAAACGTGGACGCATACTACTAACTTTTGCACTCAGCACAGTGCTGGCTTCATCACTGGCAAGTGCATGTGAGCATGCACACGCTGTCAAAACACAACTCAAGCTGCGTTTACTTGGCTGACCTGATGGGCTCTACAGGTTACCAAGGAGTTCTCTTGGGGGTTAACAGACGAGCAGCAGTTGACGGCTTCAGTCACGCGCGACTCATCGAAAGTCACCGTCATTCTCAAGCAGAGCTTGGGTCCAATGGTGAGCGTAATAAAAGGACCTATGCATGCAAGGATGTAGGATACGCACACAACTATTACCGTCGCGTGCAGTCTCTTCACCCTGAAACATGACGGTTGCATCGCAGATCCTGCCTGCCGTCCGGCCTGCCTTCTTAATCTGATACCCTGCCTGTTGGCAGCTCCTGCATTGGGGATGCAACGACTGGGCCGAACCCCTGCGCGAGTTGTGGCCGAAAGGGACAAATGCTGTTGATGGAAAGGCTGTGCAGACACCATTTGTTGAAATTTCCCCTGGGCAATGGGAGGTATGTGGCATTTTGGTTGCAATGCAATGGTGGACCCTTGTTTCCTCACCATCTTACTTTGCTCTGTTGTCATCAGCTCGCACTGGACATTCCTGCAAACAAGGCGCCATCTGGTATTGTGTTTGTGCTCAAGGTATGTTACTGGATAGCGGATAATGCTGGCCTGAATGGCAATGTGCTCACCACCTTACAGCAGTCATATGCATGCCTGTTATCAGGTCACTGACTCTTATTGGATCAACAACGGTAGCCAATTTGGCATCGCGTTGAAGGACCCTGGCATGGACGACATTGTGAACAAGGTATGATGTTGATTGTGAGTGCTTGTCTTGTTAGGTGGTCCAACGAGCTGGCTATTTTTGTGACTTTGAAGGTGCTGTCTGCTGAAAGCGAGTGGTCCAACTGGTCGTTGTTCAACCGTTTCATTATGGTGAATGAAGTACTGGACGGAGCCGCAGATCTAGGTGCCGCCGGCATGGCGTTCATCCTCACATGGCTCCGGCTGTCCTCAAATAAGCAGGTGTTGTTTTGGGTTGTGTGCAACGGCTGCCAGTATGTTTTATGAGCACTTGACAGTTGGCTGATCTTGTGTCTTTGGCAACCGCGACAGTTGGCTTGGTATCGCAACAGCAACTACCAGTCAAAGGATATTGCTTGGGTGCAGAAGGTAAAGTTATACAAAAGCACAATCCAGCTCGCAGTACTTGTGCTCCATGAGTGTTTTTAACGCGATGGTGCTGTCTCAGACACTGGCCGAGAGGATGCATGGCAAGGCTCGGTCGCACCCAAATCCGGATGTCAGGCGGCTCGCACGTATGGCTATGGGCACATTGCCCCGTGGTGGCGGTGATGCGGAGCAGATTCGTATGGGCATTCTTCACATCATGCGCAGACATGGGATTCGGGAAGGGCACAGGTGCTGTCAAGCAGCCGCATCATGCTTGTTTGCCTGGTTGCGTATGCAAGACTACATGTTCATTCATTGCAGACCTGGCATTGAAGACAAATTTCTTGAGCAATGGCATCAGAAGTTGCATACGAACACAACCCCAGAGGACATCGCCATTTGCGAGGTATACCGACAGGAGTCTCGAAAGTACATTACAGGTTGTAATGTACTTTCCAGATTCCTGAATACAATATATACGATGCTGATGATAGGCGTATCTGACATACCTGCACACGGCCAACATGGATGAGTTCTATCGCGTGCTCTGGGACAGTGGAGGTGTGAGTCGAGAGCGGCTTGCAACAATGGACCATCCTATCACGAGCTGGCCCGTCCATCTTCCGCATATGATTCCCGACTTCCAGGTCAACGTTCCGTACCTTCTAGCCTACACAGATTTGTCAAGGTGCACGCTGTTAGGTCAGCCACTGACAGCACTCAATCTGCAGCATTTCCTTTGGATTCTGAAGGGCGTTCACGCTGGTACTGACATGGACACAATGGTTGAGATGAGCAAAGGTTCTCTCGACGGTGAATTGCAGGGGATGCTATACGACATCCTTGGAAATCGCGATGCCTGGTATGCTACAGCTGTTGTTGGGCCTGCATGTTCGCATTCGTACCCAGTGATTCCAAGGCACTTGCAAACCACCATGTCCTTGATTTTGCAGGTGGGCGCCTGGCAAAATAGTGGAGACCAGGAAGCGATTGGAGAATGTCTGGAGGAGCGAGTGGTCGCCTCGTGACACATTGCTGCTTGACATCTCACTCGACAACTACTTCGGCTTATCCATGGCACGAATTGACAAGGTGCGTGTGGCATACCGCTTGAACAATGCAGTCACTGTAATGATCACAGAGTAGTAATGAAACTGAAAGGCTGTTGCTTGCGCAGTCGACACTCTCTGGTGACAGCCTGGTAGACCTTATTGGACTTGTGCTTGAGAATGGCTGCATCGGTGCCGAAAGTGTAGACATCGCCCAATGCCTGCATCTGTGGAACAAAATCAAGTCTGAGACACGCTGGAGCAAAGAGTGGTCGCTGAAAGCCAAGGCCGCTGCAGACCGCATTGCACTATCCCTACAAAGTTAGTAGTAAACGGCTGTTTGTCCTTGGTGTATACATGCTGACGACATTGTGTGCTGGCAGCATACATGGATGGCACTTATGCGCTGGTGCAGCCATATGCCGAGCAGTTTGGCCAAAGATGCAACATCAACCAAGCGTACATTGCCAATTTCGGCGAGGAAGTTGTGCGTGGACAGCCCTTGTTCAATTTGTCCATATTCCTGCAACGGCTTGACCCAATGCTACGGAAAGCAGCCGGCCTGAGCAATTGGCAGGTAATTTGGGTGTGCATGTTGACACCTAGCTCTAAACAACATGAGTCTGGTGCTTGGCACTCAGTGTGCATGAGCAGATCGTCAGTCAACAGCGAGTTGAGGGTGCAGTTGAAGTCATAGACTCCCTTGGAGACGTGCAAGGCAAGGTTTACAAGGCGCCGACGGTGCTGATAGCTAGGCAGGTTGGCGGCACAGAAGACGTCCCTGAGAACGTGACCGCTGTGCTCACAACAAGCTCTGTTGACATCTTGTCACATCTTGCCATCCGTGCGCGCAATGGCAAGGTATGTGATATCGCCTTCAGCAGTGTCAAGCATGTATCTAAGAGCAAAGATTTACAATGCTTTGTTATATACGTGCAGGTTTTGCTGGCGTCCTGCTATGATGCAGAGGCTTTTGACCAGCTGCAAGGTTACAACGGCAAGCATGTGGCTGTGGATTTCAGCGCCAGCGGTGACATCATCATGAACTGTAAGCAACGTTGCTACAAGCGCCATCAACATGTACATCATCATACACAAGCTTACTCTGGCTTTCTACAGTGGTTGATGCACCGACAAAGAAACAGGGAGGCAAAGGCAAGACCACAGTGGCACCTCTCGCCTTGTCCAGGCCGCAGCCATCTCAAGCGTGGGCTATCAGTGAACGCGAGTTTGCTGCTGGTGTGGTTGGAGGAAAGTCCCACAACTTGTCCAAACTCCGGGGCGCCTTGGCCGCAAACATCAACCTGCCGGCCTCTATCGCTCTGCCTTTTGGGACCTTCGAGAGGGTTTTGAAAGAGCAAGGCAACAAAAGGCTGGCAGGAAAGGTATGACAGCTCGTGCATGCAACGCCACTACCAACCTGCAAGTGTCATAAACATGTCATCTCATGTGTGTAATGACAGGTGTCGAAAGCGTTGGAACGCATGGACGCCTCTAAAAAGGCCGACACGGTGCCAAAAGAGCTCAGCGAGTTGCGTGCGATGATCGGGCAGGAGCTGTCTGCACCTGCAGCGTTGAAGAAAGAACTCACTGCTATCGCTGAGAAGGAAGGGTTGATAGCAAAGGGTGGCTGGGAGAAAGCTGCTGCTTGGAATCGCGCGTGGAATGCAATCCGGCAGGTGTGGATTCCCATGTGCTATACATATAATGACAGCTTATGGCAGATGCATCGACTGATTTGCCTCTGTAGGTGTGGGCGAGCAAATGGACAGACCGTGCATACCTCAGCAGAAGGGCGAGGAGTGTGCCAGAAGACAGCCTTGTTATGGCCTGCTTGCTGCAGCGCATTATTCCTGCTGATTACGCATTCGTCATTCACACACAGAGTCCTGTACAAGGTACAGTACACCAATCACTGTGCCAGTAACAGTACCTCATGCTTTCCATCTTATTAGACATTGGTTGTAAGCTGCGGGTGCAACTTGGCATCTTCATCCTCCAGGTCATCAGGATGAGCTGTTTGCGGAAGTGGTAGTTGGCCTCGGCGAGACACTTGTCGGAAATCACCCTGGCCGAGCACTCAGCTTCGCAGTGAGCAAGAAATCAGGTGAGCCCGGTTATGATTAACAGACCAGCAGTACAGATTACATGGAGAGCTAACAGCTCTCTGTTGCCCGACTCAGGTGCCGCTCCAGAAATCGTGCTGTACCCCAGCAAGCGAACAGCACTCTTTGGCATGGAAGGCTCGCTGATAGCGCGCTCTGACAGCAACGGCGAGGACTTGGAGGCCTTCGCTGGTGCGGGTCTGTATGAGTCGGTGCTCGTGCACAAGGCGTCTGAGAGCCTCGTGGACTACGCCGGCGAGCCCCTTTTCTGGGATCCCGCGGTACTGTGTTGCTGTTGTGTCGCGTGACTGTTGTTGGCGTTGCTTGGTTTCAACCATCAGACTGACATGTTCCCTCTCTGGTTCAATCCAACAGTTTCAAGCTACTCTGCTGCAAGGCATCACTGAGTTGGGTCTAGCTGTGGAGAAGGCCTTTGGTGGTGTGCCGCAAGACGTCGAGGGCGTGTACTCTACAGGCGTGTTCACGGTCGTACAGTCCCGGCCACAGATCGTGTGATATGTCATTGCATGTCCTGTGCACAAGGCACAGTAGTTCCAGGCACTAGTGAATGCTTTGTAGAAAAGTGCATACACACAATCAAGCAGCATATGGTAGTATAGAGGGGCCACATAGGCAGCTTGTAACGGTGCTGCATTGTTGCAATCGCCGTGTATTGCTTTATTCTTTTTGTCATACCACTCCACATGTATACAATGCATACGTACAACATGCGGCTGCATGCTCTACTGCAGCCTAGCATTCAGCAGATGAGAATACTGAGTAAGCAACATGACCATGTACATACGCAAAACTGACCCTGGATTGCTATTGCCGATGCATGCGCTGTGAGTGTAATGTGATGTGATGTGACTACCGACCTATTGCACGTGCTGCCATATCTTATATAGTGTATTATGAGATGACTGAGTAAGCAATGGCATTGCCTTCGCCAACAAGCTCGCAGGAAAGTGAAACCAAATGCATATATCCGATTTTTAAATCGGATATATGGTGATCACCATTGCAGGGATCAGTGCAACTGCGCAGAGAAGGCCTGTGTGTCGTTCACAGACTGCGCGCCTCAACAGAACTTGGGACAAACAGGCGGTGCATGCCGATTTGCCACACATCCAGTCCCAGCGCGGCGTGTGCTGTTGGTGATGACGGCGCAGCTCTTATGTCTGTTATGACCTCGCTGTTGCGGTAGTTGCCGATATGCCAACAGTAACATGTCCAGTACCACACCACAGGAAGACTTACTCAAGTTTGCAACACAAACAAACTAGTCACCTTGACCGATAAACTCGGTTTCGGCTGGTACTACTTTACAATGTACACAAACCTATGGACACGACTTGCAAGACAGACACGCATAACACGCTTTGTATATCAAAGGTAGCGCTGAAGGGTTATATCAAACAGCTGGTGGGGCCGGCGAGGCAGGAACATTGTGCTTGCGTTGACCGTCTGTGCCCGGCGCAGCGAGCAACATATCAACCTGAGGCAGATTCTTCGACACAAAGTCATGCGTCTCAAGCTCGTCCGCTTCCTCAATACCCTTGGCCTTGAAACCCTGAGGACAGAATTCTCAATTAGTTTTTTGACTTCACCGCACACACAGATGTGCACACACGCACAGGCAGGCACACGTGTGCACACTCATGCCGACACTTATGCACATATGCACACACAGGTACACACATCAACACACACGCACACGCAGTCAGCATGCTGCGTCTTGTAACCTGTTCTTGAGACACATGAACGCAAACACAGTGCTTACCTGTTTGGGCTCAGTTGAGCTGTCATACTCATCCTCCGGATACTTGCTCTTCTTCACATACTTATAATAGAACCAGTCCGGCACATTGAGTATCATATACACACATATCCCTCCAATCACCCCGTACGCAATCGAATAAGTCAGCGGCATGAGTATGATCGTCACGAAAGCCGGCACCGCATCCCCGACGACATTCCAACGTATGTCGAAGCACGCCTTTGCCATCATGGACCCAACTATAACGAGGGCAGGTCCCGTAGCGTAAGGTGGGATGGAGGCGAAGATGGGTGAGAAGAATAAAGCGACGAAGAAGAAAAACCCGACGGTGAGAGCGGTTAAACCGGTCCGACCACCTTCGCGGATACCCGCAGCGGATTCGATGAAGACGGTGCAAGGAGAGGTACCCAGCGTGGAACCGGCAACGATCGCAAGGGAGTCGCTGATGAAAGCCTGGTACTGACCAGGAAAATCACCCTAGAAACAGATTACAGATAGGCTCAATGCAAAGTTTCAGCTCTCACACAGGCAGACACACATGCAAGCATGCACAAGCGTGCGTTCAGATACACACATGCACACGAGCTCACCTTCTCGTCGACGTAGCCTGCGAACTTGGCCATTGAGTAGAGCGTGCCGGTGGCGTCCATGACATCGACGTAGAAGAATGTTGCTAGGGCGAGCCAGACATTACCTGCGACACAACACCCAACCGTCACACACACATGCTTCGGTGTAAAAGTTGTTCTCCAACGCAATGACATCCGGAGTGCAACGGTCTAACGTTGGCATAGAGTGGACATAGCGCAATGGTGGAATGAGCCATACGCAAGTCTGGTGCAGTGTTGCGGGTGCCTGCATACACGTGCGTGCGTGTGCGAGCGCGTGTGCATTCAGGTATGTGCGCATGTGCGCATCCACGCTTGTGCGCGTGCACGTGCATGTGCACATCATCCCATTCCCCACCCCAACCCACTCACCCGACGCCAACCCCCCGAAATCAAACTTCACCGCCGTCTTCTCGATACTATGCCACGTGGCCACCTTATTGAAATACCCTTTCCTTATGTCCGCTCCCGCAATCCCGCCTGACGCACTCAAATAACTCGCGGCGTGGTTCGGTATCCATGATATAAAAGTAACAAAGGCTATCCCATAAATCATCGCGCCGTTGAGACGGAGCTTCTGCGCCCACGCGATCACGATGAAACCGCAGATGCCGAGCCAGAGAGTAGCGGAACGCATCTTTTTAGAAGTGCAGATGTAGTTGCCGGAAGAGGGACCCGTGACAACAGCCTGTGTGGGGGAGGGAATGGTTACTTGTGCACATGTTGTGTAGACAATGCACACGCACATGCGCGTGTGTACGAACGCGCGCACATATATGCTCACACACAGACATGCGCAGATGCGCCCTCAGGCGTGCTCGTGTGGACAAACAAGTGCTCGCACGTGCGCACACACGCACATACGCATGTATGTGCAGCTGCAGTGCACACACACATGCAGCTTACGACGATAGAGCAAACACGCACAGTAGCCAATAAGCACAAAGAGAAACAACTGTGTCTCACCGTCCCGTTTTGGAATATTTCCACGGGCGCCACCGCCGCCCGGTACGCGGGCGGGCATCCCCCGAGTCCGACGAGGGTGGCGGTGTCCATGGTGACGAGACCGACGCCCTCGCTCTGCTGGAGACCGATGAAAGAGAGGAAGATGCCAATGCCCACACCCGTTGCCAGCTTCACGGGAGCTGCACACAGATGGAAACATGTTGCAGTTCACACATGCACGTGAGAGTATAAATGACCCACACATCCACACATACCTACGTTCCCACACGGCCACACATGCCCACCCATACATGCACATACTGGGTATGGCGCTCATGCGCATGCACACCCACACACGCCTCCTCATACCCACACATTGTAACCACACATACCCACACACATGTACACCCACCCCGACTTACCCGGTATCGCCTTTGCCAGTCTCAACCTCAGTCCCGTAATCGCCAACAAGAAAAACAGCCACCCTTCAATGAACGCCGCGGTGAGCGCCGCGCTATACGTCACGTTCCCCGTCCCCCTGTACCCGACGACCGTATACGTGAAGTAGGCGTTGACGCCCATCCCGGGAGCGATGGCGAGCGGCAGGTTGGCGAAGGCGCCCATGAGGAAGGTGCCGATGAGGGAGGAAGCGGCCGTGGCGGTGATGAGGTCGTAACGAACGGTCTGGAGACAACGCTCATAGCCGAGGTTGGCGCCGCCTTCGGGGTTGAAAGGGTAGTCTGGGGGTGGAGAGGGGGTTAGTGAGAGATATCTGCATGCATGCATACTCGTGCAGGCGCGTGTGCACGCAGGCATGCAAGCGTGCGCGAGCATGCCAGTGCACATGCATGCGCGCGGGTCCATGTGCGCATCTCGCACGCACACACATGTGCAGCCATGTGCACGCATACATACACACGCACTCACGCGCACGCATGTGTGCGTATGTCTGTACGCATGCGCTCACACTCAGACACATGCGCACGCGCACTCGCACTCGCACTCACTCTCCAAGCCATGAGCGACCCTCAAACGACATGCACCACCCTATGCACCCATCCAATCCAATCCAACCCAACCCACAACAACACAACAACTCCAACACCCCAGACTCACTCGGGAATATGCACCACCCTCCCTCCTCCACCCCCCCCAGCACCTCCCCTCCCTCCCCTGTCGGTTCGCAGTCCGCGGCGGAGCAGGGACCCCCCGAGTCCGTCAGGATCGCCGCGTTCACCGCGAGGATGTAAGCCATCGTCAGGAAGGTCGCCACGCCGGCGCGGAGCTCGGTAGTCAAGGTGGAACCGCGGTCGCGTAACTGAGAGGAGAAGTGTGTGTGTGTGTGTGTGTGTGTGTGTGTGTGTGTAGCGTGGGTGTGAGTGGGTGGGTGGGTGGGTGTGTCCTCGTTCGTATGCGTGAATGCGTACATGCGTTCGCATGCTTACGTGTTTGCATGCGTGTAGCCGCGCGCGCGCATGTGTGTGTGTACTTGTGTGCGTGCGTGTGTTCCGGGAGTGACACACTCAATAGGACTTGGATACTGGGACAGTAAGTGCTGATGCGTGTTACAACTGTCAAGCCTGAACATGACTCGTGACCCTCCACTACCACCACTAAGGACTCTGGAAAAAAAGTACTGAGAGACTGTCTGCCTCTACCACTGCACCAACCACACCTTGAAGTAGCGGCCGACGAAGCTGTCGGCGACCTTCTCGTTGAGGTTGTGGACGCCCTGAGCGAAGCGCTCCTTGAGCGCCATGTCTGCGGACGAATGCTTGCAATGCGTTCACACGGGAAAAGCAGTTCCTGGGCAGAGTCAGTAAAAAAACTTTGTGCAACCTTTGGCACCGACGTCCTCTCGCCAACTACACCGCCAACGCCGCCGCCGACACCGCCCAGGTGAGCAGAGATTTCCTCAAGGCCATGCGCGCCTCGCCCACACCGTATCTCAGCTCAGTCACACTGAACAGTGCGCTCTCGTGGGGTTACGTAACTTGATACTCCGAACAGATACGCCGTGGACTCTTTCTCTCACGCGATATAAGAGGCATGTCTGACGGCTTCGCACCTTTCTCCCAGCTACATTTAAACAGATATAAAGTGTTTGCTCGATAAGCGTGAGGGTACGTACGTGCGCGCTCTCCAAGCGTCATCCGGCCAAGATATACAATGCGACCGGTTGGGCTCGGATGCGCAGCTGCGCGTTTGGGGGAAACAAACGCGACCGGGTACCGGTCGCCTTCTGACCGACTTTACATGCGACCAAAAGTCGCGGCCGACAAAGCCGCGCGCAGTACCGTCTCATCGAACGCGGACAGTCAGCGGCTCGTCTTCCGTCGATCAAAGAGCAAAGCAGAGTTGAGCAGCAGATCCCACGGCTGACAGCGCCTTCTCCCGCGGCTCCTATGATGATGCTCAGGTACACAAGTACCGTACGGCAGGTGGGAACGCAAGCGAGGCTGCGCATTGCCCGATATCGGTGGGCGTAGCAATTCCACGCCTATATCAAGCGTATGCGCATAACATTACGCTCACGTGACGTTTGTTTCCAATTTTGGCTTACGTCGCGCGCGCGCGCGTTCGTGAGATTGGCCCGGGCGCCAGGCCAGGTGGCGTGTGGCCTGGACCAGGCCGCCTGGTCGTCAGGCCACAGGCGGCCTAGGAGGGCGTCAGGCCAGGCCAGGGGGGAGGGGTCATCAGGCTAAAGGACCAGATCAGGGAGGGTGGAGTGCTGAGGACAGAGAGATCAGACTAGGTAAGGGCGTGAAACGGGAAGCTCAAGGGATGGGCTGCGGCGCTTCGTTGCCTGGGGACACCTTGCCTAAGGAGGTGGAGGTGACACAGGCCAGGCCAGGACAGGCCAAGGATCAACACAAGGACCAGGCCAGGGTCCTGGCCAAGGACCAGTTCAGGGATCAAGCCGATACTGTCAGCTTCCAGGCTCAGGCCCATCAGGCCAGGCCGCCGCAGGACAGGGAATTGGTGCCTGCATCGCCGGCGGTGCCGCCTGTGCTGTCGTCGCCGCCGCCGCCGCCTGTCCCAGTCGAGCAGATATCGCCGTCAGGCCGGGGGCTAGAGCAGCGGATATCCACGCCACCAGGCCAGAACCACCAGGCCGCCTCCACCTCTGGCGCACAGCCCTTGCCGCCCACGCCCAGGCCAGCACCGCCGCCGCCGCCACAGCAGCAGCCAGATCACAGCGACCAGGCCACGACAAGCTCCTCCAGCCCACCTTCACCGTCAGGCCAGAATGATTACAGTCAGCATCATAACAGCTATGATCAGGCCAGTAGTAGAAGTATTAGCCCACAGCAGCTGGCTTCATCATCAGGCCAAGAACATCATCATCATCATCAACAACAACAACAACATTCACAACAGCAGAATTTTGACGAGAGTCCAACAACGCCTACGACGCCTTTCCTAACCGCCGACACAACAACAGCCACAACAGCCACAACAACAAAAGCTAGCAATGAGTTGCTTGATCGCCTGATAGTCCACAAGCCACGCGCGTCTGAAGACAACATATCCATGCCTGCCCTCGACGCCACTTGGCCCAAAGCGCCAGGTGCGTACATATGTGTGTTCGTGTGCATGCGCGTACGCGAAAATCTTGCTGGCATGCAGAATGGCATATGTGTGTGTGTGTGTGCAGGAAGTCTACCAAACTCACCAAAGAATGGATCACGCAAGAGAGTGCGAGACGTGTACCGGATAGGTCACACCCTCGGGACGGGTGGTAAGCGACACACATACCCACGCACACACACGTGCAAATGCACAGACACCCACCCACATACACACGCAAGCGTGTACGCACGCAGGCAAGGAGACACGCAGACATGCGCATAGGCACGTACACACGCACACCAACATTTGTGCCCCCCCCCAACTATGCGCACGCGCACACACATACACACACCTCTTCCTCAGGTTTCTCGGTAGTTAAGTCCGGCACCCACAAGGCGACTGGCGTCGACTTCGCCGTAAAGATCATGACGCTTCCGACGGGGGACGGGCGAAGAGAGCGTGCCGCACGCAGCGACATTTTCAAGGAGGTGGACATACTAACCAAACTGGACCATGAGAACGTGATACGACTCGTGGAGTGGTTCGAAGAACACAACAAGGCAAGGACAACACAACACTATGTACCAGATCACAACGACAACTGCTAACACGCACTTGCGCGCGCGCACCCACACGTACACATACACGCACACATACACACAAAACACAACGTGACGACAACATGATAACCACCACAACATCAGATATATCTGGTGACGGAGTTGTTATCTGGCGGCGAGTTGTTGGACGCGGTGTTGGATCGCGGGACGTACACGGAGATGGACGCTAAAGTGTGTTTCAGGCAGCTTCTGCACGCCATACGATACCTGCACTCGCACGGCGTAAGCTGATAATGATTTTTGGTGGTGTAGTACTGATCTGAGTGAATTGAGAAGATGAGAAGATGAGTGATGTAAGTGATTCAACAAGTGAACTGATTTGGCCCCTGTGGCGGGGTGTTGCTGCAGATTGTTCACAGGGACTTGAAGTTGGAGAACTTACTGCTGGTCAGCCCAGAAGACATCACAAGAGTACGTGCTAAGTATACCCACACGCATACGCGCACGCACGCACACGCCCAGGCGCGCATGCGCATGCGGGCTGGTGTGGACATATACACGCACGCATATATGCACATACGCGTACACCCATTTTTTGACATATTCAAAGCTGTCAAATTGAACAGATCAAAGTTGCTGATTTCGGGTTGGCTGCCCGTGTTGCCGAGACCCGGTTGGACTCGATATGCGGCACTCCTCAGTATGTCGGTAAGCACGTGCAGTCTGTGTCAATCTGGTATCTGGAATCACATGTTCCTACCATCAGTAGTAAATGTGTTGTGTGTCACTACACAGCACCCGAGGTGATATCCGGCGGCGGTGGGCGAACATACACGTCTGCCGTGGACATGTGGTCCGCAGGCGTGGTGCTGTTCATCCTTCTCGGTAAGTTGCGCGTGCGTGCGTACGTGCGTGTGTGCGTGCGTGCGCATGTGTATTTACGAGTGAGTACCACAGTGTTGTTGTAAAATTGTCAGTCAAGCTCCCAATAGCACAACACATTACCACAACCTCAGGTGGGTATCCCCCCTTCTACGACGAGTCCGAGGGCGCCCTCTTCCAGAAGATCCGACGCGGCGAGTACTCTTTCAACGATCCGGTCTGGGACAGCGTCGGCCAGGAAGCCAAAGACCTTGTCGCCAACCTTCTCATCCTCGACCCGGAACGCCGACTCACCGCCCAACAAGTAAGAGCATCTGTAGAGCATACACACACACATGAACACATACGCACATGCGCACACTCACTCACTGACTTGCTTACCTGTTCCCTCTACACCCTTGAACTTGGCTGCATAACTGTGTTTCAAAAGTAAATCCACAAACACGTTTGCTTATGTGTGTCTCATATTGCCAGGCGCTGCATCACAAGTGGATTACCGAGAAGGGTGCTGTTGTGAACTTGGAGGAGACCAAGTTGAGGCTGCACCAGTACGCCGCGCGCATGAGGGTAAGACAGAGACAACGTGTGTGGTTGTGTGCTTAGTCACAGTCATTGCTCACTGTTGTGTGTGGACAAACAGATCAAGAAGGTTGGAAGGAGCGTGATGGCCATACACCGGCTCAACACGCTCGTGGACAGGAGCTCAAGAAGATCCTCTCGTTCAGCCACGGCGGATGCCGCCGCAGCCGCTGTTGCCAACGCAGGTAATGTTGCCTTCAATGGTATGTCTCACATGTAAAGAATAAATAAGCTCATCACTCGTTGTTGTGCATGTGCGTGTGTGTATCACAGAAGCAGAGGACGCTGCGCGAGGCGAGAAGTCCCCGTCATCGCCGCCTGAGAGCCCCCCCGCGAGTCCCGCAAGTCCAACAACACAACAACAACAGCAGACACGTGCTCCAAGGCAGAGCATGGACCCCGACTACGACGCCGACAAGGACGTGGACAGGGAGGTCGACCGCTACCGCATGGAGAGCAAGGAGGTCGTGTTGGACACGAACATTGGCAGCCAGAAGTTTATCATCATGAAAGGGTTCTGATCTGGCTGCCGCACTGTTATGCTGTATAGTTACCACTTGCATAATGCCTGGCGCATACCAAAAGGAAGTGATCTTACAATAGCGAGCCGCCAACAGGCTGTCTGCGCATGCTCTGGGGTATAGTACCTAATGCCATCAGGTGCCTTCCTTAAATGTTATTGTGTTGTGCCTAGGGGCCTAGGGGTTTGGTAGTATCCAAAAATGTTTATGAGAGGGCGGCTACGGCAGGTTCCACATTGGCATGGAATAACGCCTGTGCTGGAAAGCACAACATCAGCACAACCCTCCTGGTTTGTTCATGATGCTCGTGTCTATGACGGACAGTGGCAAGGCTCAGAGCACGACTGAACCAGCCAGCATGAAGCTGAAGGCGTAGTTTACAAGTGACCAACATGACAGCTGAACCAACATTCAATGCACTGGGAGGGGAGTGAAAATAGCCCTGTAGCCCAGTGGAACAGCTACACCGCGGTTTGTTTAGGGACGCAAAGTGGAGAGCTAGTGTTACCATGAAGCCTTTGCCAGATGGGACATCATGGGACTTACAGATGAAAACTCTTACACCCAATGCACACACGATGCTGTGGACCGTTTGAATTGTCTTTTCTGCATTCAGCCAGCTCAGCTCCGTGCCTCTGTAACTGCAACCAACCAATCAATCAACTAATCAAGATGCCTTGTTGCTGTCTGCGCTGGTGGATGTTGTCTCATCTGTTGTTGCCTCACTCTCAGGTGTCAATGTCTCAGATGCAGACTGCTGCTGCTGCTGCTGCTCATCAGACTTATCCTCAGACGAAGTTGATGATGGACTCGTGTCCTCCGTCTGTGACATGGATGCATCGAGTGCGGCTTCAACCACCTCCTCGCTGTTGGTCGTTTCAGGTGTAACAACAGCGTGACCGGGCGAGCTGGCGGGTTGGTCGGTGCCCTCCGAGACTGGCATGGTCGTGATGTTGGGTTCGTCTGAGACAGTGCCGGCTTCGGCTCGCTCTTGTCGCCTTGGTGAAGGCGCCCTCATTGGGTTCCTGCAGGGACATAATGGTGTATAACAAGTTGACGAGTGGCTGCCACAAACTCACACGTTATACAAAGAGAGTAGCAGAGTGGCTGGACAAAGTGTTGACAAGAAACAACAAGACACTTACAATGCCTTCTGAACTTTGAGCGTGCGAGTGATGTTCTTGAAAAAGGTCACTGGCAAGTTATCAAGCTTTTCCATGATCTGCTGCGCTCTCTCTGCAAACACCATCATACAAATTAACACACGATCAGCAACAGAAACTAACCTGACCACAAAGTAATATATTTCCAAGGCCTTACCTTCGCTCTCGACATACAGAAAGCCAAAGCCCTTGGTGAAAAAGTATTTCGTGCCAGGGTTGTTAGCGGAAGCTTCCTTCATCTTATCGCTATCGTAAGCCACCCTCATCTTCATTCGCGTTGACCCGTCGTCTATCATGCTCATCAGCTGTGGTAAACAGTTGCCCTGCACACAATTGAGACTATGAGCTACTGCGTAGCTTGATTCCATATATGCTATGTGCTAAAATGTACTGCTGTGTTGCTTGCTTTTGCGCATATAGCATACGGGAAGTGCATGAGCCTATACGCTGACCACACAAACGTACCCTCAAAGGTATGCCTCCAACGTACAAACACGGCACTCCAGCCTGTCTATACCACTCATCACCTGCACACATAACATAAGAACAGAGTGCTATTAAGTATAGCGGGATGCAAAATTTTGGGCCGGCGAGAAGCTGAATACCAACGTGATACAAAAATAGGTATGTAAACATCAGCTGCTGAAGGTTAAGGGTTTAGTGATGCAAGCAGTGGAACGTTCGCACCTGTGTTGAAATCTCGTTGTCCCCTTCTCTCAAAGTTGTTTTCAGTGGTAGCTGCATCAGTGGTAGCTGCACTGGACTCCGTGCAGTAAGGCTGTGCTGGTTGAAACACAAAACTGCCAACATACCACAAAGCTGCATCAGCGAGATCTCATGCCATTGCTTCACAATGCGCTATTCAAGCTCATTTTGATAGCCAACAACTGGCAATAGCGCTGGTCGTAATCCTGCGTCTAGTAAGCAATGACAGTAGTATACGCTGCAATGGCAGCCCTGACGCGCCCTCACGATCAGCGTCGCTGGTATTCGCTGCAACACTGTCGATGACAAACGACTTACGTTCACCAAAAAAACTAAGGGCATGTTTATACTAAACATCAACTGCATACATGCAGCATGTTAACCCACACATTATATGCATATATGAAGCACTACTTGTCCACATGCAGGCAGCAACCAATTCACTTGCTATCGCTTGACACGTCGTACATACAACTGCTGAGCCAGCATGACGGTCGTGAACAGCATGCAATTAAACTCAGTAGTAAGCTGGATCTGCTGAACAGCACATCAACGCCGAGGCGAAGCCAAGGCCTTCTCTCACCTGCGCTGTGGGAAGGCTAGCGAGCAATGGGAAGAGGGCGGGAGCATGCGGGAGCTAGCAGCGGCGGCCAGGGCATGCCAAGACCTCTGCTGGAAAGTGGCGGCATGCCTGACGCCTGCGCCCGAGCCCGCAGCCGCCGCAAGCTGCCGC
This sequence comes from Chlorokybus atmophyticus, assembly GCA_009103225.1. Taxonomy (NCBI): domain Eukaryota; kingdom Viridiplantae; phylum Streptophyta; class Chlorokybophyceae; order Chlorokybales; family Chlorokybaceae; genus Chlorokybus; species Chlorokybus atmophyticus. The sequence goes on from RHPI01003533.1 coordinate 63,731, forward strand.
TGCACAGCTAACAACCCCCGCAGCCCTCGCTGCCCGCACGCCATGGATGCTGACCCTAACTACCGACCTCAGCTACTAACCCCCAGCTAACCCTTGAAGAACACCACACGCATGCAACGCCCACCGCCACCGCCGCCGCCGCCAGCACCGCCGCCACCGCCGCCGCCGCTGAGTTCTGCTGAACACAGGTTAGGGTAAAGGATCAGTGAACATCTTCAGTTCGACAGTCCACAAGTGAGAAACATATTTCGCAGCTTCTTCCAGCAGGCAGCAAGGCGTGTTGGAATGAGATTTGCCACAAGTTGGGCCATGAAAACTTTTCCTGCAGCGTGACAGCACGGTTAGACCTGACCGCAATGACATGGCAGATATCTGTTATTGATCTTAATATCGCCTGTTTTAGGGTTTTACAAAATTAGGGTTTGCTGCTGGCGTTGTGAGTAGCGGCGGTGTTGCCATTGTTGGCGGCGTCGTTCACGTGGATGGCGGGGGATCACGGGCGCAGACGCAGGTGAGTCACCAGGCAAGCATGCGCTAATTGACATGCGATTCATTATTTGCAATCACTACATTCACTCTGTCAGTAAATTGCCCGTCAGCTTTGTGTTGTCCACAATGCAAGCCTATTTCTGACCAAGCGCATGCAAGCTTAGCTGATCCCGCTTCAACGTGTAACAAATCTCGTGCAACATGCCATAATTTCAGTAATTGCAACCTCCGATCATACTGTGTCGTTTGGTGCATCCTCGCAACATGCAAATTGCTCAAGCTCAGGTAGAAAACAGAATGATTGATTTCCGTTCCATCACAATCTTGAGCTCTTTGTGATCCGCATCTGTGTCAATGCGCATGTTGCGGAAGGTTTGCTTGTATAAGCATTGATGTTGTCAACAGGTGTGGTGTGCTTGCTCTAATACTTCGCTGCCTCCGTTGTGGTCTTGTGCTGCTCTCTTATTCTTGATTGACTTCGTCTGTCGTCGTACAAACCTGTCACAGCGGCTGTTGTGTTAGTCAGGAACAACCCTCTTTTGTCTGCTGATATTTCCGTCATGGTTATCGCTGTGGTTTTTCATACACATCTTGCAGTTAAAGTGTCATCAACTCAGAGGTCACCCAGACCGTTCATACCATACCGATCACACCAGTTCAGTTACCAATGCAGGTCAGCGTCTCCCGATTCTCCTTTACCACGCAGCAAACACGGCAAGCATGAAGAACCAGAGGATCACAATGCTAGACATAAACTCAATGAAAAAGACAACGACAAGGTTATGGAAGGAGACCACGACAGAGAAAGAGACAACAGAAGAGACAGAGACAGGAGCAGAGATGTAGGAAGGCGCAAGGATTCAGGCAGAGATAGCGGGAGGGATGGGGATAATGAGAGGGGGCGAGAGAGTGGGAGGGGGAGGGAGAGGGAGGGTGATGTTGGGTCAGAATGGGATGGGGCCAGGGCGGGAGAAAGAGACCGTCAACGAGGTAGAAGCAGGGATGGTGGTGATGACGGTAAAGCAAGTGAGCGGTCGGGCAGGTGAGGCTGCTCTGGCATGCATGTGCCTGCCAGTTGATGAGTTTGCTTATCATCATAACAGCCTTATTGTGGTATGACAGAAAGCAAGCGTCATTTATGAGGGCGAATACGGAGGCAACGCTAAAGCGCAGCAGAACAGGCGGGTCGCCCAGGCGCAGGAGGTAATGTACAAGACACCGATCACTTATATGTGCCCACTCTTCTAAGGCGGTCATGTTGATCAAGCATGCACGTGCGTGCGTGTTTGTGTGCCTGCACACTCCTGCAGTAACTCATGAACTTGCACATACGTTTTCCATCACATGTCTGCATGCAGTCGTGTTACTGGGTGGCTCTAGATGACAAGTAAACAATGGCCATAGCTGCTCAATTGGAATTTGAAGTTGTACTCAAGTGGCATGCATACAAGCAAGTAGTTGGCAGTAGTGCTGGAGGCACTTGTTGAGTAGGCGTCATCAAGCAACCTAGTGATGGACTTGGCTGGATGCAGAGATAGCGAAATAAGTGAAGACGAGGGTCCAGCTTCGCGCCATGCAATACGACATGTAAGTTACAAAAGTGGCAGACCTGGAGTGCATGCTGTTGCTCTGTCACTGTGTAGGAAACTTCAGATGGTTCATTTATACGTTGTTGTCATGTGAAACGGAGACTGGTTGTGTACATGACGTTGTATGAGAGTCTGCCGTTGAAGTCTCTGCCTTTGTTGTGGGAATCCGCATGATCAGGAGCTCTCGGTAATACAGACTTGAGTGGCGATTACCATTACCCGAGCTGTCTACGCTGTAGTGGCACGCTGAGGCCTTATGCATACAGCAGTTTCACGTGTGCCTCTATACTGGCTTACCACTCATGAACGCAAAGGATACAGCACAATACAATATATGCGTACACCGACAAGGCGCACGGTATCCAGTCCGTTGCATGGGATATCCCGTAATAGACGATTCAATTCCACCTTTTACAAGCTCAACAGCACAGTTCATGCAGAGATTTACCAGATCATTGTTTGTTCTGACCAACGTGTTGTGCACGCTCCCAGGTGGCAGACACTGCACAGCAAACGGACGACTCTCTGGCACGCATGGATGCTGCCGCCAAGGCTCTTGAAGAGGTGCGCTTTGCAGATGAGGTTGTACACTGTTTGGGGTTGCATACTCTAACCTGGTTCTTTCAAGCAGAAAAGCAAGCCAACTTTTGAGCTTTCTGGAGCGCTGGCCAAAGAAACAAATAGTATCAAAGGTGCAGAGTTCTAATCAATCAAGAGCAATTGTCAATAACAGTACACAGAGTGAGGGGTCTGAGCCGCCAGTGAGGTTTGCATGGCTCGCGAGTTGAGCGTTCCTGCCTGCGTGCAGGTGTTGCATTGGTTTACACTGAGCCGCCTGAAGCACGGAAGCCCTCAGTGCGGTGGCGGTTGTACGTGTTTAAGGAGAATGAGCCTCTCAAAGACCCGTTATACATCCACCGACAGAGTTGTTACCTTTTTGGCAGGGAACGACGGGTAAGTGCGTGTTCTAACAAGAAAGCTCTCTCATTGCTTGATGTTGGGAGAAAGTTTGTGCAGCGGTTGTCTCCATCCTGACAATGCCACCTGCTCACTTGCAGGTGGCTGACGTTCCTACAGATCACCCCTCATGCAGCAAGCAGCATGCTGTTTTGCAGTACCGGCTGACGGAGTCTGAAAACGATGACGGGATGATGGTGAAGCGCATCAAGCCATATGTCATAGACCTCGGAAGCACCAACGGAACCTTCCTCAATGTACGCAACAGCACTGTGCTGCTGCCATATGTTATTGCCAACATCTTTGTGTGACGACATGTGCGGGTGCAGGGTTGATCCGCGTCACATGTTGGTGTAGTGGGTTGTGAAGCTGTTTCTGCTCCTGCATGGTGCGTGCCGTAGTCCAGTTGTGCATCTTGGCAAAGCAGTCTTTCTGTTGTGCAGGGTGAGCGCGTTGAGGTACAGCGGTACTACGAGTTAATGGAGAAGGATACATTACGTTTTGGCAACAGCAGGTACCTACCTGCACTCTGTTTATTCCTTAACCCGGTTGCTGGTTGTGCATTGCAAGTGCAGATCTGCAGGCACTGTTGTCATTGATGGTATTAACATGTGCTATCGGAACCATGCGTGCAGTCGAGAGTATGTGCTGCTCCACGAGAATTCATCATCATGATGTGCGGCGCCATGAAGGGTGCTGCCACCACCTAACCGCGAGAAGCAGGTCGTGAGAAGTGTCCAATTACAGAATTTGAAGGGCTCTCTGGCCAGCTGTAAGGCTTGCAGTCTGTGAGCTGCATTTCAACTGCGCAAATCTATTACCGAGGCACCAGTCAATTTGCATGTGTGGTCAGTACTTATGTATGCAATGAACTGGACAGTCACAGCATCAAGAGCGCATGAGCTGTACTTGCTGGACCACTGTTGCAAAAGATGGCCCTCTATGTAACAACGCAATCTGCGCAATGGAGTCCACTGTGTGACCCACTAAAATCCCATACGTCACACAGTGTTGAGGCCCTCAACGTCATGAAGTTGAAATGCGTTCGGCTAACCGCCTGTACACAACTCTGTTGTCGCGATCACAAGCGCCGAGCACCCGCTCCTGCACAGCGATGTGGTGTGTGTGGTGTGTAGCGGCGATGCAGGCATGCATAAAACAATAGCAGTGCCGTAGCTGCACGCACCTTCACATACGTAGGGGTTAAGAACAGGCCCAAAGCGTGTATCATATGCTGCAAATCATCGCGCTGCACAGGCAGGAGGGTGTTGGGTGTGAGGCGCATGCAACACATTCATACTTGCATAGTGTACACCATGTGAAAGACAGCGACTTGCCTTGATGAAGCCACAGGCGGACCGATCAGAAAGTCGGAAGGCCTGCATGCGCGATTCATGAGGAAGACTAAGTGCCTAGTCACAGTAAAGACGTCCAACTGCACTGTACCTGAAGCAATTCATGATCGATCTCAACTTTGGTAGGCTCCTCCTGTGACAACAGAAGATCATTGTAAAGTTCTAGTGCAGCCTGGCACATTACTGACCAAACAAGATCAAACCTTGTCGGCTGCCTTCACGGGAGTGTCGTCAGACGCTGGTGCATCTGACTTCAACTCTGGATTGTCAGCTTCAGGTTTTGCATCCTAACCATGCATGTTGATTAGCACATGTCGCACTGCTTTGGCTCTACTTTCTCCACAAGTCAACACAAATCTGACCCACCCACCCACCCCACCCCCCTTCCTGACACAATGGTCAAGGTTAAAGTGCAGTCACAGCTACAGTTTGACGTGACAACCAACAACAAGGTACCTCTTGAGGAGTTGTGCCTTGTGGGAGCTCATCAAACTTTGACTTCTTCCTGCGCGGCTGCTCCTCAAGTGGAGAGCGCAATCTCTTTAGTGTTGATGCCGAGTTCTCTTTGGGAAGGCCCCCTCTGGCATGCACAGCCTACAGAGAAGGCAGTCAAGAATACAATTTGCTGACAATGTTATGGCGGACATGACTTCTGCTGACTAATGCATGCAACTCTGCGCTGCAGGGCACTGATCTGGTTGAGTACTCTGTGCAACGTACCTCCAACGCGGACAGGATCAACTTCGCAGCATCCCGCTGCAGCATTTCATTGAACAGCTCGGCAAATAGTGAAACCTGAGAACCACGTAATGTTCACCATGTCTGCGCATGGCCTGCATGTGGCAGATGGAGTGCAAGATTACCTCAAAAGTGGGTTCATCCCTATCATCGATCTGATACTCCAGAAGACCGTCTAGTGACAGAGAGATAGCGCGAGTCTGCATCCACACAATGAGAGTTGATGACAGCACCACACTAAGAACTTTTGCAACAACTGCAGCAGATGGCATGAGCAGGTGCATAGGCAATGGCAGAAGGTAGCGGTAGTATGCTTACCTTGCAGGTGCTTGTTTGTTGGGTCTTAACCGCTATATAAGGGGGCGGCAATGGTTCAGCTTTTACAACGACGGCGCTATTCACGTCGCTGGACTGTTCTGCTGTCGCAGCAGGCTTGTCTGCTGTTACCCCTTCTGCAGGCGCGCTCGTCAATGCTTCTAAAGCACTCTCAGATGGTTGCTCGCCAACACCAGCAACATGATTCGCATCCACGGCTTGATCTATCTCAACTTTCTCGGTCTGCCCAACACCTAATGCACCAGGCTGCTCAGCAACATGCACCCATGGCATACACAGCTGCGTTGTGACAAAGTGTGCATTGATCGTGTTGTACAACATTTGAACTTTAGCGAACGATTATCGCTTCAACCGTGAACGGCCTGCACACGAAGGCATAGCAGTTTGACAACTAGACGACTTACCATTGGCCTCTGCCAAGGCATGCTCGGCTTGTGTGACCAGGTTGGCAGGTTCCTGACGTGCCTAATAACACACAAGGGCATTCAGACAACAGCATCAGCAACAACTGAAGTGTTGCGCAGAGTACAATGCAAACCTCTACAGCTTTGCGTTCAAGCTGTTGCTGCTTCCAGACTAGAGGCCATTCTTCCACTGATGGCATGAGTGTCCACACGTCAGGGACGAATATGACAGTGACTTCATTGTGCTTAGCACGGTGATAGTGTATGTCCAGAAACCGTAGCCATGTCCGGCAGCCACTGAGATCAATCTGTTAATGCAGAACTTGCCCAGTGAGCACATGTGCCTACCCATTGAGCGCGTGTGCACATTAAAGCAGGTAGCCACTATGCCCACACGCACTTACCTGTGTTTGATCCTTTGTTGTACGGATAGCAGTGCGAACCAAAGCGCTCTGTTCTGTGGCTGGATCGCCACCGTCAAGCTCCGCAGACCAGCTCCTGCAATGTCAAAGCGCCATACTCAGTCTGGCAAGCAAGTCCAGCTGCCTGCATTCTAGTTTACAGATTCGGTGCTATTGCTCCATAAAAGAATTTCGGGAGGCTGTGTACCAAACTTGTCACGTGGTCATCACCACACAACGAACTAGAGCTGGCAATCACAAACCAACCCAACGCACCCGCCGATGGCACCAATCACAGGGTTGCGTTTAGCTTTGCTGTCACTGGGATCCAGCGGTTCGAAGCGGACAGTCAGGAACCGGAGAAGGCCGCCTATATGCAGTGGTGAACCTCCAGGTGCAGGTTCTTGAGAGATGCTAGCCAGCGCTTCATTGCTCACACCAGTCAGTAGCATAACCTGTACGCAGGTTTCTGTCAGCACAGGGTCTGCTGTCTTGCTACTCCAATACGCAACAGATGTTCAGTGATAGCGATGCACGGCGTACTTTGACATTCCAAACAGTTGCAACTGTTGCGCTGTTTGTTGAAGTTCCAAAGAGGTTGGCATTGGCAACTGCGTCCATTGATTCGACCTTTTGAGCAGGATTCCCATCATTGGCCTCAACCTTTGTAAGTGTTGCGTCCCCTTCAGTGCCTACGGGACTGCCAATACCACATCAGAGATGAGGCTCAATTCAACTAAAAGCTGCAGAGTGAAGCACATGCTTGATGTAGATGTAGTTAACAGTCAATGATGCATTGTACAGAAAGAACATGACTTGCACCAGTTCAGAGTGCTGCACAGCTTGCCTGCTTGAGATATTGCCTTTGCTAAAATCCACCAACTCCATTTTGAAGTTAACGGGATGGTTTAGTGGAATGCGCTGCAGCGCGGTTGGTGCCATACCGCATGCTACAACTTTGCTGAAGTCAGGTACAACATACAACTCCCTGTACCGCTGTGATAACTCGAGGACATCACGCTCTTCCGTGACAAAACTGTGCGTTGGAGGTTTAACGTCATAATCTGGAAGAGGTGGTGATCGCCTGCACTACCACATGTAAGTGACATTACAGAACAACTATTGACATGGTCAACTGCTTCAACACACCTCCTTTCTGTCTCTTGGCGTGAGCTCTCTGTCTTTCGTGGGGAAGGTGACCGCGGGTTTGCCTCACGAGATGGAGAACGGCGACTATACGTATCTCGGGACGGTGAGCGATGACTGCGATCTCGCAACTCTCTGCAAGCATAAAGACTGTTTGCTCTGCTCTTCATGTGATCAGTGATTACGTTTGCTCACATGCTGATACAGCGCGACAATCAACCATGTTGACACGTACGTGCGAGGCCGATCGCGGTCAGAAGATTTCTCCCTGTATCGTCCATGATCTCGGTCTCGGTCTTTGTCTCGTTCGTGACCATGACCATCGGAACGCGTGCGGTCACGCTCGTTATCTTTGGTACGATCCTGTTCGCGGTCTTTGGGCTTCGACAGATCACGGCCGCCATAGCGATCAGTGGGCATTGCGCGTTCATGACTCCGTGATGCTTGATCATAGCCTCCACTGGGTCCAGACACCCTGCCCCCTATCATGCATTGAATGTTTACCTCTCTCACAATGCACTCATGAATACTGCTGCAATGTAGCCCATGCGGCATGCTGCGGATAGGTGCGCTGTTGAAGGTACCATGATAGCCTCCGCGTCCGCGATCTGGACCTCCAAAACCTCCTCGTCCAGATGAAAACCCTCCACGTGCATACGGTGCTTCTGACCTTCCACCTCCTCGGCCATATGAGTCGCTGGGACCATATCCCTGTGCTCGCCCGTATGTGGACTCGTGACGTCCATAGTCTGGCCTGGGTCCTGCTTAGAGAAACATACAACAAAGCAACCAAAATCAAGCAAGCTGCGATACCCGAACTGTCAGCATGTGGTAAGATTTTACACCTACTACCTGCACTTCTACCATGCGCACTGGCTCCGTGTGATGCCCCCACATGCGCTCCCCTGCGTAAGAATGACAGTATGAGTGCATCAGATTGCACACAGTCATGGCAATCTGTGCGGTTAACTTCAAGGCCCTGAGCTGTATACAGATAACATCGCACACCATAATCGCTGAGACCATATAAACACAAGGATGAAGCAGGTCAAGCAGGGTAAGCAGTTATATAAGCAAAAGTAAGCAGTGTTAACAGCAGGTGGACGAGCCGTTCGACGTGAAGAAACAATCACCTTCCCGGACCATCTCGGTGCTGCTGTTGCATGGGTTGTGTTGGCTGCCGTGCATAGGCTTGCTGCTGGTAGGCTTGCTGCTGCTGCAGCAATGACACATGGAGGTCGGATCCCGCAAGTTTTATGACACTCTGCTGACATACCCGGCTGACAGATGTACAGCAGACAAGCTAAACAGGGTGCTGAAACTCTGAGCAATGGTAAGCCACATATGTATGACAAACATCTCTCCTGACCTCAATGGACAACAAAACAAACCCTTGTGCCTGGCTGGCTGACTACCCTGAGCTCGACCATGCTTGGACAAGCGCGTCATGCAAGCACACATGCAAGGTAACCGACCTGAGCACCTACTGGCATCGAAGTTGGCACGGTGTGCCTTTCGGGAGTGCGCTCTGGTCGGCCGCCAGTGGAAGGTGCATAAGAGTACAGTCCTGGTGCCGCAGTCGCAGAAGTACGCCCTACGTCAGGCTGTAGAGATGCCTGCCAAACAACTAACAACTTAGCACCAGTGGGCTGTTGATCGTGCTGTCACAATGCAGACTGCTGAACACTTGGCAGCGACCTGTGCCATGCGTGCAGATGGAGGTGCTGAGTCCATGCGATCACTGGAACGGGCACCATATGCCGAATAGCCGTGCGGGTCCATCTGTGCATTCGACAGCAGTTAGCAGCAAGCAGATAAGCATGATGCACATTGCGGGGAGTTACCGCTGGTGTTTGCGCAGATGCGCCACGATAGCTTGCCGTAGCTGGGTGATACTCAGTTCCAACCTGCATTTGTCCACAACCAACACGCATTGTTGCATGCTACTGTTGTAGCTTAGCATGCACTACTTTCAGCCGCAAGTGCACCTGCTGAATTGCCGCTGCCCTGGACACGTCCTGTAGGTTAGTCCCTGTGGCTTGCAAGTAGCTACTTGGGCCCTTGGCAGCCTGGTAGGCGGCAGCATCTCCACTGGCTGCTGATGGGTATCGCACTTGTGATGTGTAACCACCAGGTGTCTGCTGGTAGGCAGAAGTTGATGTTGGCTGGTAAGCACTGCTCGAGGTAGGCTGGTAGCTTGTGGGCGTATACGCAGCCTTAATGCAGCACACACTCAAGTCAGCCACCTGTCTCCATTACACGAGAACCATCGCAGCCAATGCAGCTGCATGACAGTACCTCCGATCTTGTCTGTGAACTCCCTGTGTAACCGCCTTGCGCATACTGGTCATACAATGGTTGCGCTGTGCTACTCTGCGATGTTGCTGCAACTGTCAATATCCAGCTCAAACCAACCACAACAAGTACACGTGCGCACACGCTCACGCACATTCACACTGAGTCTGACCTGGGTATATAGCGCCTGAGGCTTCTCTGCAGCATAAGTTTGCTGGCCCTGTGCAACGTACTGTTGTGCTGGCTGCGCTGTGCTGTATTGCTGTGCAGCATATGGCTGTGACGATGTTGGCCTCTGTGCGCTGAACTGTGAAGCCGTGTAGTCATCATATTGACTGCCATACGCTCCTACAGTTGCACCAAGTGCTGCAGAACCCTGCCATTCACAGTACACAGCCACCTATATGTCACTGACTGGAACAAATAACTTCCAAACAATATGGACAGGGAAATGAAAGCCTACTGCGCAAGCAACTCTCACCTGCTGCCCGTATCCATCCTGACGTGCATGGGGTTGCTGCTGCTGATAACTAGTGCTACCATAGCCGGCGTATGCGTCATAACCCTGTTACATCAACAGTCCGTTTACAGTATGTACTCAGGGCGGATGTATGCTAGAATACAGCACGCGGCAACGACCCCGAGGTCTCAGTGACTGCTCACAAGCACTGAGCATGCCAACGCGTGCACCAGCGTGCCACACCATGCAATGATATCCACATGTTGTGTTGCGTCATAGATAAGCAAATGAACCTTCCAGAAGCAGCTTTTGCCAGTGCAATAATGCCATCATCACTGCCAACCGCAAACGACTTGATCATCAAGGCGTGTTGTTAACTGCCAAGTCATTGTAGGTGCTGCACAGCGCTTGAACAGCGAAAACCGCCGAGGCAGTATATGCTGTTGTTGGCTGTGCAGGGTATGATGTATCCTTTGCTTGATCAAACAGTACGCGTGCTGAACCACGAAAACACTGCGCTTCATCTCGCCTAAATCTGCATTGTGCTCCCAAGAACGGAGTATGACGAACCCTAACTCTGGGATGACAATGCTGTTATGTGAACACCATGATGCACGAACAAGCGTTCCTGTACATGTAATTGCCGACAAGCCAACATGAGCTCAAACCTGCTGGCTAGCCCCTCCATGCCCACCGACAACGCCGCCGCCGCCGCCGCCTGGGCGGTAATTGGGATCCATGCTCGCAACACACTGAATGGACGTTTGCCGCAATGCATGTTTGTGGTTTGTTGCGAATTTGTATTGGAAACCCTAATTTGGGAAGCCGCTTTTACAGCCGTTACTGACTGCCTGCAGAGTATCTTGCAGCCGTTGTTAGGGCTCTGTCACCATGTAGAAGTGGCTGTAGTGCACTCGGCGCATTTACGTGCCAGAAACGCCTGCGTAAAAAATTAGGGTTTGGAGCTCGAGTTATGGTTGTTGTTACGCATATCGCTGTGCATGTTGGCGGGCGGCGACGGCGGTGGCGGAGGACGCGGCGTAAGAGGCGACGACCTTGTGCGAGAGGTGCAAATCTAGTGGCATTGGCGGGAGCAGTATTTGGCGGGTGCGTGGTGGAATAGACACCTGCCGGCATGGCCGTGAAGGTTGAGGAGCAGGAGGACGGGCCGCTGCCTAACGGCACAGTGGGTGCTGCGGCAGAGGCGGCTGCAGCCAACGGCGATGCTCATGATGATCACGCTGAAAGTAATGGCGTTGAGAAGTCTGCGGGAGCGACGTCCGCAGCTGCGGAACGCCGACGCCGCCGTCGAAAGAAGAAGAAGGATAAGGCGAAGACAGGCAAGGGTGCTGATGCGGATGCTTCTGACGAGGAGGAAGAGGCGGCTCCAGCCGAGGTTTGCACTGAGCTAAGCTTGTGCACGCGCATGGTGATGGACGGCATTGCTCCTGTATAGTGTAAACTTGTTCCCGTCGATTGTTGTTTATAAATCATTCGCGGCTGCCAACAATTGAGATTGGAACTTCTTGAATGCGGACCTTAGTTGGTGAAGGTGCACAAATGCAGCCTGCTTCATGGGGTGTGCGGTCATGGCTGTGCTATGTTAGGTATGTTAGATAGTTGGCGGTTTGCGGCCTAGCTCTCATCATGCTCACCAACTTTGTTTCAGTTGTATACTCCACGCTTTACCATTTCTCTATTCGAAGTTCACCTTTATGTCTGCGCATGGCGGGCAGTCATATGCTTCAGTGCTGGATGTGCTTGTTGGGATATCCAGCGCTGCAGCTATCTGTGGCTTTCTACATGCGCTCGTTCATCATGCTGTGGGTCAGCTACTTGAGTTAGTTAGGGATCGATTGCTGCAACTCTTTGGGGTGATTGCGTTGTGTTGGCCTACATATTCGTCGTTGCTGAGTAGTACTTGGTCGTTGTTTCGTCAGATTGTAGTCAACAACCACCATCTTTGCAGACAACTGACAACGTGGTGGTGGAGTATGTGACTGCCAAGCCAGAGCTGGATACTGACGATCCAGCATATGATGAGCTGAGACGCATCTTTGAGAAGTTTTCTACCGCAGAAGCTCCGGTCAAGGTGAGAACGAATCTGCTGTATTCCATCGGGGTTGGTCAGTCAACGGAAGTTGACCTTCACCCGATGGCAGTGTTGAACGCATAGTTTGCTTGGCCGCAGGGTGGGCGATTGGCGGTCTGAGTCTACGGACTGATTTGGTAATCTAGTAGCCCGTGGTCTGTATGTGTCAAACGTTTGTACCATTCAAATTACGCCGCTAAGTTACAATAAGTCACCACACAGTCAACACTCCTGCGTTTCTTTATAGCTGTTCTAAGAAGTGTCATGCACATCAGCTACACAGGAATATGTACCAGTGCGTCCAGCCTGCTGGACTTTCGCGTGCTGATGCGCAGCAAACGCGCTTTGTTGGATTTGGTGCTTGTACGACAACTGTCAAATTGGCCGGATGCCGTGTTGGGTGTAAGGGGGGTTTCTGTTTCTGAAGTCATGATTACTGCAGCTGGAAGATGGTGAGAATGGTGATGATGCAGAAGCTGCCTCAAAACCCAAGGGTGAAGGTGATGATTCTGATGAGGAAGAAAAAGGGGAGAAAGGCGTATCCAAGAAGAAAAAGAAGGTGAGTTCGGGCCCTTCGAGTGCATGCATATACAAGGCTGACTCAAAGGACCAATGAACTAAGGCCGCAATTGTCTGCAGCTGCTTCGCCGCCTTAAAGTAGCTGAGCTGAAACAGATGTGCCGCCGGCCAGAAGTGGTTGAGGTAAACCCAGTCTCTTGCTGAACATAAGTTGTACAGTGTTGATGGCTTCTCCTCTACTGACACGCTCCTTGGCAGGTTTGGGATGCAACTGCTGCAGATCCACGTTTGCTTGTTTTTCTCAAAGCATATCGCAACTCGGTGCCAGTGCCAAGGCATTGGTCGCAGAAAAGGAAGTTTCTTCAGGTGTGTACCGCTGGTGGTTACTGTGGATGTTGCTGTGTGGTCGCAGTTTGTTGGCTATGCGTGTCACTTACGCGATCATCTACGCAGGGCAAGCGGGGTATTGAAAAGATTCCTTTCCAGTTGCCGGACTTCATTGCTGCTACTGGTATTGAGAAAATTCGACAGGTACAGGGTCACCATTGACATAGGCATCAGGTTGTGCTGATGCTTGCAGCAGCTATGCAGAGTATCTGAAATGTATCTTGCAGGCCTATGTAGAAAAGGAGGACATGAAGAAGTTGAAAACAAAGCAGAGGGACAAGATGCAGCCAAAGATGGGCAAGCTGGACATCGATTATCAAGTGCTGCACGATGCCTTTTTCAAGTACCAAACAAAACCAAAGCTGACTGGTTTTGGTGATTTGTACTATGAAGGCAAAGAGTTCGAGGTAAGTGTTGAGAAGCTGATTGTCTTGTTATGCTGCCTCATTGGCATTCACATACTTATTTGTTCGTTATTTTCTACATGCAGCATAACATGCAAGACAAGAAGCCTGGTTATTTGTCCATTGAGCTGCGAAACGCGCTTGGAATGCCTGACAACAGGTCCCCACCGCCATGGCTAGTCAACATGCAGCGCTATGGCCCTCCACCATCATATCCAAGCTTGAAGATACCTGGCCTCAACGCACCCATCCCGACGGGAGCACAGTTTGGATACGCCCCAGGGCAATGGGGCAAGCCACCGGTGGATGAGTATGGTCGCCCATTGTATGGTGATGTCTTTGGCGTCCAGCAGCCAGATGAGGATGCCAACTACATTGAGCCCGTTGACAAGTCAAAGCACTGGGGAGACTTGGAGGAAGAAGAGGAAGAAGAGGAGCCAGAGCCCGAGGAAGAAGCCGAAGAAGAGGAAGAAGTGGATGAGGAAAAGATTGCTGATGGCATTGCATCTGTCGATTCCATGGCCAGCGTACCATCAGGTAGTCACTATTTCCTGTTTTCTGCGCTTCAGCATGACTTTTGCTCTACGCCAAAGCACTTACAGATTGCTTGTTGCAGGAGTTGCTACACCTGATGTCATTGATCTCAGAAAGGCACAGCGGCGGGATGAAGACAAGCCCTTGTATACGGTGCTTGAGGAGCGTGAGCATCATGTCAGTGCCTCGGAAATCATGGGTTCAGCACATGCATACAATGTCCCTGGCAAGAAGGCAGTTGATCTGCTCAAGAGCCAAAAGACAGAGAAGGTTGATGTCACGCTGCGCCCAGAAGAACTTGAAGGCCTTGACGATGTTGCTCTGGCCGCCAAGTATGAGGAAGCCAGTAAGGCAGAAAAGGACAAGCATCACCGAGAAGATTTCAGTGACATGGTTGCTGAGGTAAGTCTCGTCGCGGGGCCAGCGTAGTCTGGACAAGCTGATTTGTCCGTGTGCTGTGTTTGAGCCAGTAATTGCTCTTGAGCAGGAAGCAAGAAAACGTAAAAGGAAGCAAGAACAGAAGGATTCAAAGAAGGATTCCAAGAAGGCTAAGGACTTCAAGTTTTAGTTGCATTGCATGCACTGCGCAGGACAGCTGCAACAGTGAGCAGGTTGCTGCAGTTTGCTGCACGCATTCTGCAGTAAATATGGACATAGCCAATCGACATGTACATTCAGCGGTCAGGCAGTGCCAGTGTTATGTTATGCCATGGGCACAGCACCTGCCATGGGCACCTGTGGCACAGTGTGGAGTGCACTGTACAGCCTTGCAGTGCCAAACCAAGTGTTATGCAGGTCAGTCCTGTGTTGCTGTTCACCTAGGTAAACTGTTTGGACTCAGTGACACAATCAATCCCCTCCCAGTTCTTTTGTACACCTAAATGAATATTGTGTCTGGTATCTGCAATAACAGTGGACAACAATCAGTGTGTGAGATTGCAAACTTATTGCGGACTTTGATCCTAGTGTGCGCGAAGTACCCTTTCTGTGGAAAGCTGACAGGCGGGGGAAGGGTCTCCTTTCTCAATGATCATTGACATACAAGTGTCTACATCAATGCTGCCACCATACTCAACTGCCCCGCAAGGGCCTACTCAAGGGCCTACTCTAGGATCCCGCTGTGCACATGAAAGGTTGAGCTCGGTGATAAGATGCCATATGACAGCCCATCACTCCCCACTCCCACCCCCACCCGGGGTGGGGGTGGGCCACCCCCACCCACCCATCCCCACACACCACCCAACCCCAACCAGCACCCAACCAGCCCAGCACCCGAACCGAACACAGCACAACCTGTGCGGAGGGGGCATTGGACCAGGCACTGCTGACGTCGGCAGTGCAACTGCGACGCAACCCAGCAAACCCTGCTGCATCGCTTGCAGAGGGCGAGGAAGGCGGCGGAGCCAAGGAGAGAGGGAGGGGGAGTCCTGGTCGCCAATTTGCATGCTGTCTGCGTGACCAAAAGCGCCAACAACTAACCAACGCCCATGTGGGCAGGTGATTACCAACTGCATATTGACTGCTGCATGTCTAACGGGGTAGAGGCAGTAGATTAGCGTGCTAGTAGTAGCCCGGTGGTCAACTAAATGTCAGTTGTACGACACCTTGCATGTGTTGCTGCGTGCTGACTGGACTACACGTTGTGCATGCGCATGCATGTCCTGCATTTGATGTACAACATGTCCTCCCTCCCCACCAATTTTTGAAGGGTAGGATGCGTGACATGAAACTTCAATGTAGTGCATTGTTCATTTGCCTATTGTTGATCAGGTATGCCAAAGCACCGCGTACATACCATCCCCCC
>RHPI01003533.1:79978-96679 GCA_009103225.1 Chlorokybus atmophyticus
AAAGGCAAATTGTTGAACTCGCTTTATACAAGAAACGAGTTCAACAATTTGTGGGGAGGGGGGGGGGGGAGCGGGGGTGTTCGTAATGAGGTAAACGCGGTAAGCTTTCAAGTATGTGTAAATAATGTCATAATTGCAAGTATGAGACTTCATTAGCTGTGGTACTTGTATTACCATATAGTTAATTGAAGCCTTTGACAAATGTTGAATAGGAGCATGTACATCCCTTTATCATATACTTAAGCAAATATACATAACATCTGTTAATGTAACAGATACCGGCATTGCCGCCGACAACCGTTTATTCCTCTACCCCAACACCCACACCGCCAGAGACAAGCCTATTAAGCCGCAGCATGACGGTGTGGCACAAAAGTTCTGCGAAGACTGAATGATGTAAAAGGATCCATCATTTGATGGATCCTTTTATACTGAGAGGGTATCAACTATCCTTTTGGTATACAAATCTCAGCTACTTATCATCCCTATCGATAGTATTACCATTGAAACATCTAGCGTGAGCCAATTGAGTGACAGACAAGGCATATTCCCAAGAATATGCATATTTAATACCTAATGATAAGGTACCTAACATAAGATTCCTATCGATAAGGTACCTAACTTGATATCTGCATGTAGTAATCGCATATATGCACTTTGACACCAGAATAGGCTTGCATAAGCGGTTCTACACCCTTTGGGACTTACCAATTCTATAATGAAGTATTGAAAGCTTCAATTTAAGCGAGGAATTGTAGAAAAGAAATACATGTAGGTATGTATGATTATACGTACATAATGTGTTACTTGGGTAGCAATAATACTCCTATTATCATTGCTCCCATTACATCCCCCCCCCCCCCCCCCCCCCCCCCCCCCCCCCCCCCCCCCCCCCCCCCCCCCCCCCCCCCCCCCCCCCCCCCCCCCCCCCCCCCCCCCCCCCCNACACACACACACACCACCACCTTGAATTTGCAACGTCCTCATTAAACTCAAGTTGTCATGCCGGTAAAGGTCTTAAGCTAGATTATCCAAGGATATGACTACATGCAGGGCAATAACAGACTGTGGGCTGGTTGTAGGCATGAGGTAATTAGATATGCTTGTAGAAGCATATATGGACAACATTCTCTGTTGGGTTCTGTGATAGGAAGGTTGATGAGAAAGTTGGTAAGTGAGGGGAAGTGCATTTGGCGAGTTACAGTCAGCTTAACCGGACATCAGCGTAACCCAGATCTGGTGGGTGTGATCGGGGCTATTTTGGGAGTTGTAAGTGGAGAAGGACTTGTGGAAGGAGTGGGCATCCACGTGGCAGTCAAGAGCTGGTCATAGAGACAACCTTCTCATTATTGGAGGCGTGGGTCAGAGCTGGAGCTGGAGAGCAAGATTAAGTAGCTTTGACCATGGTCTATTGCATACCTAGTTGGTTGTGCTCGATTTAGACATACGAGTTATGTTGTTGACTTGTTCATTGTATAAGTAGTGTGATTGAACAGATGTAGCTAACTGGTCAGCAAGTTACCGTACCAAGTTACAAGTGCCATACAAGTGCCATAACACTAGTGCAATACATCTTTGTGTGTTGAATGCGATTGGTGCCTTGGTTGAGACTGCTGTTGTGTGAGCGTGTGACACTTGCGCATACCATCGTGCCCTGCTCAGCAAGCACATCTACAAGGAGGAGGTCATCATCATCACCATCATGTAGACTGTTCACTTGCTTACCCGATCCAGGGACTTCAGTGGTTGGCAAGACCGGTGTGTGGTTGACGAGATAGTGAGTGGTAGCATGGCTAAAGTGTTCGGTCTCGTGGAGGATGACACCAGCAGCACCAGCACATCATTGTCATTTAATGGGAGGCTAGGAACATTGTCGTAGATGGAGTTTATTGTGAAGTTCAAGGCTGAGTGTTTGCAATGGGAAACATTGGACCAATCGTGGACAGAGGAGAAGGCATTCCAACTGATCCCATAATACTTGAGGCACGAGGCATACACCAATTACAAGCAGATTGTCATTGAGAGGGAGCTTGCAGTGGCT
Source organism: Chlorokybus atmophyticus (assembly GCA_009103225.1). Lineage (NCBI taxonomy): Eukaryota > Viridiplantae > Streptophyta > Chlorokybophyceae > Chlorokybales > Chlorokybaceae > Chlorokybus > Chlorokybus atmophyticus. Next base: position 82,020 of record RHPI01003533.1, read on the forward strand.
GGCACGGTGGAGGAACGCGCGTTGAGGTCGGGAGGAGCGCCGGCATCGACAACATCAGCCATGGATGAGCTGTACAAGAGGTTGAAGGAAGCATTCAAGCCCATGACAGCTGAAAAGATTAAGGAGCTGACTCTATTCAAGAGGAGAGAGGGTGAGACACCAAGGATGATGTACGGGAGGCTGTATCGACTGATGAAGGACATCGAGTACTCGATCTTGCAGGACAAGGCAGTCGCGATCATTTATGGGGAGCAGCTGGAGCAACACCTATCAAAGGAGGTGAAGATTGCTATGGCGGGATAAGGATTGTTGGAAAAGTACTCGTTGCAGCATGCGTTCAAGATGGCGGAAGCGGTGCAGCACGCGGTGGAGTATAAGAGGACTACCCTAGCTGAGAATAGAGGGGAAACCAGCAGCAAGGAGGTGAAGCAACCACTGACGACAACGGTGAGGGTGGCGACGGCGATGACGACACTGACGGGGCGGAGCTGCTACGCGTGCGGTGCAGCCGACCACATCCAACGCGATTGTCCGAGGAGGGGCAGCAGCTTAAGGGAGGCTCAAGCTGATTGGTGTGGACACTGCGGGAAGACAAGCCACATGATGGATGAGTGTTGGAGCAAGCATCCGGAGCTGAGACCAAGTGCGGGACGAACACGAGCGGGGCGGATGCCGATGCAGCAGGTGATGGCGCGAGGGAGTGCCGCGGACACGACACTGACGACGGAGGCAGTCACGACCAGCAAAGAGGCTTTGGCGGAGGCCGCGGCGTTGCGCAACGAAGTGAAGGAGTTGAAGGCGGCCTTGGAGCAGCTGCAGACGCGGATGCAAGCATGCCATTCGAGTATCAAGCTTACGCGGTGTGGCAAACACGGCGCGCAGTTGACGCGGTTGGCGAGCACGTGCTCGACAAGGGGGGTGACTGCAACACGCACGAGGAGCTGGTTCGGACCAGCACGGAGGAGTTGAAGGTTGAGGAGAAAGTGCAGGTGTGTCATGTGAAGATTATAACGACACCGGAGCAGCAATGCGAGGTAGAGGAGAAGATGGAGGTGGTGCGAACAGCTGCGCGCAGCGACGACACCTTGATTCTCACGAGGCCGGCGGTGCGTGCGCGCGTGTGGCCGCGAGTGGCAATGGTAGACAACAAGGAAGGACACATCAGCGGGAGGTACATACCGCGCTCGGTGTTGTTGGACACGGAAGCGCAGCCAATCATGTTAGGGAGGACGGCGATGGAGGCATTGCAGCTGAGCGACAACGATCTCAAGCCATGCCCGTTCAACATAGAGACCGCGTTGGGGGCAACGGAGTCCGTTCAAGGGCGTACGAAGGAGCAGCTACCCATCAAGCTGTGTGGCAACGACAACGGGGAGGACTGCATATTCTGGACAAGATGTCTTGTGACGAACTCGACATCATTCGACTTTGGTGGGACAAGATTGCATGTATCTGGTGGGGATGTGCATCAACAACTAGTCGGAGACAGCATGTTTCCGTCCGCAATGGAGGAGTGGCAGTGGCGTGAAGGCTCTTATACCCTTACAACTACACTACAGGGCACGAGGACCGCAAGGGGACGCAATCCGGTTGGTGCGAAAGGCGGCATCAGGGAGCTACGCGCACGACAACGGGGAGTTGAACTAAGATAGTGTGGAGGACTACATGCGGCGGGTACTTTGGGGACCTCAGCCTCGTCAAGGGGGGTGGGTGTAGCCTGTTCACTACACATGTAGCTAGACAAGCTAGTGTATAAGTAAAAGGAGCATACATTGCATGAAGTTGCAATGTTGTGCATGAGTAGCAGCATGGTGGACATGTGCTAGTGGGTGCATCGTGGTGACATGGCAGTCGAGGAGACGTGGCTCGACAACAAAGTTGATCAGGCTTGATTCCGAGTATTTGATACTAGTGAGATAGCAGGGAATGACGGGTGGTGATGAAACTGCACTGCCGGTGTGTCGTTAACCAAGCTAGTAGTTTACAGGTCATGACGTGCATCTCAACAATGTCGAAGCAACTTGCGGCACTGCGTAAGATGCCTGTCTCTCCCAACTGTTATGTTCCGTGCCATACCCTTTCCATTTTACTAAATAGCGGGTTGCGCATCCACTATTTAGTTTATAGCTCAATATAGCTTCCTCCTTATATTCGAGCTCGCTGTCCACCACAACTAGTGGTGGAGGATGTGTTCTACCGTTTGCGCAGTAAGGTTTCAACAAGTACACGTGAAATACGTTATGTATATGCACACTTGAGGGCAACTGCAGTCGATAAGCGTGCGTACCAACTCTATCAGTGATAGAGAATGGACATAACCATAGGGGCAGCAACTTGCGAGCACTCGTACCTTCAATGGTTACGTTCTTTGCGTGAAGCAAAACTTCATTGCCAACATCAAAAATGGCCATTCTTTTATGTGTTTGAGCATAAGATTTTTGCCTGTCTTGTGCTTTCGACAGACATAGCTTGGCTCGAGCCAATTGCTCCTGCATAGCAATGGCAAACTCCGTTGCCGTTGGTACAGTACGGGCATTGCGAGGTACGCGCAATGCCCTTACTGTACCAGACGCCAGTGTGTTTGTGTGAATCCCATAATTCAAGAAGGATGGGGTTTCTTTTACATGAGCAATCGATTGTTCAACAAGATACACAACCATATACCAATGTTAGGAAGTCACTCATGATGGGCAAAGTTGCCCATTATCTTAGGGTTTGAGATTGATCTGTGTTCAATATTAACTTTGCTTAGTAGTCATGAGGCTAAGCATACTGAACGTATTGAAGTTTTGCGCACACATTCAACGTGTAATGCATTCATTGCATGTAGAATAGTCTTGGAGTTTATGTACACACGTAGCTGCCTGCCCAATACACAACTAGCCTTGATACACTCATTTGGCTTGACATCAAGTGCGTTGAAGGCTTTTTGATTGTTGTTGAGTTGAACGCAATTGGCAAGGCCTATACAACTTAAAACTGACGGTAGAGTTGCTTAGCAAGCAAACTAAGCTAATGAGATCACATGTTAGCCAATCGGCCAAGCCTACACAACTCATGGATCTTGCACATACCAGAAACATGATGGGAGCTGCATAGATGGTAACACATCATTCAACCAGGTTAACATTAACAGCTTTAGAACCAACATTCACCCAAAGCTTGCCATATAACCGCGGACATCTCCAGTTGATTTACCAAAATTGAAGCAGGATCCAGCAACATATATCAATCCCTGCCAAAGTGCAACTATGCCGTGCGCTATCAGCAGCGTTGTATTTGCCACCGCTGATGTTGTCTCTCAGCAAGCACCAAAAGTATTGTACATAAGAATACTGTTCACAAACGCTTCGCCTCAAGTACTCGGGGCGTGATTCTCAGTGATTGCGTGCAGTGCAGACCTTGCACTGTTGACCATGTCCTCAATGTTTCCCATGCCAGCATATGTCCCAACAGCATCGATTGCCACTGCAATTGCCGCGTCCCTGCTTCCTGCTACGGCTGCCATGCGTACTTGAGCCATGATTGAGGAGGACCTTCCCCACGCATCCATCATCTTGATGGTCTCATGGACCTAGCATTCTTAGAATCAACAAGTGCTGCGCTTGACATCTCATGCATGTACAAAGACTGATGCGCATGCAACAGGCGCGCGCGAACAGAACGGACTTCACATAACTCAATGCCGCAACTCACCCCAGGAAGGACACTGTCGCGTAGCATGCGGATGTGCTTAGTTTCCAGTCGGGGAGGTGCAGCGACGCCATTCGCTGTCACCCCAACCAGGCTGATAGTAGGCATGGGTGGGGTGGTGTTGAGAGTGTCCAAGTCCGATGCCGCGGATGATGAGGGAGACTCACCTGACATTGATTACAGGAGTCAGGAGTGAAGGCGCATAACCATTGGCGTAATCAAATAGTTAAGCAACAAACAGCAAAACATAACCAAAAGCAGTTAGAGTAAAGTTAGAGTACCAGTTGGGGGTGTGCCCGCATGAGCAGCTCGAGGAGGGACTGGCTGTGGAGCATTTGTTGGAGGCGCCTGAGCAGCAGACCCGATGACAGCAAATAGCTCATGCCGACTGCGTGAAAGGCGCTGGCGGTTGATTGACAGCGCTCGCATGCGGACAATAGCACTGCACTTGCACGCCAGTGCAACAGGTGCTTGACCTCCCAGTGCTTGATACTGGCTCGCACAGTAGCTACGCACACAGGAAGTAAGTTCACCAATGACAGCTACAGGACCATCAGACCTTTGCAACCGCAACAACAGCTCCACACGCATGGCAAATGAAGCTGCAAAATGAGATCCGGAAAACCAGTACTTACTCAAAGAGCTCAGCAGTTTGACAGTACACAGCAGATGCCGATGGTGCCAGCTGGCTCTCAAGAGCAGCAGCATACTGCATAAACTTTATAGCTGCCTGGAAGTATAAACCCGCAGCAAGCGAGCCATCACCACCCTGCCGGCATGCAGCAAAGCAAGTGTCAGAGCGGATACCAGCCACACAACACAGCAACCCCAGTGCACAAGATGGTCATCCTGTTGTAGGCATGGACCTGTACCTTGCAGCGGTCGGCTGCATGCTTCAGGTTCTTGGCTTCATGCTGTAGTCCTGAAGCGTCTACGCCAGGCTTTGAAGTTGATGCTTGTGTAGCCTTATCATCGGGGCTAGGCTTTTCCAGGGGTGACCTAGACTCCCCTACCGCGTCACCAACTGACGGTGCACTGGGCCCTGGCGCCTTCACTTCTTTACGGCTAATGCTAGCATCTTTTCTGGCAGCTTCGGCAGTTGACTGCACAGGACTTGTTACAGGCACAAGCTCTTGAACGTTTTGCTTCTTTGCTCGACCATCCTCACTCTCTGCCAGATAAAAGGAAGAATGTCAGCATAGAAAATTTAATCATTGGGCTCAGAATTCCAGCGTAAATCATTACATCTTACCAGTGTCACTGATGGCAACTTTCTCAGCTGCGTCCGCAATGTCATCACGTCTCTCAGCTGAGGCTCTTAGAGGCGCATTACTTCGATGAGAGAATGAGCGCTTTCTGCCCTTGTCAACGTCCATGGCTTCACTTTTTGGATCGCTGTTGTCATTTCTAGATGATGGGGGCACAGGTGTACTGTCCCTGGCTTGCTTGTCCTCCACATCCTGTTTTTGGGGCCGATCAGTTTGCTCTGCAGCCTGACTTCTGCGACTGTCAACTCTATCGCGACTTCTGTCATATTCCTGTTCAAGGCTGCGACTTCTGTCCTTGTCCTTGTCCCGCCTATAGTCACCCCCATCACGATCTCGGTATCCCTCCCTGCTGCGTTCTCTTCTGCTGTCTCTGTACCAATTACGATCACGCTCGCGCTCACGGTCACGCTCACGCTCACGATCGCGGTTACGGTCGCGATCTCGGTCGCGATCTCGGTCGCGATCACGATCTCGCTCGCGCTCTCGCTCTCGCTCGCGCTCCCGTTCCCGTTCTCGCTCTCGCTCGCGCTCGCGCTCGCGATCACGATCGCGCAGTCGGTCACGGTCTGAGCGACGATCCACGCCCCTGTCTGGCTCTCGCATGCGCTCATACTCGTTGCGGTAGCTTTTGCGATCACTTTCACGGTCCCTGTCGCGAGACTTGTCCCGATACTCAGCATAACGAGAATCGTGTCCTCGTTTAGTGTCTCGTTCTCTATCTACACTGCGACGTTGGTCCACTGCATCCTTGTGCTGCTGCAAGCTTTGCCCTCGATCTGAGCGTGGTGATTCTGCTTGCTTGGACATTGCACGACGTTCTGCATCTGCGTACACCACACCATGGTCAATATGCACACTGTCTCTTGTTAAAAGTTTGATGAGATTCATCAGCTTTCGCACGGGAATTACAATGCCAATGGCTACTGTGTGCATGCGCATTGAGCACCTGAGTCCACGGCTTCCTCTGCTCCCTCGCGAGGACCTTTGCTGTCTGACTCCTCTGCTGACGACTCCTCCGACATGTCAGAACTTGAACTTGAAGTGGAGCTTGATGATGCAGATGCGGGAGCCTTAGGCCGCTCCTGTGCCTTGGTGACGGCAGGTGCAATGTCAACCACGGCCTCAGAGGGCTTCGCAACTACGGGCGCCTCCACAGTGTCCGGTGCATGCACAGGCACTCTTGTGCCTGCCTGTGTACCCTTGATTGCAATGGGAGGCAACTTGACCCGCAAGGCTGCAAGTAACTGCCGCTGCTCCGAGCGCTGTTGAGCTGTGTCTGATATGTCAATAGTTGCTTCAGCAGGAGTAGCCTGAGCCTTTGGACCTGTTGGAAGTGCAAGGGTTGAGGTTGCAAGTGACTGCCGCTGATCGAAGCGCTGTTGTGCTGTGTCGGGGGGGATGATAGCTGCTTTAACAGGAGTGGTCTGAGCATCTGGACCTGTTGCAAGTGCAGCGGACGAGGGTGCGAGTGACTGCCGCTGCTCAGAGCACTGTTGTACTGTGTTGGGTGGACTAGTAGCAACTTCAACAGGAGTAGTCTGAGCCTTTTGACCTGTTTTAAGTGAACAGGTTGAGTGCGCTGGAGAGTGTGATGACCCATTGCACAACGTGTCAACATGCCACTTGTCAAGCCATACAGTACCAGCTGACGTGTCTTGCTTGCGTTGACGTTTAAGGGCTTTCAGCTGCTCCTTCAACGCTCTTCTCTGCTCTTTGCGCAACCTCTTGTCATCACCATGTAGACTGGTTCCAGGATTACCATCTTGCACTGCAACATCTGTCTGTGGTGCCCTGGCAGTCTCCTGTGCAGCCCGCGAGGCAATCTGCGACGGCTTTTCTTCTTCGAGAACGTCATCATCATTAACATCAACTGGTCTGTCCGTAGCCGCAATGGCAGATTCTTGCACAGGTGGAGAGGCTGAATTGTCTTGTTCAACTTCAACTTTGGAGCCTTTTTTTTGAAACCGTACAGAAGTGTCGTGCAGCTTTGACTTTTTCAACTTCTTGGGGCTTGCCTGGCAAACTTCCTCTAGCGCTCGCTTGTTCTGTGAGGGCTGATGTTTGTGCTCATCAGCGAAGTCATGAACAGCGCGCGCAGCTCTAACCTGTGTTTGCAACATTGGCAAATGAGCACAACAACCATGGTAAATTCACAACCACGATGAGTGCTTCAGACCTTATCATTGGCGGCTTTATCAGCCTTTGCAACCCGTTGTTCAGCCTTCTGCTTAGCAGGTTGAGCAGAAGGCTCAGGTGGCGCAGCGGCTGCACTGTCACCAGCTGGTGCTGGAGGAGGCATGCCATAAGCTGCATATACAGCTGCTGTTGTCTCCGCCTCCGTGAAGTTGCATGATGCCATGTGCGGCCTGCAATTAGGTTGGCCTTACTGCAACAACCTCAACTGCAGATTGCCAATCACCAATCACCAATTGGGCCAAAGGACTCACTGATGAACAAGCAGCACAGTCAACTTACAGCCAGGTGTTCATCTTGCAGAACCATCTCTCTGGAAGCTCACTATCGGACATGTCAAACAACAACAGTCGCCATCGTTCGCATTTGTCGCATTGCACCCAGTTCTCATTGATCATAGGAGGTTTCTCAGGGACATTACGTGCTAGTTCCATGGATGTGGTTGCTGCACATAGCAAAGTAAAGACCATAGTCACAAAGCACAGACCAAGATGGTTGAAAGTAACTGACTTGCCATGTGCATGGTGTCTTACCAGCTTGCTCTGGCTTTGCGCTCGCTGTTGGTGCCAACTGAGCTGGCCCTGAAGGCTCTTGGTTGCCTGCATGAGACTTTTCCTTCTTGCGTCGCTCGCTTTTGCTGTGCTTCCCTTGCGACTTGTGCTCTGCACCAACCCAGCAGATATTGTACACATGTACACATGCGAATATGCCTGCAGGTCTGCTGCAATCGGTGCTCGTATAAGCTCACCTTTCCTGCCAACGGGTCTGTCCTGTTTTTCGTCCTGGTCGTCAGCTGTGTCAGCCGGCCTGTTCGCATGCTTGTTATCCACAGCGCGCAGCAGCTGAGCTGGAGGTGCAGGAGCAGGTGCAATGTCGATGTCCAGCCTCTGTGTAGCCGTCTGCGAGTCAACGTGAAGTTACTGGACCTGAGCAACAGCTAGTATTAGTGCGGACGGTTACCTTGACTGTGCGCTGCAGCTGCGCCGGTGGTGAAGTCGCTGGTGCAATGTCAATGTCCAGCTTCTGTTTAGCCGCCCGATTGTCAACGTGACAAAAATGCACGTGACAAAAGTGCACATGAGCATCAGCTAGCCTGTACCGTGATGACAATTACCTTGACTGGTAAAGTGGAAATCGACGGGGTATGGACGTCTGTGGTGTTGTCCTTGGCGTCTGGGCCTACATCTGCCCTACCAACAGGTAATGCCTGCTTTGAAGCCTCCTCTCTCGCCTTTTTCTCCTTTTTCTTCCTTCGCTTTTCTTCCTTCCGTCGCCGGCGCTCTTCATCCTCAGCCGGTTTAATGGTCAACTCTTTATGTACATCTGGAGCTGCAACTGCGTCGCCAACATCAACTGGTGCTTTGCACACGATGTGCACAGGTCTAAGAGGAGAAAGTATTCTTCCAAAACAGCTGTGGGCTGTCATGAATTCAATAATACTGCGTGGGCTGCGAAATGGACTGCTCTCAGGTGACAGTGCTTTGGCCTTGAAAACAACCTGGCCCTGTGTACGGAGCCAGTGCTCAAAGCTTGCTTATGAGTTTTGATTTTACCATATGGCACAGTGACTGTACCTCCGTCTTCGCAGGTTGTGGTATGCTGTCCTCATCAGAACTACTCTTTTGCTGGATGTGACGCAGATTGCCAGCTGTTGCTGATATTGATACCCGATCTTTGGCACCTTTTCCAACTGCAGCTGCACTGGCATGCCCTGAGGGCGGGCGCGAATGTGGTGGCTGCATGGCCTCGTGCATTGGCTCGAGATCAAACGTATCACCAAGTAGTGAGCGCTTAGCCACCTAATAACAAGACACCAGTCCATTCAGTTGTTGGCATGTTCCAGCTGAACATCGTGCTAGACACAACCGGCGGCAACGCCTGTGTGCGTAACACCCATTGTTCGAGCGCGACATAGCCTTCCGACAACGATTTGCTCCTGTATATGACAACTTGTCTCAGCACACATACCTCAACCGCAGTTGGCTTCCGAAGACGCGGAGTGCTCTCAAATGCCCCACCACCACTTGTGGTAGGAGGCAGAGCCTTGTGCTCTGGTCGTGCTGCGTACCCGTTTCATTTAGCACGCCAACTCCACAGTTCACTCGATGACACAAGCCTTTCGTTGTGCAAGCCACACTGCCGGACGCATCGCAGGCTGACAAGCACACCAACCTGAAATGCTTTGAGCTTGAGAAATGCTGTTGGCATTGGCTCGGGTTGGCAAAAACGTCCCATAACCACCAGCACTTGCACCTGTTGCAAGACCAAGCAACACTTTTTAACCAATGTCGAGCCCAAGACCTCCACAATGTCAACCGCTCCGTCTCATGATGCCTCTCGACATGGTAGTACCTTCAATGTCCAGCGACAGCTCAGTGCTGGCTCCCAGCAGCTGTGATATTCGCGATATGCGCTCATCCTGTGAAGATGCACTTAGCAGCAAGCACAATCACGAATACGCCAGCCGTGCACATGGCGAACAATATCTCAACATGGAATGTACCAAGCTAGTGGGTTCATTGGGATCATCTTCGTTCTCTTCTAGTGGCAGCTGCTCTGCAGTGTCCACCATGGCCATGCTGTGCCGGCTAAAGAGTCAACATCCAACTGTGAATTCGGCACCCAAGACGAAGCCTGGCCCAACCGTGTGCTACCCCTTGCGCCATATCCTAACGCATTGATGTGTACTGACGTGCGCACCAGCAGACGGCACTGCACAGAGACGCAGAATGGGAACTGTTAGTGTTGATGCAGAACAGCATATTCAAATTGATATCTGTACTGGCAATGTGTACCAACAACATTACAAAGAAGCACACATCTAATTCCACAAATCACAGTTGTCTTGCAACCCAATGACGATATTAACTATATGACCCTGACGTGAGAGGTGTTTGGCCACAAATCCTAGGTACAGGTCGCCTCCAATGACTAAGCAGCGAACATCATGTGCCGAGCCACTGCCGCCTACCATTGCATACGGTAGTGTACTAGTGCCTGCACGATCGACCCAGAAGCAGACAATCACCGGCTTGACACATGTGCCGCACATACAAACTACTGCGCTGCAATCCAGCCACTATAAGAGACAGTTATCATTGGCTAGCGCAGGTTATGCTACCATTAGGTGCGTATGGATGCACGATCGTGGTGATCAAACCTCAACTGCGATAATGAGCGCCCCAGCAAGCGTGCTGTACACGGTATATGCCTACTGGCGCAAACAAATGCAAGCACGCCTGCTTGAGACACCGGTAGCTGCTCGTTCTTGCTACGCTGCCTACAGCTTTTACCGCAGGCGGAAGCACACAGCACTGTGGATTCGCCACCACCGCACCATAGCAGGCACAAACGCGACCAGATCATTACGCCAAAGCTATGTAGTACTTTAACAGCAGTGAAACCCTATCCCAGGCAGTGGCAAGCAAGCACTACGCCAAGCTTGTATGCCCGCAGACAGCTGACGAGCAACTCTCGGCCAAGAAGAACCAGCAATGCTCATGACGAGATCATCATGCCTCGCGTCTAAAACAAAAGCATGAAGTGTAACGGGACGGGAAGCAGCCAGCCTGAAGGTTGTGTGCCTGAAGCCCGGCCTGGAACGGGTCCATCAGGCCAGCTACGTGGCCCTAGCTCTAGCTTGCGAGCAGCCCCCTCAACAACCGCAGCATGAATCCATCAAACGCCTTTGCCATACCTGATGATGTGATGGCGTCCGTGAGAAAGCTCCCTCCAGTGACCCCACAGCCGCCTGCACCTCCACCGCCGCCGCCGGCCTCCCCGCCAGGCGCTGCCACGTGGCGCGGCCACACACTTAACGTAGGTTACTCCTTCTTCTAGGGGCTGAAACGTAACGCAATTACGTAACGGAATGACGTGTCCTCGGCACGGGTTACGCACCTTCACTGGCCATAAAGTACCAAACAAACCAATGAAAGGTAAACTTAGAGCCTAAGTTAGAGGCTCCAAAGTAAGGTCGCTCGTATCTGAGAAGACATGTTACAACTTCAAAAGTGGCTTTGCAGTTTATGAGGATATCCCCCAAAAGCGCAGCAGCGATTCCGTACTTTTTGTTGTCATCCACCGAGGGCCAAAATTAACAGATGAAAAGGTTTGTGTTCCCATGAATCATGGGCCATGATCCATGCATGGTTGACGTTTTCGCCCTAGTCAGACGGTTTTTCGCGCAAAAAGCAAAACGGAAATCTGCCAATCGCTGCATGTCGTATTTACTGAATCGCGGACGTGCCAGATCAGATATCGCGCTTGCTGGATGACCTGGGTTCAATTGTTCAGGATCGCAACCAGACTATGAGAGCCGGTTTGCTCAACTACTTTGAGTTGTTCGGGATCAGCAGATTGGAGCAAACTCACATGCTGCATGCGCGCGGCAATGGCGGCAATGGCGGCGACAGCGATGGCGTTGGAGACCTTACTGAATGACGTGGCATTGGATGACAACAAGCAATGTGACACTGCTGTTGGCGGATTGTTAGCTGAGTTAGCCGCCACCGTCCGTGCTTGCGAACTTCGCCCCCGCGCTTGGTTTGTTGCATGGCAGGTGAGGTCAACAAGTACCGAACTTGACAGGATTGAGTGAGTGATTGACATCACACATGCATGAATATGGTTGATGAAGTAGTTGATGACTCAGTCGACCACGTGCGGCATCCTACTTTGTGTCACTCAAGACAGTTTGCTGTCGCTTCAACATGCAGCCAGTGCAACCCATCACTCCTTCTATCTCCATGAGTACCACCAAACAAGATTGACGTAGCGCATTGTGTGGCGTGCTGTGTGCTGATCAAGTGAGACAAACTCAGGGGGTCCTAACGCTGGCGTTTGAGGGCTTCCCAGCGCCATTGCTGGAGCTCAAGAAGGCGCTGACAGCAGAGTCCGGAGGGCAGACCGCCGCAGGCCTCCCGCCTGAAAACCCGGGCAGCATGTGGCCCAAGGTGCACACATTACTAGTAGTTGTTGTTGTTGCTGTCGCGTGTGTGCACCGCGTGCAGGCACGCACTAGCACAGACACATTGCACATACGCACATGCAAAGCGCATGTGCGTGTGGGCATCGCCTGTGCCAGTGCGTGCGCGCGGGTTTGTGAGGACGCACATGTTTGTGAATAAGAACGTCAGCGCATGTGCACAGGTGTCATTAGCAGCGCTGAAGGATGGAGCACGATTGACTCCATCAGACCTGCTGCTTTTACATGAAATCTGCAGCTCACACCTACCAAGCACCTCCTCCTCCTCTTCCTCTTATGCGCATCACGTGGACCGTTTGCATGTGACAGTGTATGCTTGCCGGTCGCACGAGCGGCTGCTGTGCGCTGCGCCATTGGAGTTGAGAGAACAGAGAGGCGGGTGGGACGCTGACAGTGGGGTTGGGGCAGAGGAGAGGTCAAGAGTTGAAGCAGTTCTTGCGGTGAGGACATTGTTGTGCTTGTTGCATGAAACACACATGATTCGCACTCGAGCGTTTGTTTACTACTCGTTTGTTCAACTGCCTTTCTGCTTGCCTTGGCTGATCTCGGCCTGTAACAGCTCATTTGCCTCGATCGAAACTCTGCAACTATTGAAAAAACCACCTACTCACGCACACGCACACAGACCATCACACACTTCTGCTCTCTCTCTCCTCTCACTCAGTCACTCACTTACTTTACTCCCCACCACTATTGCTCAGGAATTCTCAAATGAGAACTTGCCCTCCTATTGGTACCACGCGTCGCGAGACGGAAGCCGGGAGTTGCACTACCGAGGGCCCGCTGTGGGCAGCTCGCTTGTGTACTTTCTCACGCGGCTGCCGGAAGGTTATCGCGAGTTCCGTGCGGCAATAGAGGCAGCGCTGCCAGGCTACTATGCTTGGTTTGATGAAAACAGTCTGCATGTCACACTGCGCGCGCTTACTTGATGGATTGATTGATTGTGAAGGAGTGGTCAGCTGTTGGGCGCCATACTCGCGCTGCTGGTTGTGTTTACTGTTTGTAAGGCTCCCACTCAAGGCATGCGAGCGTGTGAAACAACAGCAGGCAAAGCAAGTGTGTGCGAGACACGAGCTACAGCTATGCAATGCACACAGTTGCAATTCCAGAGCACTCTTGCCTGCACACACCGATGCCCCTCTTACACAAGCATACAACACAAGTAGGCCTTGTAAGGCATCTACAGAACAGGGTGCTGTTATAAGGGACGGCCTTTGCGGTGTACGCATCTCCATGCGAGTGCACATCAAAGACCTGCTTTGTCATTCAACGTATGTTGGAGTGACTAACCACCAGCGCCCGTCTGCTCAGCAACTTTCATCTGGTTGACTTACCCATGATGCAGTCCAGCTCACCTTGCGGATGCTGCCGAGCAGCATGTTTGGTGGTGTTTAAGCGTTGTGCATACCTTACCCCAACTCGGACTAATGCTACACATGCATAGTATAAATAAGCGGGTTGATCATGCATTGCCATGCACACACATGCTTAGACAAATGCAACGTAGACTTCAATTACACCAGGGGCTTACATGTCACATGCATACTAATCATTTATGCTTATGCATGTGTGCATCCCACCCCTGTTGCTTAGGTCTGCTTCCTAGCCTTGCAACACTGCTCGTGTTAGTCTGGGCTTGTGGGAAGGTTGACAGCAATATGGGTGAGCATCACATGCTAGCTGACCATGCCTGTCTTTGGCATATGCGCGGTAAGATTCGCAAGCATTAGTGCAATTGTACTCTCCCTCTGCTGGAGACTGGCTTCGTCGTCGTCAGCTGCGAGCGGTTGGGCTTCATGCCCATCCATTTGGGGGAGGTGTATGGCAGACGGTTGGACCTAGTGGCATCCAAGCTGAGCCGCGATAGCAAGCTACCTCTGGACATCATCGTCACAACATGAAAATCGACCCGGTGCAGCACTGTGGCAGCGGAGGCGGTTACACGTCACAAGTATGGCGACCACTCGAGGTGCCGAGGGACACCTCCTACCTACCAGCGATGGAGACACATGGCACTTTGGATGAGGACTTCTAGCACGTACTGCGCTTGTGTGCACGCCACATTGCCACAGTGCAGGGAGCGGAGCCGCGGCGCTTGGAGGGCTTTATCCGCGTCTGCCTTCAGCGCGTGGTATGCCCCTTGCAGCGGGCGCAGGCGATGGCGATCTGGGAGCGGGGGGCGGCGGCGGTAGCAGGATCATTCTGGACCTCAGTGGAGTCCAGTGGCTCAAGGGCCTCCGCCAATTGAAGCGGACGCGATGCGCACGTAGCGTAGTGATGTGTGGGTGTGCGTCTTGGGTGGTGTGTGATGTGTGCAGCTAGGCATAGTGGCAGCACTAACAGCCAGCAGTTGCATGCCAATGATAGTAGAGGAGTGGGGGACTTGCCTGCCCGCCCCACCCATTCACGCACTTGGACAAAGCACGTAGTTAAGCATGCCCATGCATGTGTCTTAATAGTTCTGCCTACTTGCCTGCTGCTTATGCTTACGTTGTTGCTTGTGATTAAGAGGGGACGGG
>RHPI01003533.1:98228-134710 GCA_009103225.1 Chlorokybus atmophyticus
CCCCCCCCCCCCCCCCCCCCCTCCCCTCTCCCCCCCTTCTGGTACATGCACGCTGATCTATTGCACCTGGATTTGCCAGCTTTTCTAGTGCAGACTTTAGTGTATCAGACCGCGAACAGATGCGCTGCACAGCCCATTCTTCGAAGCCTCTTCGTCTGGACCCGCCGTGGCTTAGCGCAAGTGCGGTCTTCACAGTAATGTCATCCAACTGAAGTATGTAAAGGTTCCACTGTTAGCTCTGGTGGACTTCTGGCGCATGCCTTCATTACCAAGCAACTCAACAAGCTTGACCCAACTTGGCACAATACCTGCATGCGCGCGTACGCCTTGTCTCGAGCTAAAGAGGTGATGTCGGACCTGGCATACACGTCAACAAGGGCACCATCGTTGTTGACCACCGGTAATGATGACACTTGAGCCTGCACACGAAAGATCGTGATGGCATGAGTTGGACCACAATTCACCGCTACTTGGTGAGATAGTGTAAACCGTCTGTGCATGAACCAGAGAAGCGTCCAACAGCACACAGTAGATTATCAGGTTGTTGCATAGCAACAACATACCTGCAAAAGCATGCCCAAAGCTGTCGTCAAGGGTGCATCTAGTCGAACTGTTGCCAGCTGGCGCTGCTGGCCTCCATGCGCAGCCCCTGCCCTGCAAGGACACCATTGTGCAATTTGAATTAGGTGCATAGCGCAACTTGGAAGCAAGCGGATTTGCGACAGCATTGCCACTGGCAGTTTGCACATACCCAGCCCTTGGGTTTCCCAGATGGGCACCCCATGTGCCCAATGGAAGAGTACCAATGGGTTGCTGTAGTAACGGCAGTGCTGAAGGGAGGTGCTTGAAGTATCGACAAATGCATGACAGGATACCCGACAGGCTTGCCAAGTGCAAGAGTGTTTGGAACCCTCCATCCGGCAATGACAGAATGGGTACCTGTTTTACAAGCGCGTGGATTGCTGATGTATCTGACAAGTAAGTGTAAGGGGATGTGAGTCGAGTGCCAACTTACTGTAGCATAGCCATACTGCAACAGCACTTTGGCAGTGTCAAATAGGCTGTAGTCTGGTCGCACCGCCACCAAAGGCTCATCTTGCAGATCAAGAGACTCTCTCCACTCCTGCAGTAGACAGCAAAGTAGCTTACGCAAAGCCGGTGTTTGGCAACAGCTGGCACTGTTGCATTATCCAGAATTCAATGGGTACACGTTCAGAGTGCACTGCACTGCACTGCTTGAGTGCATGTGCTTGTTGATTCGCACCTCAATGGTGGGAGTTTCAAGAATTGCATCGTTAAGCTCTGCACCATCCGATCTCAACTGACGTAAAATGGTGATGAAATCGGATGCCGATATCATGCCTACAAACGCCTTCCTCTGGCTATCCCAGAGGGGTGCGACACTCATCTCCATCTCATACAGCGCATGGAAAGCTTGTTTCACAGGAAGTGTCACATCTAACGCCAAGACCTGTGGCATAAACCATCACAATCAGTCATTGTTTTGTTGCACCAACATGAAGGCACACATATGTCAAACCTGTGAAAGCATGTGAAGCTCGTGTACCTTACTGGACTCGGGTATGAGCTCATACGCTGTATGTGTCGAGAGGTACTCTCGTATACTTCGCCTACTGGAAGCGGCATCATTTATCCCAGGATGTGCAAGAGGGGGCACTATCAATGGTGCGATGTGCTGCGGAAAACCAGTTTGCATGCTCCGTTCAGTGAGTTTAACAAACAGCAGAAACACCCTCTGCCTGAAGTGACACAGTGACCCAGTTTTCTGCACTCACACATTGCTGTACCGCAGGGACTTTGGGGAAAGGAATGTGTGAGACAAAAGTGTCCTCACCGTGGGTTGTAAGTGAGAAGCAACAGAGTGGCGAGGTGTCATGGAAGTATCCTGGTCAACATCCATTCGCCCCGCATGTGCACTGGACGCATCATGCTCCTGCTGTGCATGCCATGCATATGACATATCAACAATGCAATCAGTGATGCACAGTCGCTCAACAACGAACTGCTTCTTTACAAAGCAACTGCACATACCGAGGCTTGCCGAGAGAGTTGCGCAAGCTGAGCTTCATCTGGCTTTTTCACCAGAACCCAGTTATTGACATTGCCGAGCGGGTCGGGCATGGAGGGAAGCCCCTCGTCATGGCGCCACTCTTCATCCACAATGTACTTGTACTGCATGCAAGGTATACTTGTATTCGTGTATACAAACTCTGAAGTGCATGCCATTAATCCCTTGGGGCCACTGTGTGTACCTGGTGGTAGCCTGGAGGCAAGTTGATAATGACTACATGCACGCCTTCATCTGTAAGTGTCAATGGTATTGTTTCTTGCCATCTGCAGAGCGCATGTAATGCGAAAAGTCACATCAACACGGCCACGCACTGGTATGTGCATTTGCACGATGTTTGAATTGTGCCACCACCAAAGTGGCATGCAGACATGCTTACAGTATGCATGCAATAGGCTCCAAAGAAAAGACCAAACACGAAGGAAGTGAGGAAAGCAGTAATGGCTGAAAACGGGCAACATGTCATTCAGTGTGCTTACCTCGTGAATGAGCCGCATAAATGTACATTTCTGCCACCGTACCGCCACTCAAAGCGAGTGGGTACAACGGACATGCTTCCAACTCTCACAGCTCTGTTATGCTGGCTTCACGTCTCCGTCGGCAACCAAGCGCGAAGCGAAGTTTCCAATCGAGCGATGCTTATGCTGTGCAGTACACCTCGCCGTTGCAATGCAGCATTGACAGTTCCTTTTTCCTGACTATTGTCATCGACAGGCAGCATAGCGTATGCTGAAGAGCCATGCGCATAACACCCCTGCGCAAGGGTCACTGAGCATTGCAACATAATCAAACACAGCTAGACTGCGCTGCTCAATGCTTAGCAGCACAGCTCAAACAGGCACATCGACCACATACTGGAATACTGTGCACGCTGACAAATCTTTATTAGTAAATGGCAATGCGCAATCACACGCCCAGCGCAACCTCACAAGTCGAGTACATTACAGTCGAATTGTAGTGTGCGCACCTTGCACTGCAATGCTGCTTAGCGCGATAGCATCCGCGCCAGCCTTTCTCAGCTTAGACCCGCCGACGCCACTGCCTACCCAAGATAACCACATCAACGCGTCGTCCTGCTCCTGCTCCTCCTCGACGTCGTCCTCGGCGGTGGCGGCGGCGGCGGCTAACGCTTCCCGCCAGAACGTGGAGTAGGGTTAGGGTTTCTGGCACAAACATCAACGGCGCCGTTTTTTGTTAAAGCAGCCTTGTACCAGGACGGACGATGCCCTCGTTGATACGAAACACTGCGCAGGCGAGCAATCTGCCGTTATAACACCGTTGAAGCGAATCATGTACACTGCTGCCACCAACGCTGTGGTTGATGTTGGCGAGCGGCGGCGGCCTGCGGTTGCATGCTGGAGCTTCCAGCACACTGATCATGTTAGTGATGTGTCGTTCGTGTGAGGGTCAATTGGTTGCTGAGCGAAGCTAAGCTAACAGACGACTGAGAGCTGCAAGCAGCAGAGCTGTGGTGGAATTGAACCCCTAGTCATGGTGCGAGTAGCTTGTCACAGAGCGCAAAATCCTGGTTTCTTCTAAGAGCGACACTGTTGCATGGCGGAGGCGGCGTCACGCCGTCAGAGCAAGCGCGACTATCGCTTTACCAATTGCGTGCAGGTGTGGCAATGCAGGAAAGTAAACATGCAAGGTGCAATCAGAGTTGTCACGTACATCAGTCAACCAGTACCTGTAAAAGTGCTGCACAGTTGATTCGCAACAGTACATCACTGCACAGTTGTTATGCAACAATGTGGCTGTTAGCAGCTACAGTGATTTGCCTGAGTGTCTGTGGCTAATCAACGAGGCACGCTGCTGCAGTTGCTCACTCTGTACATCACGTGGCAGCCAACATGCGTACTTTGCAGTTGTGTGTACATTTCAGCGATAAGTTGCTGTCGAGTTTTCATGCACACTAACAGCGACAAGTTTGCTGCACTTACAAGCAATACGCAAGCCAGTCCACACAGAATTGCGACATGTTGTGGCCTACTGAGGCTTTTTCTGTTAGGAGGACCACGGCAAGCCAATCTATGGCGTGGCGTTCAACTTGATAGACCTCAGGTTCAGCAATGCATTCGCCGCTGTTGGCAGCAACAGAGTGAGCGTGTACGAGTGCGCTCCAACTTCCTGTCCCGACATCCATCCCCTTCAAGTAGGTGCAATGCTGAGACCTAAGTACTTGTTGCCCGCAAGGTTGGCGATGAGGTTGCATCTGCGCACAGGTTTACGTTGATGAAGACCCAGAAGAAGTGTTCTACTGTGTCGCTTGGGCATCAGATAACATTGGCGCGCCGCTGATTGTTGCGGGCGGCCTCAATGGCATTATCAGGATAATTGATTGCGTTAAAGAGGAGCACAGGGGAGCCCTTGTTGGGCATGGAAACTCCATCAATGACCTCAAGGTGGCATATAGGATACACTCTTGCCCACGTTGAGTATCATTGAGATATTTGTGTATTACCTCGCAATACTGGTACCCTCACGACTTGTTATTGCACGTTTGTTGCAGTTGCATCCACTGAGGCCGCAGCTGCTGCTATCTGCTTCAAAAGATCATTCGCTGCGGCTGTGGAACATTGCCACGGGCGTGTGCATACTGATCCTGACAGGTGACGGCTCGCATGCTAACGAGGTATGGGTACGCTTAAGGGAGAAGCCGCGCTTTGGCAACCAACGCACGCTGTCCCACAGGTGCTTAGTGCAGACTTCAGGTGCTCTCCAGATGGCGACATGGTAGCAAGCAGTGGGATGGATAATACCGTTCACATCTGGTCTCTCAAGGGACAAGTAAGGCATGCAATAGTATGAGGTTGTTGTGGTTGCAGCTTCAACCTTTACGCGTGCCTCCATAGTGTGTTGTTAGCATCACTTGAGTGCGTGTACGCTCAGTCTGGTTCACCGCTTGACTGGTAGAGTTGCATGCATGCCTGCTACTATAGTTTGAGATGCAGAGTCATGCAATGAAGTCTGACTTAGGATACCTGTAGGAGGCGCTGATTGACAAGAGTTTCAACTGGCCTCCCAAGGAGGATTCAAGCAAGCCCGCTTCTGCATTCCCCACACGTTACTTGCAACATCCGGTCTTCTCCACGCACTCGCTGCACCTCAACTACATCGACTGCGTGCGGTGGCTCGGGTCGCTGCTGCTGACAAAGTCGGTTGACAACAAGATTGTGCTGTGGCGCAACGAAGACAACAGAGTCAGGGTTTTGCAGGAGTACCGAATGCAGGACTGCGACGTGTGGTATATCAGGTTCTCTCTCGACTTCCACCTTACAACGCTGTCCATTGGTAAGAGAGAGGTTTATCTAACCACTAGTGCACAGATGCGCTGCACAGCGAGTTTTGTTCTGAGCTGGGCTGCATGGTGGTTTTTCTCATGCATCAGTGTTGTTTGTCTGTTGCGCAGGCACTCGCGATGGCAAAATCTATGTTTGGGATGTGCACGCATGCCCACCGCACCTGTATGCAAGGTGTGAGTGGCTCCCAATATCATGACCATGCAACCCTCATAACTTGGTAATGAAGGGTCTAGTACTTTGCAGGCTGGCACACTCTCGCTGCAAAGCTGTCATCCGCCAAACAGCCACTTCAATGGATGGCAGGTAAATTATTACCTATGGCGTAGTATTTATCGTGCAACATGTTTGCGGATATGCATGGGTTGGTGTAAAGCTTTGGACTTGGTAGCATCAGATCACAAGTCACACACACCAATGCACAGCTCCCTTCGATCACAACATTACAAGGTTACATGTATGCTTGGCGTGAAGCCAGTACTATATGAACAGGCCATATAGGGCTTGCGCGCTTCAGAATGCGAAGCTGTTACTGATCATGAGGTGCCTTTTTCCTGGCAGAACAATACTGGCGTGTTGTGAAGATGGAACTATTTGGCGTTGGGACGACATGAGCAGTCTAACTCCATGATGTCAGGCTGAGGTAAGACAAAGGGCCATTGCACTGTACTCGGCAAGTACTGTGTAGTGATGGCGCGAGAGTCAAGCCAGCAGTAGGATTGCAGTTATGTAAGGCAACTTGAACTGCGCAGTGATGCCACCCCTGGGCCAATGGGGCACTACGCAGTCACGCACCTGTTCAATTAATCAAAGCCTAAAAGTTGGTAGCCCTTGCCGACCTTTGCAAACACCAAAACCAGGTTGAACTATGACAGGGCACGCCGCAGAGTTCCTTGTTTTGCATCACTTTTATGGTTGTTGACCAATGACCAGTTGAGTTCACACAGTGCCAAGGCTATGCAGAAGTGTGCATCATTCTACCAATGGTCTTTACTAGTACGAAGCACGGCACAACTTGCAACACAGAGTACCACTAATGTGCAAGCAATCTGCAAAGACATGTATCTGAACTGGTGCACGCTGTCTGCAATTATGGTGTCCCCATTTGCAATGCATATAAACGGTTGATGGCCAACACTCCCAGTGACAACTGCACCACGCTTGGGAAAGGGATGCAGCAAATTGACCTTTAATCTACAAGCTATGGTCGAAACTTGCTACTATACGACTATTCTCGTTGTTGGGGAGCTCGTCGGCATTGTTGCTGTCTAAATCGCATACACTGATGTGTAGTCTCATCCTTTAATGCACAGTTGAGTGTGATAACTGCCAACAAACTCCTCGTTTGCATTTACAAACATCTCAGCGCGTACATCCCATTGCACCCCTGCAAAGCTCCTGGTGACATACCAATTCTGCAGAAACGCTCCACACCGTTGCTACGCGCAGCTAGGGTAGTGAGCCACCACCTGTTGCCTACACAACCTCTTCCGCAGTTTTTGTACACAGGGGTCCCTACAACAAGGAAGGCATGTTCTAGTATGGTCGATAACCCGTAGGAATGCTCTGCGGACCACCCCCAAAAGCAGTGATGTGTTCTTCTCCACGTTTCTTTTCCACCTGCACAATACACCAACATAAAGCCGTTGCAATGCGCCCATGCAGCTGTGCAAAATTCGCGACGTGCATGCAGACTATGCCCAACGCGCAATGCAGTGCATGTGTCATGGGGTGCACTTACCTTGAGCCGGCGTCCGCTTATCATCACGTTATTCATTGCGTTGAGCGCAGCATCTGCAGCACCCACGCTGTCATAGCTGATGAACCTGCACACATAAACACTTGTGTCATACAAGCCTTGAGTCGCTACAAAACACCACCAGGCAAGCGGATCCTACCCAAAACCCTTTGTTCGCCCCGTTTCACGATCAAGACCAACCTTGGCATGAACGAGGTTACCTGGCCAGACATTAATACGCACACAAGGGTTACAAATGCCTGCAGCAACTGCAGATATACATAGGGCCTGATGAGAGCGTACCGAAAGGGGCGAATGTTTCTCGCAAGGAGTCATCTGTGAAATCATCTGGGATGCGGAATACAAACAGGTTGGCTCCAGCCGGTCCAGTACCAAACTTGCTGTCACCTGTCCCGATAGACATAGACATGCCACCAGCTGGTGGCGGAAAGCTGCCTGGCACGGGCATATACGTCTGTGCCAGCCCCCACTGCAAAGACAGCGTGTCATTGATGATTTCCATAACCCTTGCAGTAGTTTGCACGCGCTCACACAGGCATGCATACACAGATCACACAGCATGCACGGATGATTTTGGACCTGAGTGGCTTACCATTGGAGGAGGAGCAGGCGGTGGCGGCTGTCGTTGCCTCTGCTCAAAGGCAAGCAGCTCCCCAGGCTTCTCCCAGACGCTCTGGCCAGTGACAGAATTGTAGTAGTACTTGTAGCCTTCTGGAGAGCTGTGCTCAGACCAGTCGCATTTCATTGGCGGCGGTGGCGGCTGCGGAGGAGGAGGAGGCTGATACATCATTCCGGCTTGTGGCGGTTGGAACATAGGCTGCAGCAACTGCTGTAACCGCCCAAAGAACATGAGCCACAATGTCACATGAAGGACTTTAGATAAGATACATAACGTGTGGCCTGTTGGCGAGCAGAAGGCAGCTACAAGGTGACTGACCTGCTGTCCAGGAGGAGGTTGCATTTGATGTCCATATGGAGGGGCAGCATATGGAGCATTAGTGGCATATGTCACGCTTGTTGAGGTCGGAGCCGTAGGCGCCAAAAACAGCGCACCTGGTCCCCTGTGAGCAAGCAGTGTCGTCGATAACAAGTGAGTAAGGCTGCATGGACACCAGAGTGCACGACCACAATTCTGTCGAACTCACCTAGGGGGCAGACCGCCCACTGGTGATAGCGCGCTGCATGTGTAGGCATCGTTTGAAGACCGCTCTATTTGATTCAGTATTCAAAAGCATGCAATTGCATTTACCTGGGCTCGTCCTGCCGTGACTTTTTCGGATCCGCAAAGCGAACGGCGACTGGTTGTGACATGCCCTGTGAAAGAACACAACTTTCGCATTCAGGTAAGGCAAAAGACAAGCATAGATATTAAGGAAAGGAAAAAAGCAGACAGGCAAAGCTTGACTCTGACTCCCTACCGGCATAGTGTATTTGCCGTTCAGAGTTTGTATTGCTGCCAGCGCATGCTCCCGTTCTTTATATTTCACAAAGGCACATCCTGTCATGGGCCAATGTGCTGCCAGTCTCAATAACTGAGTATCGATTTCAACGCAACAATACGTACCTCTCAGCACATGCGCACTTTGCTTAAGTTGGTACCTTTACTGTTCTTGTCTGGATCCCGCATGATGTACACGTCCTCAACATTGCCAAATGGAGCAAATACTTGCTCAATTTCAGCCTCGCTGGCATCTTTCCTCAAAGACCCAACAAACAACTTGTGCTCGACGGTGCCTGCGATGCGCAGGTTGATGAGCCAGCATAACTTGTTTTGCATGCCTGCGCCTGCAGGCAATGCAGTGCGAGTTCTTACCTAGCCTTTCCTTTTCACCATCTGCTAAGCGTACTTGTATTGTTGACGTACCCTGCACAGACAAGCTTGATTACAACGCGGCAGGTCATGTGCGCAGTCTGTGGGTTGCCAACAAAACGGAGCTACTGCATGCCAGCTTGTGCATATCTACATATCTGCATAAGCAACTTTGCAAACCAATGGTTAAAGTGCAAGCTAACAGAACCAGCATCACTCTATGACAATTTTTGTGTCAAATGCACAACCAAAACCTACTCCTGGGAGAGTGCGCAGGTTGTTGCAGGCCTTGATGCACTTTTCGGCTTCTATGAGCGTTGCAAACTTGACAAATGCGCAGCCTGGTGGTTACATCACAACTTAGTGCCAACAAGCAAGCAATGCTTGTAAAAGCATGCAGCAGAAGTAATAACCAAAGGGGCAGGCACACTGATAATGACCCCATTCACCAAGGCTGCGCATGTTCGCGTGACATGCACGTGTTGCAGCGCATGATGATATTCAACCAGCCAGCGCTGACTACTGATGCTACTGCGGCCATCCATCCACTGTGGAATCCATCCATTCCCATCGCACTGCGCGGCCCATTGCATCTTCGTGTATCATCAATATGCCCATGTGGGGAACGCATCGCACGATGAGACCATCATGCCCATCGCCATCATCAGCATCGTCAAGTGAGCCCATCATTCGTCATCGCACGGCAGCCAGCCACTTCATTGCATGTGTGGTACTGAGAGAGCGTACACTCACTCGGACGAACGGATTGGCATCACGTCTCTGGCAAGACCCTGTTTGCCACGCTTGCCACGCCGATTCCAGGTCACGTGAGACATCAACTCTACCACGCTGCTGTCGATATATGGCGCGATGGCGAATTATTGCATGCGCAATTGGGGGATTGCCTTCCCGAACTGGCCAGGAGGCCCTCTAAAGCTGTTCTCAGCGTCACCCACCCAGATGGTCGTTTCTAACCAGCCACAACGATAGCACAAACTGAACCTGCTGCACTCGTGAGCCATGCCTCAGTTCTCACCTTGGCTCGCGCCAGTTTGCTTGTTGCGTATAACTGCAATCTCCAGCACACGACCAAACTCCGCGAACAGAGGGCGAATCTGCAGGCAGCACAGTGGTAATATACAACTTTTGGAGAACAAGACCATCCGATTATAAGAAGGCAGGCTATGCACAGCTTATATGCAGCTGACAATGCAAAGAGCGCGTGCACGGCATGCTAGCGCTGAGCTCATGACTACTGACAACAGCTAATGCAACTACACAACTTCCTCAACGCATACGCTGGTTGTAACCCTAGAATACTGTGAGATGAAGCTTGATCTGAGCTGAAAGCGCACAAGTTGCGAAAGCAAGTTGAAATACACGTGCTACGGATCCCAAAAGAGAAGCATGCATGCTGTGCAAAGCTAGCAACTGCCACGTACATCGTTCTCATCGCAGGTGCGGGGCACAGAGCCGATGAACAATTTGACAAACTGGCCGGTCAGCAGATCGTTCTCCAGGCCTGGTGGAAAGAGGAGGAAAACGCATGGCGGGCATGTGAAGCCACTGTTGGCACTGGTCAAGCAAGCCAAACCCTAGGACAGGCAACAAGTGCAGCGCAAACAGTGCAGACACTCATCCCTACCGTTGGCAGCTGCCTCCCCTGAAGCAGGTGCGCCGTTCGAATGTGCTTCAGCTGTCGTAGGCGTCGGCGCTTCCGAACCCATGCCGGACGCCCACAATAACGCCTCCGCCGCCCTGACGCCCCTGCGGCGCAGCACAACAATGACGGCCACATCGGCGAACTCCTTGGCTCACCAAAGCCGCGTGCATCACGTCGAGTCACTACTGCATCACATTGTGTGATTCACATGACGTGTGATGCTGCTGCAGCACTGAGTGCTACAACCTTTCAGCGCTTAAGACCCAATTTGCATTTCCCCTTGAGTTGGGTTATTCTGTACCCTTGGGATGCAAGTTGCATCCCAAGGGTGTAGAAAGCCACCATGACACTCCACGACAATATCAAAGCTGACATATATCTCATCACAACGCAATTCAATGTACAGTTCACATTGCTTAACCCCACATGGTCGCAGTCAACGTGCAAATGCATGCTAGGCAGTGGAAGGAGTGAGGTGTGATCAAACTTCGCATGAATGTGCAGCACAAACAAATGGTTGCATAGGGCAATACAAGTGCACACAATACTCATTAATCAAAGCATAGATATGTCTTGTGTTCAGCTGCACGCTCGCATACATACAGTCCACCCCCGTTAAAAAACTTCGGTTTAAGTGAATAACCCCGTTAAGATCATGGTTTTGCAAAAGACCGATGAATTCACAGGCAAATATCTTTGCTTAGTGGAATAGTCTTGTACATAATAAGATTAAAGCGAGGGCTTGAAAATCATAATGCGCTCGGTTGTAACGGGGGGATACCTCGTTGACGGCATGCTTATTGTTATTGGCATCAACATGTTACCAAACTCGTATATAGATTTGTACATAGTGTTTTTGTTGTTGACGATTTATGGAGTTCATTTATGCCAGGTCAGCATACGGTGACGTGGCTTAAAATAATTGCGCGATGCCCCTATCAGTGAAATATCTGTATTCTACAATCATTTTAAAAAATTGTATACTCTTTTAAGCGCCCAAAAGATAACCCCGTTAGTGGAATGAAAAGCTGAAAGATGAGCATGATTCTTATAATGGGGTCAGACTGTAGCACATATGCTATGTAGTGTAGAGAGTTGATGGGCCGGGTGTACTCATCTAGTAATTGAAGCTGTCCTTAAGTGTCTGCTCTGCATACGGCTGCACGACTGCGTATGAGTGTTGTTGTTGCCACAAGAACAACAGAGAAGAGGTTTGTCGTGTTTGGCATGCTGCGCCGCAGCATAACAACCATAATGGCATTGTGTGCCTCGTATAAAAGCTCTTACAATTTATACCTCGTTCAATTTTAAGTGTATACCTGAGGTTATACTTTCGGCCTTAATCAGCACGATCATGCGGCGGGTAGAATATCGGTTTAATTGATGCTAAGGTAATTGTAATCGAACTTGCACTTATAAATTATTATCAGCTTAGCAAATGCAATGCAAGTGCAAAAAGTAGAGGTTGCGACCCACTTGCACAAGTGCAGGACGACCATGCTATGCATGGTACATTGCATCATGCACTCCTTCTTCCTGTGTACACTTTGAACCCATGCGCGTTCCCCGCGGCTGCCTTGAATACCTCGTGTAGGTCAAAGTACTAATTGGGCCTACACGTCTTAACCGCTACCTACCTAGGTGTTGTATACGCTTGCTTTTGCCACAACTTTGCCTGCTTGCTCACATGCTTGCTCTTGCCAAGACTAGGAGCCCTCTTCCTCTTCCCCTTCGCCCCCAAAGGGGGAGTGATTGCACACACGTAGATAGCACACATAGTTGGATACTGCCTTGATTTCGTAACTTCCTTGTGTGTCCCATTCGTTGCTGTGCGCGTTGCCCTGTGTGTCCCTTGCTTATCAGCCTCATTCAACAACATATACATATGCTACACATGCCAGCATGAATGGCCGTTACTTAGTAAGAAGATGGCGTGGTTGTGATGGAGTGAGCATCAAGAGTGATCACATGTCATGAGTGGGTAACCCTGCCGGCAGGCATGCCCGGTGGTGTTAGTTGTCTGCATGAGGTATATGTACAGGATAAGCACGAGGCTGTTATAAGCATGCATTTCAACGCCATGCATCACATATAGCACACCAAACGCAGCGCAGTGTTTCATGCACGGCCACCGGGATAACCATTATCTACTACCCCTACTCCTACCGCCCCCATGTTAGTCATGCATGCATGCATGTATCCTGTCACAGCCCATTCGACCACGAAAGACTTGGTGCTTTTATGGTCAATTAGTGGTAATACAATGTACCTTCCCGTTACATTCCCCCCCACTTAAGAACGCTGACGTCCTCGGCAGCTGGCTCCCATCAGCTTGGGAATCATCCCAGGGGTCTGATTAGATCGGTCACCGGCCCAACCGCTCAAGGACCGGCTAATTTAGGCCCATACCGGTCAACGCGCGCATAGCGCACCGCTGCCGGCCCTTCAGGTCGCATCGCGACATGCAGGTCGCGCCCTGCCGCGCCGACTGAATGCCGGCACGACTGTCATTATGCAAGTCGCAACCCATCGATAATGGCACTTATGAAATGACTATTTACGGTGTCACTGGATTGAGAAACAACGATCACGGAATTCGTGTGCAAGGCAGGAATCAAACCCGGGTCTCCAGCTCCAATGGCCAATGTCACAGCCCATTCGACCACAAAAGACTTGGTGCTTGTAAGGTCGATTTGTGGTAATCATTGTACCTTCCCGTTACATATCCCTAATAGTGGTAATGGTCGTTTGCACATTGGCTGTGTGTAGCAAGTGCTCATGCATGCATTCTGATAGACATGTTGAACGTTTGCATGCGCATAAAATAGTCTTTTTGCCTTCCGTACATGCTACACATTGTATATTGGCCAAATCATATACGAGTTGATGGACTCGCTATGTAATATGATGTGTGCAAACCGTACGTTCATTACATGTATTTTGTGATCATAAATTTGCATGATATGAATTATACTTCCACGCGCATAAGATAGAGCAAAGAGGCCACAAAACAATGGCAACAAGCATGCGTTGGGCTCACATATAATGTGACGGCAGCAATAATAATACGGTCATTATTGCTACTAAAATAACAAATCTTGTATTATAAGTATGTTCTACTTATTTATACCTCTTTCCAACGGTTCCTCGCTTATTATAGTCAGCTGCAACAGCCACCTACAGGTCGTTGTCGACAACCACTAGCAGGTCAGCTGCAACAGCCACAGGTCGATTTTGACAACCATTAACAGATCAGCTGCGGTGGTCACCCACAACTCTGACCAGTACTCTTTTATCCCATACGACGAGTCTCAGGAAGATGCCACTGACTGGCTCACTTCACTGTCCCCTCTCTACAAGAACCAAGCTGCGGTCCTGGAGCAATACCAGGTGGCCACTGGAGTAGTGGAGTTTCACGTATTCCGTCGACAACAAGGCATCACCGTGTTGGAACTATTTGGAGTAATAGGTAGTGGCCTCGCCGCTGTCCTCAGCACCGGCGCGACGGTCACCAAGTACTTCTACTGTGACCCTGGTCCACACGCACAGATTGCTCTGGGCCACCACTTGCGCCACTTACACAAATGCTACCCGCAGCGACTGCCGCTATCGGCACTGCAAGGCAGTCTGAAGGCACTGCCACAGGACATCCGTTTAATCACTGAGGATCACCTCCTGGCGGTGGGCAACATCGACCTGCTAATAGCAGAATGGGAGTGTTAAGGACACTCCAGAGCAGGCAGAGGCCAAGGACTCGCTGATTCTCGCTCGCGACTGTTCTGGGAACTGATGCGTATCATAAAAATCCTGCAGAGCAACAAGCTGTCCAGGCCTCCAGGATACATCATCGAGAATGTGCACTCCGAATACGATAAGCGCCATCACGTAGCCAACAGCTTTTTACAAGTGTGTTCTTTACTGGGACACCCTCTAAAAATCAATGCAGCGCGTCATGGCTCCCGTGCTCATCGCGTCCGCGCCAAGTGGACCAACCTGGCTTCAGTCGAGGATCTCTTTGCTGCTGGATATCTGCACAGCAGTCGTGCACGCAATCTCACCGTCGACGCTATCCTGGACCCTGGGCGCACAGCACAACCAGTCACCCGACACAATTACCAGCACTTCTACCAATGCAACCAGTTTGGTCAATCACGTCGTGCGCTCCCCACTCTGGTGTCTTACCCAGGATCATACGCCTTCCGCAACCACGGCGCAGGCATGGTGTTGGATTCCAACACCGGCCAACTGGAGGAACCCAACGCACGTGAGCGCGAACGCGCCATGGGATTCCCTTCAGGCAGTATCACAGGCTCCACGCTGACCGATCGTCAGCAATGTCAGCTGTGGGACGCGCCATGGACCAGAACAGCATGGTATGGTTATTAATATGCTTTGCTCTTCAGGACCGCCATGTGTCCTTCCAGGAGCTCGAACACCTGGCGGGGGGGTGGGCCGATCGCGTGCTAGAGACAAAAGCGGCACACACCGCCCTCGACATCGCCCATATGGAGGAGCAGGCAGCAGTTAGTGTGAAGAACATCCTAGTAGTCGCCAACGCTACCTCTTGGTCTCATGCCATTGGACCACTGGCTACAGGCCAGACGCGAGAACAACTTAAGGCTCTCCTCAACAAGTGGAAGAGTTAGTTCAGCGTGAAGGAACTGGGCGTTTGCTCAGTTTACCAGATGGACATCGAGTTGGTGGACACCGACCCGGTGTTTCGAAAACAGTACTGGCTCTCCAAGTTGGAAGAAGACTTGGTGGAGTAGAGGTGCAAGGCTCTGCTAGATGCAGGCCTGATTGAGGAGTTCACATCGGACTTTGCGGCCGCGACCGCCATGCCCCTGAAGAAGGAATCAGCAGGCGATTGGACAGACCGGCGTATGTGCGGCGACTATCGCCCCCTCAACAACAAAACAAGACAGGTATTCAATGCCTACTGCAGATGTAATAGCACCACCGTCGCCGGCGATGCCCCTTCAATCCTCCACCCCAACACC
The DNA here is from genome assembly GCA_009103225.1 of Chlorokybus atmophyticus. Classification (NCBI taxonomy): domain Eukaryota; kingdom Viridiplantae; phylum Streptophyta; class Chlorokybophyceae; order Chlorokybales; family Chlorokybaceae; genus Chlorokybus; species Chlorokybus atmophyticus. The sequence continues at coordinate 113,849 of RHPI01003533.1, forward strand.
CACACCGCCTATGACAAGCCTTTCGGTGGCGTGGCCGCCACTAAGCAAGAAACTGAAATTGATGTCACATCAGTTTGATGTGACCTTTGATATCAAGAGTATATCAAAGGTATACCTCTCGATAATTAACTCACAACTAGACATCGACTCTACAGATAGGGTAGTTGGGAAATCTAGCGTGAGTCAATCACAGCTTAGATAGAATACCTATCAATAAGGTACCTATCAAAAGACACCTATCGTAAGGTACTTAACGAGATAGTGATCACATTTTGTCAAATGTGACACTAAATAGGCTTGCATAAGCGGTTCTACACCCATTGGGACTTATTTAAGCTATGATAAAGCATCATAGCCTTTAACAAGCGAGGAACCGTACAAAAGAGGTATAAATAAGCATATTCAGGTTGTTATTCGTACATAATGTGTTATATAGGTAGCAATGATACCCCTATTATTATTGCTCCTGTTACATTCCCCCCCACTTAGGTTTTCAACGTCCTCGTTGAACTCAAGTTGATCAGGCTTGATTTCGAGAAATGTAACCAGTGAGATAGCAGGAAATGACAGGGTGGTAATGAAACTGCATTGCCAGTTTGTCATAAAACCAAGCCCACAGTTTACGGGACAGGACGTGAATCCCAATAAGCTCGAAGCAACTCGCGGTACTGCGTAAGATGCCTGTCGGGCTCCCAACTGTTATATTTTGGGCCATACCTTTTCCATTTCACCAAATAGCAAGTTGCGCGTCCTCGACTATTTAGCTTGTGGTTCAATATAGCTTCCACCTCGTATTCGAGCTCGCTGTCCACCTCAACTGGCGGTGGTGGAGGCTGTGTTCTACCGTCTGAGCGGTAAGGTTTCAACAAGTTCACATGGAACACGTTGTGTATACGCGCACTTGGGGGCAATTGCAGTCGATAAGCGTGCGTACCAACTCTATCAGTGATAGAGAAAGGACCAAACCATCGGGGCAGCAATTTACGAGCACCCGTACCTTTGATGGTTATGTTCTTTGCGTTAAGCAAAACTTTATCACCGACATCGAAAGTGGCCATTCCTCGATGTGTATCAGCATAAGCGTTTTGCCTGTCCTGTGCTTCTGACAGACATAGCTTGGCTCGAGCCAAACTTTCTTGCATATCAGTAGCAAATTCCTTTGCCGCTGGTACAGTAAGGGCATTGCGAGGTACACGCAATAGCGCTGGTGTGTTCGGGCGAATCCCATAAATTAAGAAATATGGGGTTTCCTTCACACTTTCCTGCCACGCGTTGTTCACAGCGAACTCTGCCATTGGCAAGTACCTGTCCCAATCAACATGGTTAGGAGCCATATAGTGGCGAAGCATTTCTTCCAGTATTCGATTTGCTCGCTCAGTTAGTCCGTCCGTTTGCGGATGGAAAGCCGTCGACATGCTTTGTTTTACCCCCAACAACTCACAGCCTTCTCTCTAAAACTTGGAGACAAAGCGAGGATCACAATCGATGATAAGCTCACGCGGTACACCATGAACTCGAAAGACCGTGAACACAAATAAGTGTGCTAAGTCCCGTGCACTCACAGTCGTGCAACACGGGGCAAAATGCACCATTTTAGTCAAACGGTTGACAAAAACCACAATAGCAGTGTATTTGGCTGCTGTTTCAGGTAGGTCAGAAAATAAATCCTTACTGATACTATCCCACGTTTGTTCCAAAATTACTAATGGTTTAAGCAATCCCGCTTGTTTTTGTTGTAGTGGCTTATTACGTTGACACACGTCACATGTGTGAACATATTGATCCACATCAGCTGACATTGACGGCCACCAGTATAACTGTTGCGCAGCTTTGAGTGTTTTGTATTTCCCCAAATGCTCAGCATACGGCGGGTCATGCACTGAATGTAAGCAATGCTTACGCAAGTCGCCCGAGTTGGGAATTGCCAACTGCTCCCCTTTATACCACAGATTACTAACAGCAGCAAGCTGTTGCAAGTTGGTTTGATTGCTAAACCAATCATCTGAGTTATAACCGATAGACACTTCCGTTACGAAAGGATCTTCAGGCTGTTGCACATTACGCATACTTCGAGAGCGCGTAAGCGCCAAAAGAGCAAGGCTATGACTTAGTGGATCCGCCACATGGTGCGACCCGGACGGTATTGCCAAGTGAAAGTAAAACGAGAAATGAGTTCATTCCACCTAGCTTGCCGCCTCGACTGGTTCTGTTGCGTATGAAAGAATGTGAGCGGGTTGTGATCCGTAATCATTAAAAACTCCACACCTTTCAAGTAGCAACGCCATGTGCGCAGCGCGTGCACCACCCCGAGCAATTCCTGCTCAGTGGTTGGGTGTAATAACGGTTAGTAGGAATGAACTTTTTGCTTTCATATGCACATGGTCTGTCATCCTGTAGAAGGACTGCCCCACACCCAATGGTGGAAGCATCACTGATCACCACAAAAGGCTTGGTGTGGTTGGGGAAGGCAAACACAGGGGCTTGTGTTAATGCAATTTTAATGCGTGTAAAAGCAACCTCGTGTGCCTCTGTCCACACAAATTTAACATCCTTTCTCAGTAAAGATGTTAAGGGATTTGCCATGCTAGAATATGCTCGCATGAACTTGCGGAAATAATTGGCTAGCCCCGAAAAAGCACATAACTGATGTACATCCTTGGGTGGTGGCCAATCCTTCACCGCACACACCTTTTGAGCTTAAAATTGCGGCGGTTGAACAGTTACAAAGCTGTTTTACAGCTTAAACAGCGTCTCTTCTGCTCCAGCACCGTCCAACACCATCGGTTTGAGATTTTGCAAGCTTTTGCCGCGGGTTTTGCAGCAGAAGTTAAGCCGCCAAATGGTCTGGGTGCCTGAGCTTACGGACATAAACTAAACCCTAGCCGTTGTGGTGCTCCGCAAGTTTGTAAGCCAGTGATGGCATAGATGGTAAATTGACATTGTTGGTGCTGGGTTTAGTTTATGTCTTCTGGAGCAGGCCTTGCCAGTATAGGCACACATGGAGCTTGTGCCGTTGCTGGCAATCATGGGTCAAACTTACATAGCTTATTTTGATGCTGACAAGCATGCACAAAGACCACCACCGGAGCTGCAAGTGCTTAAGCCAGTGCTGGTTCTTTAGATCTAGGAGGTTTGCAAGAAGGTAATGACGGTATGGGCACGTATGTAGCTTGTGACATTGTTGGCAAAAGCGGTTTGCAACCATTGCTGAATTTGGACCCGGTTTATTGATGCTGGCACACATGGTCTAACACCAGCACTGAAGTCGCAAGTGCTGGTTTTTCCGTGTCTTGAGTGCCTACCAGCAGGTCATGCCAGTATGCACGCTTGTAGCTTTAGCCCTTGCTGGCATACATAATTTGCAACCGGTGGTGATAGTGAGTAGGGTTTCTCATTGCTCAAATAATTCCAGCGCCGGTGTACAAATGGCTTAAGCCAATGCTGGATTTGGTTGATGTGCCAGTGCATTTGTGCCATTATAGGTTGTTAATTACTCGACCAATAATAGCACAGTTTGTGCCAGTACCGGCACAAGTTTTATTTTAAGTTGCCAATACTGGCGTAAAAGATTTTTGCCAGTATTAGCCCGACTTTGTGCCAGGACTGGCACGGGGCGCTCGACCCATGTGTGTGCATGCGTATTCAATTGTGAGCATACGAGCATGCGCGTTTTGTGTGCGTAAATGTACAAGCACGTGTAGTGTGCATTTGCTGTAAGGAGAGGGGGTGCTCCCTGCTCCCTTTAATCCCCTACCCCAACACCACCACCAGCCACGTTGCCCACGCCGCCGCCGCCGCCAGGGGCAACTGCCGAAGCAGAAGATCCCCTGGCTATGGCGGTCGCCGCATTAGCAGCGCCGCCATGCGGCTAATATCGACATGAGACTTATGTCTCATGTCGATAACAGTGTTACAGATAAGTAACACTGCATTAGGGCCTTAACATAGGTTAACGGCCCTAATATGGCTTAATAGGCTGTATAATCCCGTTGGGACCCTTATCAAATCCTAAATAAGGGCGGGGAACCTCTATGGAGGTAGCAAATCGTTACATTCCCCCCCACTTAGGTCTAAATGTCCTCATTGAAGGGTTAGCAAAGCCCCACCACGAGTAAAGAAACGAAAGTAGTAAGAGAATCAGGGCTGAAGCGGTAAGTAGTAAGAGAATCAGGGCCGAAGCGGTAAAGATGTCTGCCAGCACCCTTTTACCGTCCGCGTGTGGACACAGTACTCCAGAACCCCCGAAGAATTTCCTGGCAATTGGTAAGATTCCTTTCGGGCTCCCATGTATTGTGTTCAACACCATTACCCTTATTATTTTACCAAGTAAGACGGTGCGCGTCCGCGTCGAGGCTTACGATGACTCAGGATTGCTTTCGCCTTATACTCGAAAGTATCGTCGCCATCCACTGCAACGGGGGGTGTAGGAGGTTAAACCCGACCGTCAGAACGGTACGGTTTCAGTACACTCACATGAAACACATTGTGAATGCGTATCAATTTTGTCAAGTCCAAACGATACGCGTGAGTGCCGACCGATCAATCACTTCAAAAGGGCCTATCCAGCGAGGGAAATACTTGCGGGTACCCATTCCCTTGATGGTTATGTTTTTGGTGCCGAGAAGCACCGAACAGCCCACATCCTAATTGGCCTCTCTACGATGCGCAGCAGCATGGGCTTTTTTTCTGTCTTGCGCTGCGCGCAGACAGTCCTTTGCCAACGCTAATCTATCCTGCATGGTCGAAGCCATCTCGCGCGCTGCAGGTACGCGAGTTACGTCGGTAGCGGACAACTTAATGTTTGCAGGACTCAGTGGATGCACTCCATAATTCAAGAAGAACGGGGTTTCCTGCACACTCTCTTGCCATGCATTGTTAATCGCGAACTCAGCCATTGGGAGATAAACATCCCAATCAGATTGGTTCGGATTCACATAATGCCCGATGGTTTCCTCAATCACTTGATTGGCGCGTCCTGTCTGATCATCCGTCTGTAACTGGTAAGCTGTGCTCATGTTCTGCTGAATATGTAAGAAGCCGCATAGCGACTTCAAGAACTGAGCTACAAATCACGGATTGCGATCAGACACGAAGTTACGAGGCAAGCCATATATTAAACACAGAGGCGACAAAAACCATCGCTAACTCACGGGAGCCTATTCCGCGCGGCAAGGGACAATGTGAACCATTTTTGTTAAACGGTCCACAAAAACTGCAACCGCAGTGTGCCCTAATGCTGTCTCCGGGAGCTCAGTAATTAGGTCCATACTTACACTTTCCCAATTGCCATTAAGAACAGGCAAAGGTCGTAGCAACCCAGCGGGATTCTGACGTAAGGGCTTGTCACGCTGACATATGTCACACGTGTAAACATAATGCTTCACGTCAACAGGCAACGATGGCCACCAGTACAACTGTTGCGCTGCCTGAGTAGTCTTGCGACCCCCAAAGTGCCCAGCATACGGTGGATCGTGTACTTCAGCTATGCATTTTATGCGCAACCCAGCATGGTCAGGTATCACCAAGCTGGCGCTCATATACTACAAGTTGTCTCTTTTGTCAAGCTTTTGTACATTCTCTTGTATAGAACCATGGGTCTAATGCATACCCATATAACACAGCTTGCACAAACTCATCATCAGCAGGCAATGTACCCTGCGTTGCAAGCAATTGCACACGCATAACTGCCAACAATGACGGACAGCGACTCAGAGGATCTGCCACGTTGGTTCTGCCCGGCCGGTATACCCATTCAAAGGTACACCGCGACAAGAACTCATTCTAGCGAGCTTGCCTACGCAACAAGTTTAGCTGTGTTGGAAAGTACACCAACGGGTTGTAATCAGTCACCACTGTGAACTGAACTCCCTCCAAGTAACATCGCCATGTTTCAAGAGCATGCGCTATACCAAGCAATACTTGCTCAGTGGTAGTGTAGTTCACCTCTGCTGGGATGAAATTCCTACTCTGATAAGCACATGGTCGGCCATCCTGTAGCAATACTGCACCACACCCAAGGGTGGAGGCATCGCTAATCACAGTGAAGTGTTATCCCAATTTTGCAATGCCAATACTGGTGCCGAAGTCAAAGCCAGCTTCACTTGTTGCATAGCAGCTTCTTGTGCTGCTGTCCAAGAGAATGGGGCATCCTTTCGCAACAGTTTTGTCAAAGGCACTACAACTGGAGAGTACCCCATCATCAACTTGCGAAAGTAGTTTGCCAACCCCAAGAATGATTGCAACTCATGGATATTCTTAGGTTGAGGCCAATCTTTTACCTTGCACTTTGCAAGGGTCAGGTTTGACACCCGCACCACTCACAATATGCCGTAAAAATGGCAACTCTATCTTGCAAAAGTCACACTTTGACAAGTTGGCAAACAAGCGATGTATACGCAGCAAGGCGAATACCGCTTCCAAGTGCTGCTTATGCTCTTCCTTGGTTTTACTCTTGACAATGATGTCATCTCAGTAAACCATAACATACTTGCCAAGTATGCCACCAAAAATCTTATTCATTTCCTTTTGAAACACTGTGGGCGCGTTAATTAATCCAAAAGGTAACACTTTGTATTGATAATGGCCCGAAGGTGTTCTGAATGCTGTCTTGTAAACATCAGAAGGATGAATCCGGATTTAATGATACCCACTTGTCAAGTCCAACATACTAAAGTACGCATTTCCCGACAGTTTATCAAACACATCATTAATCCGGGGCAACGGGTATCGATTCTGTACCGTGATTTTATTCAAAGCACGGTAATCCACACACATGCGCAGGTTTCCATTCTTTTTCATCACAAACAAGATGGGCGCGCCAAAGGGTGAAGAACTCGGATCAATGAATCCCTTTTCCAATAACTCTTTGATTTGAGTTTCCATTTCCCCCCTCTCTCGGGGGCTCAGCCTATACACAGGCCGAAATAGAGGCTCACTATCAGGGAGTAATGGTATTGTGTGTCCAACACCTGGATCAGGGGGTAAACCTGGCAACTCATTTGAGAATATGTCTAATATTTCTCAATGATGTCTGCAACACCTTCCGTACTGCCTGGCATAAAGTCATCAGACAATGTTAAGTGCACAAGGAAAGCCGGTGTGTTTTTACGCAATGCACGCTTCACTTGCAGTGCAGTGAGAAGCGCGGGGTTAAATTGCTTATGTACCAAGCTATGAGACCCTCTCACAGACAGCGTCACTCGCTTACGACCCTTTTTAACCGTGCACAATCGTGCACTAGTATCTAAAGTCATATTGACATTTTCCTGCCATTCCTGTCCGAGTACCACATCAACACCAGTTATGTTGATGGACACCATTATGAAGGTGAGGTTGGCATAATAGCTACCAATCTTTACCTTCATTTTAACTTCTCCTATCACTGGCAACGCATCCCCCGCACCGGCAGCTGAACATGCAGAGGGTTTACACGCTATCTTGTTGCGCACAACCCATTGTTCCTCAACGAAATTGTGTGTTGCACCAGTGTCAAAAGAACGAACTGTTTACACCTTGCATTGTGCCACTAAATGTTCACAACAGAGGTACTACCCGTCCTTGAGATGTAGCCAAGAGTCCGTGACTAATGCGAGGGTTGAGTAAAATCGCTGACAATCGCACTGTCCCTGTTTCACGCTTGCTAAGCTGCTTCAACACAGTTCCCCCTCGAGTTAACCATGGGCCATGATATTTAGGCACCATCACTACCACACTTCAGGTTCTGTGCTTACCTTGCAACTCAGTCAAAGTGTGCAACACATCGGTAAGCATGTTAAACTTTACATGTACTAACACACAAGCATTCTCTTCCACCTTTTCAACATCAAAAAGTGGCAACTTGCTATGTGCTTGCCATGCGTGTGTCATTACATGCACTTGGAACAGCTCATCAAACCAGTTTGCTACTAGTACAAGCAACTAGTTATCAACCACTTCTACATCTACCACTTTTACATCAGCCACGGCGTAATCCTATTCAACCTTCTTGGCTTTGCCCTTCCCCTTTGTTGGGCAGTTCTTTGCGATGTGGCCAGGCTGACTACAGACGTAACAGGTGCGAGCCGCAGCAGGCATGGCACCATCAGCAGGTGCGCCACTGGTAGAAGCACCAAATGTCTTCGCCTTCTTTGCCAGGTGTGCCCTCGGATGAGAGAAACGCTTTCCTCCCACCCCCAGCGGCTTGGCCGAAACTGCCACATGTGACTTGTCCTGCACCGCCGTGTCATCATTGTACAGGTACACGCTCAGCTTCTGCAGCTTGGCCAAGTCCTTTGGAACTCAAGGAAGTCCCGTTGCCGTGTTGTACTGCAGCTGATCACGCACACGCGCATCCAAGCCGCGCTTGTACAACTCAAACTGCTCGGCCTTGTCCATGGGCATGAGGCCGTTGTTTGCACGACCGACCAATGCCTGAGACTCCTGCAGATAGGTTGAGGCCGCCCGACCATTCTGGCGCAATTTGCTGAGCTTGTAGCGAGCCTGAGTAGCCGGGTCCATGCCATCATAGCGTTCCATCAGGAACTGGAAAAGTGCCTCCACTGTCTTGGCAGCACCATCTTTTGTCAGCCTCGCCCATTCGGCAAGTGCATCAGATGGCATGAGCAACTCAGCAATAGCAATGTGGGCGCTTGAGTGACGTCAAGTAGTACTCGACAGTGACCACCCAGTCGCGAATGCTGACGCTGCCGTTAGGCTTGAACTTCTCAGGCTTGTTCAGCGCTGTCACCGGCAGACCTGCTGAAGTAGCACCCGCCACCAGTTGGCGCAGCGCTACCAACTAAGTCTGCATAGCATCGAGGCGTGCCGTCAACTGCACTCGGCTAGTCAACTTGTCTTCCAAGTTAGGTCCCAAGTACCAGAACACATCCTTGCAACGTTATGAGGTTTCCACTCCCCAGTTGGCCAAAGCCTCAAACGCCATTTGCTTGCCTTGGTAAGGGAGAGGCTTATCATTTATGGTCATGATAGCAGCCACCTTTGGATCACCTCGCACGAGTGGCGGGATGTTGTTCGTCAGCTCATGTTCGAGCATGTGGATCACCGTCTCCTTGCTTGCACAAGGGAGTGTGGCAAAGTATGTCTCATAGCCATCACGAACCGTCTGCGCCCATGCTTCCCACGTTTCCTGACGAAGCCGAGGGTGGGCAGCAAGCAGAGCCTTACGCTCTTCTGCATACTTCTCAATGGCCCCGCCAATGACACTGTGAGTGTCCACTGCAACTGGTGCACTTTGAGAAGACTGGTCAGGAGAAGCATCGTTGTCTTCCTTGTCTTCTTCTTTGTCACTGATAGTAAGCTTATAGCTTTCACTCGTATTAGAGTAGTTCACTTCCTCTTCACTCGATGGCTCTTATGATGTGGACTTCTCCACATCATCCCCTCCATGGTCAGACATCTGCCCAAGAATACAAGCCTTCAATAGTAGAAGTGTGCAAGTGCACAAAACACACAAGTTGTGCACTGCACAAGTGTCAAAATCTACGGATTTTGTCAAGTTTCAAGTGCTTAACGTGGAGTAGCGGCAGCCGATGTTGCCACCGGAATGCCTCACAAGGGTTGGTTTCGTCGCAAATTTTACACGGTGACTGATAAGGGACTGAGGGATTGACGGGTGCCTAACCCTGCCTGACCCTACCTGACGCAACAGATTTGTCCATAAATGGACTTTCTAAGACGGCCGTTACTATCAAGCAACATATACCGACGGCAAGCGGTCGACCGATAAGTACAATCGACGGCGGCCAGCCTGTGACGGCAACACCGCACTTTAGGGTGACGACCGATTGTCGGTCGTCCCATTTGCGCGATGGCGACCTATGTGTATAGCAGGTAAGTCACGTTTTGGTCACATACAGTGACGGCCGACCGTCGGTCGTACCCTGAACGTCGAAGAGTATGCGCGACGGCCTGCCTGCTTTTGCAAGCCAGTCGCCGTTAGTCCCTATCAGGTGACCTTACCGCGTTTATTAAATAACGGTCGATCGCCGGTCGTGCACTTAACGCGGCGGCGACCTACTTATTGTGTGTCAAGTATGATAAGCAAGTGACCGCCAGTCCCTAAAAGTCGGCAAGTTGGGACGCTGGTACAATGCAGCCGCCGTACTATCATAGCCGTACTATCATGATGTCAATGGTACGAAAGTATACAAATGGTGCGATAGTGCCATTGCGACAATGGCACTATCGTACCATACAAATGGTACGATAGTGCCATTACGACAATGGTACTCTCGTACCATTATCATAATATGATAATGCCGTTGCAAGTCACGTTTCGACAACGCGTTTAAATCACTCAGGCTGCCCAAGTTATTCAAACGCTCAACGGCTTCAAGTTGAACAGAGCGTTGTGGGCGGCGGCGGCGGCGGCGGCGGCGGCAACGGCTAACAGTAGGTGAGCTTGGTTGCTGTCTGACGTTGTACTACGCGCAACACCGCATGCCATTTAACCACCCTCCTTGCCTTAGGGCGGCCAAACCAGGCCAGGCTAGGCCAGACCAGGCCAGGCGGCGGCAGCGGCGGCGGAGAAGGAACGGCGGCGGCAGAGCTGGAGCGGGCGGTGCAGGAGTCGCAGCTCAGTACAAGGGTAGTACTAGCAATAGTACCCAAGGTAGTAGTAGCAGTAGTGGTAGTGGTAGCAGTAGTGGTAGTCTAGTTGTACTAGCAGTAGTAGTAGTAGCTCAGTATATTATTTTATAATTTATTTATTTTTGTTTTTTACTATTTGTCACGCATTCTTGCACACAGCTGATGACGTTAATCACGTGTGACACTTAATCATGACTGAGCAGTACCAGAAGGTACCCTTTGAAAGTACAAATCATTAACGGTAGGTACCATAAGGTACTTGACAATTTCGCTCAGTTAGCGTACAGTCGTTGGTACCTAACTGATAGGTACTGGTCAGCTACCTGTTGGTTAGGTCATGTCCCCTGTGCTTAACCGTTGAGTACCTGACAGCTACCTATTAATTAGTGTCAGTCCCTTCATGCAGACGGCCGCCAACTAATGGTAACGGCCGGTATGCTCGGGTCCCTGTAACGGGATCGCCGGTAGACTGAAGGTCGTTAGTCTAAATGAGTATCCTCAGGTGCATGTCCGTTGCCAATATTCAGTCGGCCGGCAGGGGAAACATTTTGCGACGTTTGTGAATACAATTTCACACCCTTCACACCACCACGAATCCACGTGGTAGCAAGCACACAAGCACAAGCACCGAAATGTCATCACAATAATCTGATACAAGTGATGTGCTGGGCATGCAATGCTTGGGGGATAGGCTGCCTGAGTGGCCGCCTTCCCTAACAGCAAGCTAGGCTAGGCTAGGCTAAGACAGCTAGGCTGCGCTAGGCTAGCAGGCAAACATGTAAGCTAAGTACACCAGCAACAGCGTTTAACTACTACAACAACAACAACAACAACACCTAACAACCCTAGTGGGTAGCGGCTGCTAGAGCCGCCGCTGCAGTCGCTGCCGCCTAAGCCCGCCGCCTGCCGCTGCTGCCGCCTCTGCGCCATCAGAGCCGCCGCCTCTCCCACAGGCCCTCGCCGCCCTCGCTCCAATACCAATGTAAGGAGAGGGGGTGCTCCCTCTTCCCTTTAATCCCCTACCCCAACACCACCACCAGCCACGTCGCCCACGCCGCCGCCGCCGCCAGGGGCAACTGTCGAAGCAAAAGATCCCCTGGCTATGGCGGTCGCCGCGTTAGCAGCGCCGCCATGCGGCTGATATCGACATGAGACTCATGTCGAATGTTGATAAAATTGTTGCAGATAAGTAACACTACATTAGGGCCTTAATATAGGTTAACGGCCTTAATATGGCTTAATAAGCTGTATAATCCCGTTGGGACCCTTATTTAATCCTAAATAAGGGCGAGGAACCTCTATGGAGGTATCACACCGTTACATTTGCATAGATAGGCGGGTGTGCTCCCCACGTAGTTGCTTACATTGCCTACATTTGTGCAAACATACACAACATGCTCAAGTCTCGCATTACACATTAGGGGTCTCAGTATTCGTACTTCTTTCTTCTAAGGCTCTGACGCCCGGCTTTCACAACGCCGATTCCAATGCCACCTCCTCCTCCTCCTCCTCCGAGGGAGTCCCCTCCTCTTCCCCCCCACCCCCCCACCCCCCACCACAAGCACATTTTAACAAGATAGGCCTCCTCAGTGTTCGCGACCGGGGTGAAGAAGAATCGCTAGATCAAGACAATTGAGCACAAGGCCACACCGGGGCCAGCGCAAAACCGACACAACACCTCACTGAAATGTGGCAAAGCTTGCTCGAGCCTGCAATTAGGCAAGCAGCATCAAAAACAGTTGCATAGTGCCATGTCAAGTCGTAAGATTGACAATATCATCGCGATTACAACCGAAAAAGATGACGGCAGTAGCAGCAGTAGATGTATTGCTGCGAATAAGCTTGACCTGCGGACCAATCGCTAATTATGCAAGCCGCGCAGCATAGGTCAAGGGGATCACGTACAATTGCATCAACTCGCATCATAAGTATGCTCGTTGGTTGCAATGTATGCTATTGTACACGGATTACAAGCAGTTTATATGCAATGTATATACAACTCGCGCACTTTTTTTATCGGTCTGCATATAAGCCATTTACAGCATCATGTGCATCCAGAATCACGCATAGTGGTACGTACTTTCACATCAACACGATGGCCGTGTAGATCTTGCTTCACGTGCATTGTCGTGTATTTATACTAAATACATACACGTACACCTATTACATGCTACCAGTGTAGCCTACACAAACACAGAACCTACCGATCTGCCGCGTACCAGAACAAGGGTCATACCTTGGATAGGTAGGCGTGATGGTGACTACGTGTCACCGCATGATTGGGCACGAGTCAGCAAGCTGCCGCTGCAGCTCTCCTGCTACGCTAGCGCCGCGACTGCTGTCGGCGACGACGTCGCACTGACATCAGTGGTATTGACTCTGTCGCGCAGACGACAACGCCGTCGCGCGCCGACACAGACCCTTAGTCTATGGCGCGCAATTCTGGCAGATAAAGATATCGCAACAGTTTAGCAAGAGTATCTTGTGAGTACAGACAACCCTAGCCAGTGTAGTGCACTTTGTGGTCTGGTAGCCACGCAAAAGTGGGCGCATACAGGAATATTATTGTGGTAATTGCTCTGCGGCTGAATTTGAATATCTCAAGCGAGGCAGCGCGCGCCACAAGACTGTTGTGGTGCGCAATGCGCGCCGGAAGCCCAATTGGCGCTTTCAATTGTGCCACCGCGGGTAACGACAGGCCTCCGGATTGCGCGCATCTCAATTGATCGCTCGGTAGCGCCATATTGAGGGTTAACCACCCACATGATCACGTACCGGTACTCACTGACTTCATACCTCGACCCGGGTACCACAGCTTTGTAGTAAGCCATAGCAAAGGTTTCATGATGCAATGTATTGGTGCATACAGTTGTCAAATGACCTTTGTTGTGTGACATCACCTTTGCAAAAAGGGCCTATAATGGGCCCATAATGGCCGCCAACTGCCACGTGGACAATGGTTGTGTTGACCAGAGGTGGTGCTAGCCGGTCATCGGTCGGATATATCTACTTCGTGGCGACCATGGGTCAGATATCGGCTGATCTGATGGTTCATCACGCAAAGTGTACCAGTTCAGTGCCATCGGACGACGCACAGTGTTGCTTCTTGCTAGGCCCGATACAAGGAGCCGGTTTTAAGCGTTAACCGAGTAATAAACTTCGCCGCGGAATTTGTTCTTCCCGCATCTTGTGGGCTAGACATCGAGGTTGGGGTAAGATATCACGCTATAGACGAAACATTCGGTTAGTGCTAACCGCGACAAGCAGAGAGCTAATTTCATAGTGTCGTAGTCAATGTCGTCCCATATATCAGCGGCACGGCGGCGGGGCGGCGGAGGCGGCGAGGTGAGCAGCGACGTTGGTACCGTCAGTGGCGGAGTGGGCCCCTCTTTGCAGCTTCATCAGCATTGGTATAAGATAACCAAAAAGTAAATAAGGAGGGGCGACTGGTGGTCCAGTGTCGTCGGCAGCAGCCATTAGGAGTGAGTTGTCCGGCAGCACGAGGCGCTTGCATACTTGATTGCTGGCGTGATTTCTGCTATTGTTTTTGCATAAGCTGGTGTGTGAGGACATATGCAGTAAGTTAACTGGTCGTGTGTGTTAGCACGCTGTGCTCAAATGGGTGTTCTGTGCTGGTGTTTGGAACATACGTTCGTCTCTTTGGTACAAGTGTCATCACTTGTTGCAAGGGTTCCTAGGTATACAAGGCAGCTCAATTACTGGATGCTGAGCACTGCATGATTGTTTCGTAAAGCTGTGTCATTGCGAGCAAGCAGTCAGCCACTAGTAACCACCTGTCTGTGTCAAGTAGTGTCTCCTAATCTGTACTCCGTTCAACTGTCTGACAGCGTTGCCACGAGTAAGTTAGCCTCTGCCGCACATCGCTACTTTTAGATTCAGTGGTTTGCGCGTTTCAGTTTGTCGGCTGGTCACACTGCAGACATCGTCAGCTGTCATTGCGGTCTTGACCTAGCGACAGATGGTGGTGTGCTGAGCAGAGAGTACAAGGTCTATGGTTAGTCGTTGGCTAGTAAAGCCGCAAAATGGTTTTGAGTGAGTGTATATGCAAGTCACCCACTGAAGGCCATACGCATTGCTTGTGTGATGTGACAGTTCTTCTTGCTCCTCTATGCGCTGATCACACCCAATCTAGCAGGAAGAAGCAAATTGTTTGATATTCGCACAGTTCAGTGGTTGTGCGTGGCAGGTGTTGATGGTGAAATATCTTTTGTGTAATTGACCACAAAACCTTGACAGTACAGCTGGGAGTCCCGCCTGGAACACATATTCTTCCAGTCGTAGGCAATGCCTTAGCGGCAGGGTCTGAGGGCAGGGTTCTGTTACGGTCTGTGGAGCTTGCCAAGGGTACTGGCGTCGTTGCACTGTAGCAAACAGCGCCGGAGTTGTTGCAGCGTTTGTTGATGAGCTGCACAGCAGGCCACAGCATGGAAGCTGTGGGTTCCTTGCCCTGCTTTCTGGTTACCTGTTTGCGTGATGACTTGTGGCTATGACACCAACTGAGCCTGTTTGTCTTCTGTCTTGTGCAGGATGTTGGCCTAACATCACGGGTGGCATCCAGCCTTGGGCTGAGACTGCGACCTGAGCTGCTGCAGCTGCTACGCATATACACAGGCGCGCACGCGCACGCTCGCCCACACCCATACCAGATGCTGGTGGGCGTAGCCATGGATGCCGTGCAACAGAGCCTGGATGACGAAATGACCGACATCCAGGATGTTATGAAGTACTTTGAGCAGGTGTGGTGGCGTGCATATGCTTGCATACGATGAGCTGTTTGGTGACGTGTGCCATTGCAGTACAAACGCCCCTGCTCGCTTATGTGTTGCAAAGGCTTAATGATCGAAGGCTTAATAATCTGATCGAAGGCTTAAGGATCTTGGATGTGCGCAGGGTGCTTGTAGCGAGTCCCTGGACTCTTTTGAGAGTGACGTGTCGGAAATTTTTGGAGGCCACATGCAGCAATCATCGCACCAGCAGCACATGCAGCAGCAGCAGCAGCATTTGCAACACCAGCAGCAGCTGTTGCAGCAGCAGCTCCAGCAGCAGCAGCGGTTGCAGCAGTCTCAGCACCAGCAGCACCAGCAGCACCAGCAGCAATCATCTCTGCACGGAAGCATGTTTGCCAACAACGTTCATTCCATGCCAATGTCAAAGCCGCCAGCGCCCACCACCGTTTCACCATTAAGGTATAACGCCGTTGCTTCTTGGTGACTTATAAGAACACTGCCGTTTCCCTTGCTGTTTCGCTGAAAATGACTTGCCTCAGGTCACCACTCAACGCACCTACAGCCACATCTGCTGGCATGACCAATGCCACAACATCGCCCTACTCGGACGTCAAGCCCCCCAACCCAGCTCAGGCTGGCTTGCAAGACGCGTACCAAGCACACATGACAAGCGTGTCCTACAACCCGGAAGGCTCACTGCACAGGTTGGTTGCTAGACAATGCTGTGCTGCTCTCTATCCGTCGCGCGTGTGTGTACACGTTTGTGCATGATTGTGTCCGCTCATGCGTACATTTATGTGGCGTGTGCATGCAAACGCTGTCTCAGTGGCTTGACTGCGAGCTTAATGCACTTGACACAACCTACATAGAGATTGACGGTGAAGTTTTGATGTGGAGTTTTGGCAGGTCAATGTCGGAAAACTCGTTAGAAGCGCGATTGCGCAAGCTACCCGGCAAGAGCCGCCTGAAGCTAGTCACTAGCGACTTATCAGACGAGGCGCCCGGCAACGGAATCATCTTCTCGCCAGATTGCTATCAGATGATGCAAGACGGCAACAGGGAGCCCACGAATAATGCCGCAGGCCGGTGGTACAGCCCTGATCAGCTTCTCAATGGACAGGTATCACACTGTCACTGCTCCCGCCACACAACTTGTACCTGCATATGAAATAACACCAAGGCCGGCATTCCCACGTGCTTGTTCCCTGCAGCATCATTATGTACTCTATATATCACATGCATTGCAACCTGGTCTTTGTACGCTGTTGTTTGCAGGGCTACTCAAACGCTCATCACTTTGGCTCGGATATGCAAAAAGAGCGGAAGTCTCTTCTAACTGGTGGACTGCAAGGCCAGCATCTGTCCAGAAGCATCAGCATGGACGGTCTTCCCATTCCCATGCAGGCCATTCCGGTGGTGGACTTGTCAGCTATGGAGTTCGCCGCCAAGAAGTTTCGAAAGCACACCGATACCAAGGTGAGAGCGATGATTAATTACTGCATACACCCATAACTTTCTCTCACGTCTTGAACTTCTGCCCCTGGTTGGTTTTGGACAAGTTGTTGCGCTCACATGCATCATGTTGTGACAGCCACCCTCGGCGTTGACGTCTCCCGATAGGCTACCGTTCTACTCGCCCGAGCAGTTCCTCTCACCAACAATGAGCATGAGCGCACGAAGCTCGCCGACAGCTTCCTCGCCTCAGAACTCCAGGCCGGCCTCGCACTCGGCAGCTGAGCGCAGGAGACGAGACAGATTCAATGAAAGGCTCAATACGCTTCGGGATCTGGTCAACTGCTCAGTCAAGGTATTCCATGTTTCTACTTGTTGGGTATCATTGGCATGCGTCTCCTTTGTGCTGCTACGTGGCTCTGAGCGTCACACCTTATGTTGGTTTCTTGGTCACGCAGGCGGACAAGACATCCGTGCTTGAGAACGCTATCGAGTACGTGAAGAAGCTGCAGTTGCGAACAATCGCTCCTGCTTCCCCTGGGGCATCGCGCGACATCTCTCACAGGGTAAACTTACACCACTGATGCCAAAACTCATGTTGCTGTCCTCGGTTGAATGCATCTGACATGCTGTTTTGCTCCTGGGTTCATCAGCGAAGCAGCTCCGACCAGGATCCATTTGCAGCCCCGACACCCCCAACACGGCCCCCGCCTCATCTGCGAGAGCACTCTCAAGACTCTGAGGAGTCGGCGTTGCGTGTCGGTCATGTCACCAAAGAGGTGCACACGCATTTCTTGAATCTGATCCCCAATCCCTTTCAAGTCATCATCAGTTGTAATGAGTCCTGTACTGACCTCTTCTATTTGTCAACCTGCAGCTTTCTGTTGAGAACGTGGTGGACGGCTATAGGATTCGAGTAAGTGTCATGACCCAAGCATTGTGGTGTCGTTCATGGAAACACTCAGTTTCATCAGATCTAATAAGGTTGATGGTGTTGTGTTGCAGATGTCGTGCAAGTACGAGCGTAGCGTATTCTCCAACATCATGCAAGTGCTGAGCAACCTGCAATTGGATGTGGTGAAGGCGGATATCTCGGCGTCGAGCGACCAGGCCATGAACATTATCAGAGTAAGGCTTCCAGAGGGCAACAAGACGACAGCCTCAGAGCTGCGACATTCACTGCAGGTAAATACACTGTACTGATTGCGCAGCAGCCATGGTGTAACGCAAGCATCCTTCACAATCACAGAGCAAATGAGACAAAGTTATATCATCTGTGTAAAGCACAGTAGTAGAAGCTTGGATCATGCATGCAGTGCATGACTGGCTTCGGTGGCGCTAAGTGACATAGTGTGCTTTGCAGGTTGTGTTGGACAGTGACATGATACCCATGGGTACCATTGCGCATCGCAGTATCTGAGTACCCTGAATGCTTCGGTATCTGGCAGCCACGTTGATATATCGCCCTGCCCGTGTGAAGTTTGTCACCTCGATGCAATGCGGACGGCGGTTGGCATTACAAATAGCAAATTCAAGTTAGCGCTACTACATGTGGTGGTGCGGCTCGGCTGCATCATGTAACCATATTTTAGCCCATTCCTCAAACAGTGCACAGCGTAGTGGCAGGCGCGACACGCGCATCTTGCTGTGTCACTGTTTGGTTTCTCTTTATCGCGGTTGGTTTATATAGGGCGGTTTCTTATCCTTATGGCTTTCTTGCTGGCAATGTAGAGTCGCAAGCGACCAGCAAAATACTGGCAGGCACTCCCCATATTTAGGTTGAAGGCTATTGAAACGAGTATTGAGTTGTCACAGCTCGCCAATAGTTGCTTGTGTTAAGCACCAGAACAGGTATTATTCACAAGTTGTGAGTTCAAGTTGCTCTGCTCATGTATATGACACAGATGCAGTGCTGGTATCCTTTGCTTCCATGACAAGGTGACCAGCGGTGTCACATTCTGTAAGTAACCAAGCAATTCTCATACACATAAGCAGAGACAATGACATGGCACAAACAAGTAGTATAACACCACCATATCAATACTTGGTAGGCAAGCACATAGTCAATTGCGCGCAGGGGTTGAGGGATGGACTAGGGGTAGTGTCAAGTTAGAGTTAGACAAACCAGCGCTGCACAGTGCTAGCAGGGTGTGAGTAATGTTGAGCGAATGCACAAACATACGTTCTGGTAACAGAGAAAGAGATAGTATTAGGTCAGATTGACTAAAGAACACAGACACTTTAACAGACCACGTGTGCCGAACAATCGCGCCATGATAAACATTCAAGCACAATGCGTAGTTTACTTCCAGCAAAGATAACAAACAAGCATTTATTGCAAACTTCCTGCTAGAACCATGGATTATATATCTCATACTAAGGCTACATGCCCTATACTGACTGTCGGGAGGGATACTTGGAACAGTCTTTTACTGTACTACGCCCACATCCATTCCTCCCAAGCTGTACCCAGGCACACAGCCATCAGACCAGACTATTGAAGACGCGTTTTCTAAGTCTTAGAGATATACCGCTCGTGCTACGGATTGCGACAGGTCTTCAATACTTGCTGAAGTGTCTGAAACTGAAATGCGATTTACAACTGCCTAAGATGATGGCCAACAAGACGTGCCACGAACTCCCTGTGTTCTACTTTTAGGACCCGCGGCCTGGCCTCCAGTGCCAAACCCGGTTATACAGCCAGTATCCCAGACCACCGCATTAGCCCCTCCAAGTCCATAAAATTGCCCGCTCGTGCTGCGGATTACGGTAGCAACGAGCTGTGTACCATCGTAGATGGAAGCCAACCTCTGCTGGGTGCTGGATGCTATCTTCCAGGCATCAAGCCCTGTCTGCAGAAAAACAGGCTCGGTTGTACTCAAATCGGCTACGCCAGTGTAGTAGGCTATGCGAACATCTTCCCCTCGCATCTGAGCCAACCAGTCTCGGATAATCAGAACACTTGTCTTAGGATCAGCGGTTTGGAATGCGCCTATGGTATATCTTTTAGTGCCAGGATCGTCGTAAGCAAATAGGTTTACACTTAGAACGTTAATTTCTCCATTCTTGTAGAAGCTGTTGACGAGGGACTGCAGGTCTACCACCTTTTTGTCGACCGAGTTAGCAAGCGCTTGACAGTTCGCAATCTGCTGGTTGGCTGAACTGACTTGGGCCTGCAGGTTCACAATCTGCGCCTGGAGTCTTGCGATTTGCGTCGGCGAGATCGCGTTATACAGAATGGCATGGTAGTAACCGCCTGCATTACAAATGATGTGTATGAGAGAGAGAGCGCGAGCAAGAAAGCGAGAGAGAGTTCCCAACGTACCAGGACTGGTGTAGACAAAGACGTCTATGGCCCTGGTTAGCTGTGTTGCATTGATGACGCAGTACACATTGTAGGCGACGGAGGGTGCGAGTGGAAACACCAGCGACGTTTTGGCGGTTGTGGTAACTTTGGGCCCAAAGAGAGTGCAGACAGCCGCCCTGGTAGGCGTGACCGAGTAGCCGTTCAGGGAGGCTGTCGCTCCCGATACTGAGCTTGAAAACAAAATGTTGAGAGTGACGGAGTCGCCATTTACGCCGTTCACGCTTTGAATAGCGGTACCGGTGGCAAAATTCTTCACACATGATTGCCAGGAGCTGATGACGTTGGGGTCAATCCAGTTGTTGATGTACTGGACACTGGCGTCAGCTGAGGAGGAGGCCAATGAAGCACCACAGCTGGTGCGCTTGTACTCGTATGCGTTGTTTTGAAAGAGACTGAATTGGTCGGCTGTCATGTGGTTGTCTCCCCAGTCAGCTGATCCGCTGGCACCCCACACGCCTATTTGGCTCGCTGTCGCGTCAATGTGGCGCGCGTAGCTGTCGGTGCTTTGGGAGCTATGATCTGCTACGTATGTGGCATAAGTGTAGCTGCTATCGTAGGTACAAAGAGTGGTCTGCAATTGGGAGTAGCTCTGACTCGAAGTGCTTTGAGTCACTGAATTGTAGACGCCCTGCTCACCCACATCCACAAGTGTGTAAGCTTCACATTTGCGAGACCTTGCATGCGCACATGAACATGGACAAAGGGGGG
>RHPI01003533.1:135230-188812 GCA_009103225.1 Chlorokybus atmophyticus
GGGGGGGGATCCACATCTAAGAGACCACAGCAAGGACCAAAAATTTAGGCAAACCGATAGCAATGATAGTCCTTATGGGCATCAGCGTACCTGTTGCAGCACTGCCGCGCATGCAGAGATGGGGCTGCTCTGTCCGAGAGCAGGTGTGGCGAGGGCAAAGAGAACAGCAGCGGACATCAGCATGAAGCCCGCATGAACGCCAGAACTGCAGCACCAAAAGCACATGGAGAGTCAGTCACACACCAGAGATGTCAGACGAACTGTTCCTAAAGGTAGACAGATCTCGTCATAAGATGCTGCTTGTCATGGGGTGGGGCGAAGAACATTCATGCCCAGTCAGATGCAGTCGCATGCGTGCATGCCAAGACCATACTGGCGCAAGCACACGCTCAAGTGCGTACACATGCATAGTGAGACAGAGAGGTAGGAGAGTGGCTCACTTGCAGCATCGCTTCGCCATTGTCTAACTCTGGGTTCACTGGTTAGCCTGCAACGCAAACGACAAGAGACAGTGGCAGACAATATCAGCTCACCCCACCCAGGTGATAACTGCCACAACGCCAGCTGATTGCAAACAGACATATATAGGGTTAGGGTTGGAGTCCAAGGTGCAGGCCGCGGAGCAATCCGCGGCCCCGCGGCAAGATCCGCGGTCCAGTCCCTGGCTTATTCGCGGCGGATGCTGACCATACCCAATGTCGAGGACCCTAATTTGGCGCGCCATACGTAGGCATAGTTCTGGGTGCTCCAAACCGCCCACCATCGTCGTGGCGCGCAGTGTGCGGCGGCCAGCTGCGTGCTTTCTTCTTCCCGCAGCATTCTATGCGCCGCACTAAATAAGGCGGCTGCAGCTATGCTGTTAGGGTAAGTGTGGGTTACTCCGGACACTTTTTACGGACAAGAACCGTGCTAGGTGTGTGATTGATGTTATTGGCTGATTTTTTAAACATGTTTGATTGGGCAGCTGGATTAGGTGATGGCGTTAAAAGCACAATTTTTGGTGCAATGTAGCGTCAGCATTGACGAGTCAAAGACCCGTGTGTGCACACAGGCGGGTAAAAACGGCTTTTTGTAACTCCAGACCTGTTTTGTCTGCGTGTTGGTAAGCCCTGTGAGGTTGTTGGCGGCGGGGGTGGCGGGAAAGTGGCTAGCGGGTCTAGTGTTGTTGTTGTAAGCAAGGCAGGCGGGCGTGGCGCATGGTTGGGCGTAAGAGTGGTGTAGGTTAGGCAAGCATGCATGCAAGTAAGGCACTTGCATTGCACTATGTACAAGGGTAGTGTCGTCTAGAATGGCTGGCTGTTGAAGGCATGTGCATTCTGTGCTAGCCACAGGTAGTGTGCATGCTGTCCATGTGCTGCGTCGTGCATAGCCTGCTGCTTAGCCTCCTCTCCTGCCTTCGTCGCTCGCTCTTGCCTTGCAGCCTTATCGTTGGCCTTGGCCGCCGCCTCCTTTGCCTAGCGCTTCTCCTCAGCCAGGGCCGCCTTGGCTGCCTCACGCTCTGCTGCCTTCTCCAACCTGGCCTGCTCCTTCATGGCCTTCTGGTAAGTAACCTCATGTTTCTTGTTTGCTGCTCTAACTGCGCGCTCCTTCTTGGCCGCCTCTGCAGCTGCCTTACGTGCTGCTTTGGCCTGCAGGTAGCGCACAAGCTCGGGCGAGGTCAAGATGCACGCGCCATCTAGCCTGCGAAACTGCTCATCCGGGACAACCTTCTGTGCCTCCTGTGCTTCCTCAGCCTCCTCTTCTTCATCACCACCTCCGAACTCTTCCTGCCAAGCACTTTCACCTGCCTCAAGCAAAGCACCGGTAAGTGCCTCCCCTTGCAAAACTGGCTCTGCTGGTGCTTGCTCTGCAGTGTCGTCTGTAGCTTGTGGTCATGTGCATGCCTGTCTCCTGGCCATAGTCCTGCATGTGCATGTGTTTGTGTGTTATGCACGTGCAAAACATGTGCAGTGCATGCATGCAGCTGATGCTCACCGCATGCTTTGAAGCCATTGGTGATGTTGGCATATGACATGGCCAACATGATTGGCTTGGCTGTGAGCTTCACAAACTTGTCCTTGGTCATCCTGTCTGAGTTGTTATCAAGCATATGCTTGTGGTGTTCTTCACGGTAACGAGCCCTGAACCAGGAGAAGCAAGACACATCAAGCACCTGCAACAACATAGGTAAGAGCATGTCAATCAACACTGCAATGCAAGCAAGTGAGCATGCTCTCACATGCAGGTGAGAGCATGCTCACTCGCTTGCATTGCGTGTGTCAGGTGAGGAGGGAGCAGGATGATGTGCACTCCATGCTCTCTAGCCTTGAGGATGAGGTCCAGCTGCATTCTGCTACTGTGGCCATCAATGACCAGGATGCATGGGCTCTGAGGGCTGGAGCCACCAGGTACATAGTTTAGGAAGTGGTTGAACCAGGCAGCAAATATTTCGTTCGTCATGTATGCGTTCTCCTGTGCATACAGAGCATGAGTGCATGCACGCATGAATGGACAGTGTGTGCATGTGTTGCACTTACCTGCATGGCCTCCATGCTGCCTATGGGTGCATCTTTGAGGTAGTTCTGTGTCTTGCGTTGCCCTTTATATATGTACAGGGGGGGCATGCTGGTACCTGCAGCAGAGACACATGCCATAATGCTGATGTGCTCCCTGTTGCCAACCTTCCGGTGATATGGGTTTTTATACCCTCTGGGTGCAACGACCTTGACAGTGCCTGCATGCATGTTGGTTAGCACTTCTCATTGCATGCTAACAGCTTGCTACAGCTCTTACCTAGGTTGTCCGGTTTCAGTCCTGTCTCGTCCGCGTTGTATATTCTGTGTGGAGGGATGCCTAACTCAAGCAAGGGGTCCGCGTTGTATATTCTGTGTGGAGGGATGCCTAACTCAAGCAAGGGGTCAAAGAACCTGTAAGCATTGGTCCTGGTGGCAGCCTTGTGCCTTCTCCTGTCCAACCCCTCTGCCACCCTTCTGATGAGGTTCCACTCGGCAAAGTAGTCTCTGCACCAACGTGGGCCAGGCAGCAACATTTTCCCAAACCTCTGTAGCCTTTCTTGGTCTCCTGAGAGCATTTGCAACACCTGCAATTGCATTGTAAGTGACAATGCATGCTGCATATTCTGAGCACAGAGCATGCTACACTAACTGCCTGTTTTTGCAGTGCCGTGACGGTTGGGGAGTGGTCGACATCACACATGGAGTGCACCCACTCGCACAGCTCCCCCTGCTCTGCCTTGGTGAGGATAGCTTCCTTGTCAGGGCTGCGAAGACGCTCCAGCTTTTGAGGGTCGTGCAAATAGTTGCAGAGGGTGCTGCGAGGGACACCAATGGCCTTGGCAGCCTTGCAAAGCGACACCACCCCTGCCTGTATCCGCCCAATAGCATGTGCAATGTTGGCTAGCCCTTCATCATCATCTGCCCATGAGATGTGTGTGGCTGATGTAGGGGTGGGGGGGGGGGGGATCTTGGTCTCTTGCCCTTCTTCTTTTTGGGGGCAGTTGGTGTGTGCAGATTGCGCTGCTGCGGGGTTCTGCCGCTAGTTGCCTGCACACATATGCCCAAGGATGTAAAACAACCCTCTGAGGGCACAAGTGCAAGCATAGCACTAGATAGTGTAGCATAGCAGCTAGGTTGTATAGCATGCAAACACCCCTTGCAATGCACCTCACCTCTAAGTTGGTCGTTTGATTGCTGCTGCCTTGGCTCCCCCGTGTATGCATGTTCACACCTCCACACCCTCACCGCGCACGCCAACCCCAATGCAAACCACACCTCAGTACTAAGCTAACACAATCTTCAGTCTTTACTCATTCATAATACATACATCACGTGCATATTCTGTACACACACACGCCACAATGTACCTCCCACGCCAAACACTCACACATGCAAGAAGTCACGATTTATGGGTTGCGCATGCGGTACGTAGTATCTTGGTTAAAACCTTATAACTAAAACAAATCACTGTAGAATCTGACTAGGTTTGTTGCATTGGATTTTGCAACTTGAGCCGTACGTGCTCACCAAGTTTCATCACCATTGGCCAATGCAATCACTATTCCGGCCAAGTCAAAGTCAAGGTAACCATGTGAGCACAATAAAAATTTTCAAACTCCTTGAATTTGGCGCCCTTAATCTCAACCAACGGGGCTGAAACTTGGTGGGTAGGCTCGAGAGGACGCACAAGATCCACCAAATTTCATTCCATTCGGACGCCGAACTAGGGAGTTAGCCTACCAGCAGCAGTAGGTGTCCGAATTTGTAAAATGTCCGGAGTTAGAGCACCTTACCCTAGCAGACTTTGCACTACTATGTACTGCCGTCCGCCGCGAAAGAGTACGGATCAGGGTTCGCCAAACCCACGCGGCTGCGAGCGGCATTGCCACGATGCGCAAGATGCGTGCGACGGCTCTCGCGTACTCCAGCGGCTCGGCCAACCCCTTGCTTCAAAACCCAATCACTTCATTTCCAATGCGAGTGGCACTCACATGACATGGAACCCTGCCCAGTGCCGGCCGCGCGAGAAGTCAGGCGCGCCGACAACGCGTGGCTGGCGAATTCCGCGGAACGCAAGCGCGCGGAAAGCGCCGTGGCGACGGCAGTCGACGCGGACCTCGCAGCCTGGAACCGGATGAAGAACGCTTTCCGGTCCAGGAACCGCCGACCACTGCCGACCACCGCCGGACGCACCAACCATCAGCCTAAAATGAAAAACGTGGAAGGGCCCAACACGGCGCAGAACGCCTTGCGGTCGAGAAAGTCTAGATACGACTTCCCTGGCCACGACCTAAATGTATTCGTGCCAGAGACAAGGCTGCGCGAGCCGCTCGACAGACTCGCCGGCACGGCAAGCAGCAAACACGCGCGGCGATGATGCTTAGACAGTAGTTCCATATTCACAACATTGCCATCGTATACGTGCTGACGCTATCCAACTACTTGCGTCCATCCAACCTGGCTTCGATCTTGCCCAGCCTTCGCATGTCATCGGCGCGAATCGCCCTGTCGACGCCGGCAGCGATTTCCCTCTTCATCTTTGACTCCAAGTTGTGTTCTAGCCTCACGATAGCGTCCAGCAACACCCCCGTGTCTTCGGACAATGCTTTCGGCTGCTTTCGGCTTTTGTCGTGCGCCCATCGGGTAGCGCGTCGGCTCTGCCAGGTCTAGATGACGAGCGGCAGCTGCAGCAAACGAATGTCGAAAACCTCACATGCACCCGTTCAACATGCTGCAGTGTGAAACTCACAATGCACCCGTTCGCGAACACGGTGTACGGCCATATCTTTCTCCAAATCGGGTCGCTTCACATCGACTGTCGTGGCGGGGACGCATCCGCCTAACCCGCGGAACCTGCGCCTGCGCTCCTCGGCGGCAATAAACGCGGACGACGCGGGCGGCCCTGGAGCAATGATGACCCGCACGGGCGGCCAAACCCAAACCCTCGCGCGCAGGGGCGCGCCCAGCCATCCATATCCAACCTGAGAATTCTCAAATGCCGCCGCTGCCGCCGCCACTAACACTCACTGAGAATGAGAAAGGACGCGAGCTGGCTCATTGAGAAGAAGGGCAGGGAAAGATATTTAAAGCCTTTTGCGCATCTTAGCCAGGGCGGCGGCGGGGGATTTGGTGCTGTGAGCAGGGCAGCGGGATGGAGGAAGCGCAGCATCCTCTGCTGGAGCAGCTGGCGACCATAGAGGCCCTGAGGGATGCCGTCGTCAGCTGCGACGACATCACCATGGTAAGTCATCGGTTGCGCCGTGAGAGCGAAGTCTAAAGGTTTCGAATGTCCTCGTTTGCAGGCGCGCACGCTTAAATTGTGCACGGTGTCTAAAGAGTTCTGCCGGACTGTGTGCTCCGAGAGGCGCTTCTGGCCGCTTGCGACCGCTCCGCTCCACGCCATCGCACGTCTGGCGGCAATCTTCGGTGCGTGGCAGGCCGTGCCGAAACTGACTGAGCTGGTGCTCACGTCCAGCGACATCGGGGTGAGTCGCTCGCTGGTACTGGTCTTGCTGCTAGCGGGTCCTGAGCGTTCTTCGCGTGCTAGTTGACAACGATCCCGATGTTGGCCCAATACGCGAGCCTGAGAACGCTGCGCCTGGAATTTCAAGATGTCGTAGAGGGTTTCGGCGGTGCTTCGCATACGTCCGGCACGGACGCAAGCATGATACGATTGGAAGAGGTCGGTAGCATTGCGGCGTTGGAGACCCTGAGCGTTTGCTTTGGCGGCAAAGGACATGTCTGGGTGTTGTTGCCACCCCTACCACCGACACTCGAGCTGCGCTGCGCGCGGTCCTGTTCCATGTCCGTGTCAGTCCTTGGAGATGCGACAGGCCGTCTGCGCAGTCTCTGGTTGCAGGGGCAGGTGGAATTGGCACACCGTGTCGTTGCGGACAATTCGCTTCACTAACTCACTCGCCTTGCCAAAGGACCCCTGGACAATCGCTACTGGCTATCGAAAGCGGCCAGGGGTGCATCGGTAACGATGAGGTGAAACACGGACGACACTGACGCATTCGCTCGCAGCGCCATGTTGCGCGTTTTTACGCTGATCGCAGGGACGTCAGATGACGACGACATGTGGGACGTTGACCATGTGTCTGCCTGAATGCGAAGAATTTAAACTGATCGTGACAGCCGACAACTACTCGGAGATCCACGTCGGGTCAAAAACCGATCTGGTGCAATTCTTCGAGGTCGTGCGCGTGTGGTCAGATTACCAGCTCTACTTTTATGAGCCCGAGATGTTCGCGCGCTGCACCGACGTGACCATTTCCGCGTACATCGTTGACGGCGCACGTGACCTGATACGCAACCCGAAAGTCCGCTCCCTCGCTATTGTCGAATCGATGTCGCCCTACAACGAAGATTTTGATACGCCGCCGGACACGCACCTGTACGTGGACCCCGTCGTTAAACACGACCTCGCGCTCCCACTCTGCGGTGTCTTTCGCCGCAGCTTCGACACGAGGAAGCTGTGGCTGGCCCTGGCCGCCCACTACATCCACAATTGCGAGTTTGGGTCCACAAGGACGTTTGAAAATGCGACGGTGATGTTTTGAAGCTTGCTAAACGTTGTCATCGATCTCTCGCCGCCGAGTCAGGTAAGCTTTATGAGCAAAGTGAAGCGGCACGCGCAATACCTGCCTGACTGGCCCGGGTGGATGCGAGTGCTCCGTGTGTGTTAGATTCCAGTGACTGTTTGTTGATGTGTTTGCAAGGACACTCGTTTGTGACAGCAAGAGGCAATACTTTGACACATCAGTACGTTGGAGGCAGTGGCGTTTGTGCATACAGTAGTCTTGTAGTACTGCAAATGCATATCACACCACCTACGTAAGTTACCATCAGTTAACCAAGAAAAAAGATGTACCGCGCGGTCAATGGCACCGCAGAATTTAGATAGCACATATGATGAGGCTCCACTACGTAATAGCGGCCGCCGTCGTGGCGGCGATCACCGTGACTTACGCGCTGGTTGGCTGGTTCGGCATCGCCAGGCCCCTGATCGATAAGCAGCTCGCGCTTAATACCGACCTTCAAACCTCCCTCGTGGAGGGCACCGCCGCCGCGCTGGACGCCTTCGCCAGCGCGGCCGTCATCTTCACCGAAACGACCCGCGACGAGGTGGATGGCGCGATCGCCTCCATCGCCGCGGCGCGGTCGGCCATCTGGAGCGCCTTCTTGAATTCCCCCGACACCCTGTCGACCGCCTTCCAGGCGGCGTCCAATATTTCCGTCGCGTACATGCGCGACTCTGGTGATGTCGGGATATACCGCGTAAGGCCCGAGTCCGACGACCCGTACGTGCACGCGTTCGAATGCCGCGACAAACTCGTCGACCCCGAATTATGCAGCGTGGGAGAACGACGTCCCCGTGCAGGTGTTGATGGTCCCAGCCGCGTTCTTCAAGTCGATGGCTTGGTTCGTGCGCGCGCTGGCGCAGCCCGGAGGGCCGGCCGTGTCGCACACTGGAGCCACGAAGCTAGGCATCCCCGCCATGTTCGTCGCCACGGGCACCGCCTCGGTCCCCGAAGCGCTGCAGTTTTCCTGGCCGCTGTCGGTCATCCCAAGCTCCCCCCCCCCCCCCCCCCNCGTTATGCCCTCTGCACCCGACTGTGCTACCGGTTGTTATGCCCTTACTGGCTGTATACGGATTGTTGACGCAATGTTGTTCAATCCTTGCAGTGTATCAACTTGATACACAATGTGTATTATAAAATACTTGTATAGGCTGACCAAGTGTTGCTGTTGCAATGTCACGCACAAGCACACACAAGTTGCTGCACAACATAGCAGGAGGAGGAGTGAGCCGCTAGCTATAGGGTGTACCTATGGACCAGTATGGATGCAAGAGCATGTCATACACTGTCATATATAAGATGTATATAAATGTATATAAAAACACGATGGATCTCGTATATTCATTTCGTATAGATTGATTGGAGAGATAAACTACTACCGCTTAATGTTCCATTTTTGAAGGATGTTGTAATCTTCACAATGAATACAGTATTTGCAAGTATTGTATTTATATGCAATGACTCATTGCATATAAATTGATTGGAGACAGAAATACTACCGCTCAATGTTCTACTAATGGAGATTGTCATAAGCTTCACAAGTTGTAAATCACAACGTACGTGAAAAGGGGTATGTAAAGGGGCGTAGAGGGATGAATTTCAAAGCAACCACCTTGGGCAACAATTTCGCAAGGACAAAATGGATTCAAGCCTTACGATAATTGCTCAATGGTGTTAGTGCGGAGAGATACACTGTGATGATGCAATTGAAGTCACTGACTTTGAGAGTTACGCAAAACCCTTGTGTTAAATATATTGCAAAAAATCGTATCAGTTCAGTTGCACTTATGTGAAAACACATACATTATTCAACATGATCAACATGTTATAGGTCTATGTTTTCACCCCGTCTATACAAACCCAATCATGATGTCAAATGGTGGCTAGCTCTTCATGCGTAATTAACACATTTTAAAGTATATTATATTGAGTAAAGAAAACCATGATCAGATGTTGAGTCGGGGCGTTACCATACAAACGCAATGGCCCTTGTCTCTTGAAGAGGGGAGCCTTCGGGGGTGGGGGGTGGGGGGGTGGTCTATTGGGGTGAATGCCGTAGCCTTGAATCTCGTGTGTGTGTGTGCTTACGGCTCGCTCGTAGTGTATACACCATCACTGTATCGACCACAATGAATTTGCCACGTGTAAGATAAAGCTCATTTTTATGATTAGGGGTGGGGCCTAACCAAGGTTTGACGCATCCAAACAAAGAACAGTAATGGTAACGAGCTTGTTAATTGTTTGTTAAAATAACAGTATATTGTTATCGCGAGCGAATAAGGGCATGGTTTGCATTATATATGCAGTAATAAACACATAATGAACAACGTTGTCAATTAAGATATGTATTTCAAATTGCGCCTATGTTTAACGTTTACAGTTGAAGCGTTTAATCTCAACTTTAACTTTGATCTTAACACCGATTGCATACCACGATCACCGCCATTTGTTGTAAAAACAATGCGAATTTGTGCTCTTATCCTCATAAAGAGATTGCTTAAATAAATGTGCGCGTCATTGTCATAACGCGCACAACGGCCCATTAGCGCACGGCATACTGACCACGTTTTGTTACCTATCATCCTAATAACTTAACAATAATTCTTTAATATTCATGATGTTTCACTCACGAATAATTTTGCGACCTTACCAACAAAGAACGTTCTTACATAACATCGCGAACATAACTGTCGGCCCCAGCCCTACTCATGATGGCAATTTCCAGCAATCGAGAATGATGGTATCAATACAGCCTTGCACTCTTCTTTCATGCAATAATACGTTGTTCATTGGAAAGCTTTCAACATCATTCAAGGGCACTGTCCTACTGTGCTTGCATCAGAGTCCACGTCACGCCCCTGAATCCGGTCTCCGATAAAGAGCGTTGAGCGCACCGAACAGAAGCAGATGCATCGCAACGACTCAACCCAATGGACTGATGTGTTCATGCCTCCGCCCCACGCAATGGATTGCACACTGCCACCGTCAGCAGCCACGGCTACACCCTATAGCCTACACGTCACGTGTAGCATTTCTGCTAGCGCAATATAGCAGTGCAGGCCCTCTAACTTGCGTGTTGAACTTAGCCACTGACTCTTGAAGAAGTTGCGCGACTGTGCCATCTTCCTCGCATCTCGTTTCCTGCGGAGCTGATGTAAGTCTTGTGCACTGCTGGCTTGCTGCTGGCCCTCTTGTTTGCTGGTTGTTTTGCCCTGGCTGCAGGTGCATGCCAGCGTGGGTGCATGGTGCTGTTTGAAGCAGGCGTGCTGTGTGTCCTGACATGTTTTCGTTACCGACTGTCACAGCATGCTAGCTATGGTCGCTTGAGCACACATGCATGTCACTCAAGCAAACTACCTAATCTATCTGACTATGTGTGCGTGTGTGTGCAGATTTCTGTGTAAGGCAACTTCAACATGGCGGAGATGACGGACCCAGACCGCGCGTACGACGAGCAGGGCCGCCCCGCCGCTGAGGACCCTATGGAGCGCATCCGTGCTGGCGGCCACAAGGGCGGCCTCACTGGAGGAGTCCGCGGTGGACAGCGCATCCATGAGATGGCTGCCATGGTAACAAGCTAGAAAGATGCAAGCGGAGTGTGGAGTGTGAACCACCGTTGAGCCTTGAGGCAGCATGCACACATGCGCATACAATTTGTGCTTGCCTGCCTGCATGTGTGTCCATGCGTGAGACAACGCTTATATAGCCCTTGGACGTATTAATCAAGCAAGTTGTGTCCACGCAGGCACGTGGGGAGGATCCCAGCAAGGTGGGCAAGTACTCCGATGGTGGCAAGCCCACCAAGTTCCAGGAGCAGCAGGCGGCTGGCATCGAGCCAGGCACTCGCACAGAGGACGAGGAGGGCCAGAAGTATGACAAGGACGAAGAATAAGTTGCGTGCAAGAAGCGCGCAGCTGTAGTCAAGGTTTGTCATCGTAGCTGTACATACGACTAGAGGCAGCAGACCAGTACAGAGGGGCTTCGTACTTTTACTGGAATTGAGGAAATCTTTCATGTATGATACAACACACAACCTCTGTGCATTGCATACCATTGTCTGCGTCTGTCTGTCAGCGTGCTCCTCGTGGAATATCCGCAATTGACAGCAAGTTATGCAGTACTCCTTGTGGTACGTGTTGAACATGTGCCCTAGCTTCGGTGCCATTGTTCCACCTTGTAAGACCAACAGATTCTGTGCTGCATGTATTTATTAGTATGCTGCGTCACACAAGCGCCATTATGTACATGTAGTTGCATATTCCAACCAAGCCAGCCAGCAAGCAATACAGTACAACTATATACACTACACGAATGTAGTTGTGATATTGAATGTTCTAGCTGTCACCTTTGTTTTACCGTGCAAGACAACTTACTTCACGCTGCATGCATGTTGCGGTATGCTTGCACGCGCTCCAATCTTGTCCATATGCGGCATTCAAATCAGCTCATACAGTCCTTCTTAACAGGCCTTGAGTAGGCACCAAGAGTGTAGCGAC
Source organism: Chlorokybus atmophyticus (assembly GCA_009103225.1). Classification (NCBI taxonomy): domain Eukaryota; kingdom Viridiplantae; phylum Streptophyta; class Chlorokybophyceae; order Chlorokybales; family Chlorokybaceae; genus Chlorokybus; species Chlorokybus atmophyticus. The sequence continues at coordinate 146,805 of RHPI01003533.1, forward strand.
AATATCAACACCTCCGCATATCGACACGCCCGCATCATCTCCACAAATCTGTGGCATATTCCCATGAGCCAAACCAAGCAAGAAGGCAGAACGCATTTCACAAACTACTAGTTAAATACAGACAGGTAATATTTATGCCAAGACAATGCCGGAGGCGACCAACATGATAACACCACAATACCTGATGTCAATGCACATGGTATATTGTTGACACATTGCGCTTAAACATTACACTTACACACTACTGTACACGTAGACATTTACAAACGCAGCTCTTGTGTCTAAAGAGTTTTGGAAACCGCTTCAGATGAAGCGGTTGGTCCTGGGTTATTCTATGACTTAGCGCTTGCAGCTGGTTGCCAGCCCGGCACAAGCTTCCATTTATATGCGAGCTCCGCTAGCAAACCTGCAATGTATAACAGTAACTTGCAGCTGTTGAAAGGCTACTGTGCAAGCCAAGATAAAGCACAATGTATGCTTTGCATTTGCAATTGTCCGATAATGATGACAGCACAAGTGCATTGATGACTGCTGCACTGACGATGCTACTACTCACCAGCGGCGCATCCCGCGTATATGATGTTGCCCCAAAAGTCCAACCGTTTGCGCAAGTCTTGCTTCTCCTTGAACTTGTTGAGAGGGCCAGAGTCAGCCAACAACTGCGGCCCAAGGACACTGGTCAGCACTGCGTGTTGTAGACTTTCAACGCCATAACACTATGTCATGAGCAACAGCATATTTGCGTAACAGCTTACACGGCATGCAACAGCCAAGATGACCAAGTGGCTTAATGTGGCTAGTGCAGATATTAACAAACGAGTAGTTCAAAATAGTGTTTCACCAGCACGTGCTAGAGCTTCCAGGCTATTTGGTACTAGAACTTTGTTCAGAAGACCTGAAATGATTGGTAGAACCTGGTGACCTACTGCTACCTTGATGTGTGCAATTCACTTTACCAGGCTTGCAAACTTGTATGTGCAAAGGGCGACACCACGCACACTACATAGCTCAAAGAGTGCCATGCACTCCAATTCACCCCTGATGTGGTTGCCAATCATGTGGCGTACATGCACAAACAAGGTGTGCTTGCAAGTACACCTTTTGTGCATATACGACACATAAACTTTTAGAAACTTCTTAAGAGCAATTGCAGCATCTAGCCAAGTATGTATGCGTGTTTATGCAAGCACACTTGCATGCTGGAGACCAGTAAGCAAATGCAAACAAACCCTAAACAAGGCCAAATAACACAAAAACAAACCTCTCGCTCCCTGGCTCCGGGCCCCGACGCCAACCCTCTACGCCCGGAGGCGGTGGCAGAGGAAGCCGTTCCATAAACTCCCCTGGCAGCCACGGCGGCCCTCCTGGTCGCCGCCCCTACCGCCTGCGACGCCGCCGCCATCGCAGTACACGACGAACACAGTGGATCATTGGACCAGCCTCTTGAAGTGGTTCAGGAATCTGCTAGCATTAGGTTTGTGAACACATCGGCTCACTCGCAAGTTCTTAACACATTTGGCTTACTCCATGCCTTAACGGACCAACGTGCAGTGGCGCTTCGATGCTTAACGCTCAACCTGCATTGTCTTAACGGCGGCTGAAAGCTGCATCAATGCACTGCCCGCGCTGACATGGCGGCGTGGCACTCCGGTTAAGGTACTGACTGACGCCCGTTAGGACACTGAATGCACAAGCACGCAGCTGCCAAATTGTCTGCCTTGCATGGCAGCTGCCGGTGTGGTTGCTTTAGGGGCGGAGGCGGCGACGTGGTGCAGAGGGAGGAGGAGCATGGCTGTAACGACCACAGCTGGATGAACTTGGTGTGAAATAATAACAATAGAGAACTGGTTGAATCCAGGTTGTCACAGCTGCAGCGGAGCAGCAAAGTGATCAGGTATTAACCGCTGAGGTGACGACGACGTGTTTGTTTGTTTGGGATGATTGAGAGTGGTTTGAAGTGTGACGCAGCTGAAAACCTTGCAGCAAATATGCTCGTTTAAGAAGTAACCCTCAGTGCCTTGCAAGCAGCAAGCATGCTGTATGCATGGGGAGACAACAAGGGAGGCCAGCTGGGCATCCCCCCCAAGCCACCATCTTGCCCAGCTGTAGAGCTGAGCGCCGCTGGTGTGGCCAATCACTGGCAAGCAGACGGCAGCCGCTATCAGAAGCGGGAGGACGAGCAGAGGCTGCCCGTGCCTGTGCCAGCACTCTCAGCAGGTGCAGTCCTATGCTCTAATTAGGCAATGCCTGCCAAGTCTGCTTATTATTAAGAGCCGGATAACTCCCAAGATTTGAAATCAGATGCATGGCGCCTCCCCGTCACCACTTTCAACTCGTGAGCATGGTTTGAGTTGCGGACATGTCAGCAAACCAACATGCTTGATATGCAAGGCGACGTACTTTTGTCTACAAGCACAAATGTCAACATGCAATGGTCGTTCACTACCCCGCAGGTGTAAGGGTGGTGGCCGTCAGCACATCGGAGTTTCACACGCTGTTCCTGGATGCACTCGGTCTGGTCTATGCGTGCGGAAGGTACGCAGTCTGTACAACTGTTGCTCGCAACTGAGCGAGTCCAAGTCAACGCTGGTGATATGTACTCAGGAATCGGGAGGGTCAACTAGGGCTTGGCATGCGCAGCAATGGCGTGAACACTCCAACACGCATCGGTGGGCACTTTGCTGTCGACCGCATCACCAAGGCAATCAAGTCCTGCCTCAAGGCTGCTGTTGTAGTGCCCACCTGTTACGAGTCATGTTGCTTCACACTCATGCACACTTGCATTTGCAGGTTGCCGCAGGAGCACTGCACAGTCTGGCACTAAGCAGTACGGGCGAGTTGTACGCGTGGGGTATGGTGTTAGCTACGCCGCTGCAGCAACAACAACAACCTGAGACAGAAAACACGATATCGCGAGGGCGGCTCCCGGGCCTTGCCGATATTGTTGAGCGCTGGAATCTCCAGTACCACAGAGGGGGCGAGGACATTGATATTCTTGACATCAACAACCTCACCCTGCCTGCTGTGGAGAAACGCCTGCAGGCTACGCCTGCCATGGTTGCAGGCTTACCCGGCAAGAATGCAGGTGAGTATTATGGGCTTCATGCGCGCAGTTTTGAGTTACACAACAAAAGTTAAGACGTCTGCAGTTAACATCGCCGCCGGCTTTTCCTTTTCGCTCGTGGCGCTGAGTGACGGGACCGCATATGCATTTGGCTACTCTGACAAGGGGCAACTCGGGTGCGGTGATCGCATAGCAAGAGCTGAGGTGCTGGCTTGCACATGCATTCCATGGTTCTGCTTTTTAGCCCTTAAAGAGATGACAGTAACGCCTGTTGGATGCACTGTCATTGTCGGATGCCTTTGATTGTGTTGTTGCAGTTAAGAGGACTTGACTTGCGGTTCAATACAGCCGGTCAAGGTTTGCGTGCCCGCAGACGAGTTCATCACACACATAGCGTGCGGGCGTGATCACGCAGTTGCCGTCACAGAAGCTGGAAACATGTACTCCTGGGGTAAGCGCACAGCATTGTTATTGCAATCGTCAACTGCAAACATTGTGTTGGTCGCACACTCGTGAGTGTGCGACCAATGGCACTGTTTTTCTGTCAGGTTTTAATGCCTTTGGGCAACTTGGCTGCAAGTCTTCTTCTGTTCTAATACCGCAACGCGTGATGGTGGACACCTACCCGATGCAACAGCAACGCAAAGTTACGCACGCAGCGTGCGGCACATTCTTTACATGTGCTGTGCTAGATGATGGGTCCGCTCTTTCATGGGTGAGTTGGCAATGCATACGTGTCATCTTACTCCCTTGACAATAATGCCACTTGGTCGCTGTTTCAACTGTGCACTCACAAAAGTTATCGCTCCACCCCCCCCTCAACCTTGATCATGGTTTGGCAATCTTCAATAACTCATGGGTGCCTGATGTAGACTTATTGCGTGCAGCATGCAGCATGCATGTCGTGTTACGACCAAAGTTTAATGAGGGTGCATGGCATTGATACTGCTTTGTTCTCTCCTGGCACCACAGGGGCACAACGAGTATGGGCAGCTGGGTGAGTGCGCTCCACCGGAGTCAGATCGCCAGGGGCGTGCTCGTTGCGCTGATGCCGGCGCTTATACAGCAAACAATGTGCGTCTTCAGTCGAATGAGCGCACAGCCACAGTTGCTTGCGGTGAGTGCTTCATACATACATGCCCCACTGCATGTGTGGGTGTGCGCATGCGCGCGCACGTACACCAGCTTGCAGGTGCCCCTGTTTGGAACTTCCGGGGCTTATACACCTTGCCATGGCAGGCAACTTGCACACAATTGCCATGACTCAGACTGGCCGAATATACGCGTGGGGTTGGAACGAAGCTGGATGCTTAGGCATCGACTCAAGAACGCTCCATTCTCCACCGCAAGAGATACCTGGTTTTGACGATGATGACAATACAGCTGTTCACATCGCCGCAGGTGGCAAGCGCTCCTTTGCCATCGCTGCTGGGGAGATTGGGACCTCAAACTTGCTGCCTCTGTACTTGGCAACACTAGATGCTACCAATACCGATTCAACAGCAGCAGATGTCTGCTTTGCTGTCGGGCGCGCTGGCACACGCGTATTTGCCCATTGTGTCATTATACACGCTAGGTGCCCTCGCCTTGCGGCCATAATAGCGTTTTCAACACGCTTCATTTATTTACCTGTCGTCGGGCCGCCAAACAGTGACATCATCCTGCCTGAATACGAGCTAGAGGTGTGCAGATTTGGAGGACATGAGAGTGATGGGTTCTTTGCATAATGACCTGACTTCTGCTTGTGTACAGGCGTTCAGAGCAGTGATGGAGTACATATACACAGATTCAGTATCGCTGAAGGGTTACAGGCTTGCCCACAAAGTAGCAGAGGCAGCAAAACGACTTCAGCTGCCTCGGCTATCTGCCTTGTGCAGACGCGTGATGACACGCCGCGACGCCACCCGGAAGTAGGCATGCATTTTGCGCACATATGTGCTGTGCTGGCAAATGCCAGTATGCACCAAACCACATGCAGAGTGCAAACTTTAGTGGGTTGCGTACACGGCGCCTCGTGAAGGGTCCCATGTCTTGAGACTATTGTAAGTGTATTCTGTGCGCAGGGTTTCACGAGTTCCCAAGTCCACATTTGTGCAAGACATGCGAGAGCGCGGGTTACAAGGTTGGGATCAGGTACCGAATGTGTGTCATTGCAACAGTTGTGTCAAACTTTTGCATGCCAATTAACGTGTATCAATCGCAGGATGTGCGCTTTATCTCGCGTCAACATCCTGAATGGTCTCTTGACTGCCACCGTTTGCTGCTGCGCCATGTGGGGGATTACTTCCACGGCTTGTTCCGAGAGGGAACCTTTCAAGAAGGAAGCGCCGCTAGTGGCACGCAGACACAGCTTCGTTCTGCAGAAGTCGATACAGAAACAATGTCGCTGGAAGCCTTTGAAACCATAGTGGACTTTGCATATACCGGTAAGCCATTGAAATGTCCCCACAACGCCCTTGTGACATGCACTTGCAGGACTCAACGCACAATTGACACATGCGCGCTCACGCACATGCCCATGCTCACGCCCACAGACACACTTATACATACACTGTGCAGCGGACACAGGCTTGGAGCAAGCAGATGTTCAGACGGCCCTTCAGATCTTCATTGCGGCTGACAGGTTTGTGGAAGACATTACCTACAGAATAGTAGCTGTTTCTCCGCATTGTTGGCTGTGTGGTACATATGGTCGCATGAGCGCTGGGTGAGTCAACTCCACAATATGTGTGGTCACTCTGTTTGCGTGTGTTTTGCAGGTACGGTGTAAAGCCGCTGCGAGAACAGGCAGAGCTGCACGTAGTGGACTTGGTAGACGATGACAACGTGCATCACTTGTTGGAAGCGGCGCAGCGGTATGGGGCTTTGCGGTTAGAGTTTGCTTGTAGCCAGCGTAACAAAGCACGCATCTAGTCCATAGTAGTGCCCCTTGTTTAGGTGTAAACCACAATTGGATGCATCGGTGTTTCCCAGTCAGAAAGCAAGCCTTTCCAGAAATGATTACACGCTTGGTTGTTGCCAGCCAATGACATAATGATGGTACAAAAGATGCGAGAGGCAATTAGCACATGCAATGTTACATCACCACCACTCACCAACTTGACCACCGGGCTGAGGCATGCGCCTGCTATCTATCAACTACTACTAGACCCCTACTGCCCCCCTGTTAAGGAGACATGCATGCACAGCAATGGCAGTCACCTGCGCATGCGCCTTGGTTAGCGATCTTGTGCAGCAGCGACCACAACAGCAGCAGCAGGAGCGGGCAGACGTGGACTGTACAGAACATGCGCAACATGTATGCACATGCACGACACATGCAAGCGTCATGTCCATATGTAGTCAAACACCGTTCATGTAGACCACCGGGCTATTGTGAGGCAGCCAAGACAGTCAGCCAGATAAGTCGACCTCTCCCCTACACAAAAGCAAAAACCCGGGGGAGGGGGGTGGCATGAACAGACATTAAGCACATGCAGTGCAGCCAAGTAGACGAAGCTTCCTGACCAACAAAGATTGAGTGGGTGAGCGGTCAGCTTTGCCAAAAGAGAGATGCTGCTCATGCAATGATGTTGATCTCATGCTCGTAAACATCTTTGCAGGTATGCGCCTGTTTACAAGTCCATGCTGGCACAATATGGGGATAAAACCTTGAGGCGACCATGCAACTCCCAGTGGCAAACATAACAGATGATACATTGGAGCCGCCTTATTCATTGCCCCGGCAGCAGTGTGCAACACTCAAAGTAATACAATCTGGATTTCAGTACAATTCCCAACAGCAACGTGTGACCATGTGGTACACTGAACACATTATCCATCGCATTGTTGTACACTACCCAGCCGCACGGTGCATTCAATGGAGTCAACAAACAATGACTGATCACTTGCTACTGCTGTTATTGGCAGTGTTGCCGCCATTACTACTCATAAACCTCGCTCGAGCAGCCGCCATACTCTGCTGAAAATCTCCCACTGTTGCCTGCGTGAGCAATGACCATGTAAGCCATACATATAAACGCATTGCAAACATGCACATGAATGTGCTTGCTGTAAGTATGCTTGAATCGCAATCCGCTGTGACTGTGCATGCCTCATCCTCCGGTGCATGCCTGTGAGTGCGTGCGTTTGCGTGCATGCTTGCGCGCATGTGTGCATGGGTGTGGGCGTGCTTGCCAGCATGCATGTGTGTGCTTGCAAGTGTATGCGTGCATGCTTATGCATTGAGTCCATGCTCTATGGGCTATACATATGCACATAAAGGCTTGTGCCACCCTCACAAACTGAAGTTTGTAACAACAGTAGTTCAAACACTTACCTGGAGTGGAAGTTTGGAGTTGCCTCCCCACACCGACCCGCCGTCAGCCGTGCTGTAACTTACCGTGCGCTCTGCATCATGCATGTGCAACCATTGTACATCTTACATAAGGCCGTGCTGTGAGAGATTGCTAATTAACAACCGCTTGAGTAATAGGAGCAAATGTGGCTCACCTGACTCAGGTATTGAAGAGTCATTGCACGCATTGGTAGCAGCATTCCAACCTGCAAGCCCCAGTGTTGTTATTTCGAACAATTAGCACCGTCAGCAATAATAAGTGCTCAACATGTATCATGCAAGCTTGCGGCAGCATTTCTCTTGCTTACGTTCTTTTGTGAATCGCACGACCTCCGCGGTGTTGAACCCGGCGTCCGCGGCCTTGTCGGTAGAGACGTTGCTGTTGTTGACGCCACTGCTGTTGTTGCTGGAGTTATTGGGGTTGTTGAACGATGGTGAGCGCTCGGGACGCCCGTCACCTGTCAATTGATACAACCCATCAACTGCTTGGTTCTCGATGTTCCTGACAGAAACCTTTTTCACAATGGAAGGCCACCATGGTTCCCGTGGTGGCCTTACATTGGCCCATGGACATGACGGCCAGAGTCTCGTGAGTTTCAATATATTGTGCCTAAATGTCCCAAGCACTGTGCTGTCCCTTAGGCACAGCACTCTTCTTGGAAACAGTTGCCACAAAACAGCTTTCGCGAACCATCTGTTTGCTTGCTTGCGTATATCAGTGTTGGTCTGCTTGCTGAGCTGTTTATTTGTTTGTTTGTTCATGTAGATGTCTGGTTTGATGAAGGGCACACTACCTCGGCCTCTTCCTCGCTGGTTGTATCCGCCCCTTCCACTGTGAGAGATGACAAACAAAGGGAGAGAATTCAGCTGCAAGACCAACACCACAGTCTTACAACAAATAGCCATCCCTCATCTTAACAAGATGTCTCACGAAGACTAACATGCAGACCACAAGCTCAAGACAACACACAGCAAAGAATATGCACAAACTACAAATGCACTATGTCACAAGGAGACACAGCACACTTTGTGAATTGACAACTAAAGCCAGAAACAAGCGCAAGCGAGCCTCAGAATGCACCCAAACGAACCCGATTGGCATCCAAAAAGCGTTTCAACAACAACCCAACCAAACACATACCCCAATGAAACCAAGAAGGCAAGCACAGGAAAGAAGACCAGAAGCACGAAACAAACAAACAATCAGTGCGCTTACCGCATGCCTCGCTGGTCGTGGTCCATATATTGTCGGGGGCGTGTGGCAGGAAAGCGAGCCCCCCTCCGGCGCTCAGACTGTCATGATGACTACTGCAGCTCAAGACCCTACCCTACAAAACTACACCCACGACGATAACGCCAACGACGCCGTCGTCGCCGCCGCCGCTGCTTTGTCGGTTAGCGGTGGAGCGTAACGGTTTACGTAACAGAGTTACGGTCGTGAACCACACCACTCCAAGTTAATTGACTGATTCGTTGGGTTCGGAATGAACTATCATGAACTAACAAGCAGTTTAGTTCGATAAGTCACTTTGTGCGGTTGTTGAGTTACGGCAAGCGTCATTAGCCGCCGCTGGCCACGGCGACATGCTGCCACGTGGCGCCTGGGCGGCGGCCACCGCCGCGCGGCGCTTCGGGGGGCTGCCTCGTGGCGTACGGTGGCTCAGCGTCTCTGCCGGCGGCGGCGGCGATGTGGGCGGGGAGCTTGGCATTGAGCACCTCAGCGGCGAAGATGAAGGTTCGTTGCTAGTACATTCTAACGGCCAAATGGACCACAAAATGGCAGATTGTTTTCTTCCTCAATCTCAGAATGTGCTTGCGTTTACTCAATGCTTGGTCAATGTGTGTGTTTGTTGGGAATGATTGATCGCTGTTTAGATAAATGCTTTCCGCGTATGGTGCTGCTACGTGAGCGGCAATGGTCGTGACACCTAATGCATGAATTGTCTTTCTAAGTTGCATTCATCAACGTGTGAAAGCAAAGCCTCTTTGTTGTTGGCATGTCCTAGTCGTGTTCTGTTCTTCCTCGCATACAGGCTTCAATGAAAAAAACCAAGCGCGCAACCTCCTGATCAGAGAAAGGTCTCTCTATAGCGTATACACACGTACGCGCATGCGTGTGCGCGGTTGGTCGGTTGGGTGCGTGGGTGGGTGGGTGACTGGCTTAGGGTTTGGTGTTTCACTTTGCTTGCTACAGATGGACTGATTGACTGACGAAGTCGAGCACTCACCCACCCACCCACCCACTCACTCCCACACAGGCATCCAGGTCTGGTCCCTCCGTCGCCCCTCCTCCCGCAACTCCCTGGGTCGCGTTCTCGTGGGCGAGCTGGGTCGCGCCGTGGAGTCGGCCGCGGGGGACGCGAGAGCGAGGGCCGTCGTGCTGAGGAGCGGGGTCGAGGGGGTCTTCTGCGCGGGGGCGGACCTCAAGGTGTGGGTGGGGTGGGTGGGTGGGTGGGGAGGTGTACCTGGGTTATATGCTGTGTGAATGAGTGTGGGCGCGCGTTGGAGAGCAGCGTGCCGTGTCGGTCGGTCTGTCTCTCCTTGCGTGTAGATGCGTGTGGTGCGGGTATTGTTTCCAGGGGCGGTAAGTCTGTGTGCGTGCACGTGTGTTCAAGGATGCGAGATGTGCATTGGGAGCCGCTATTGCACAAAGTTGGTTGTGGCCCTGCAGCCCAGTGTTGGCACACTTGGTGTACTAATATCATCCTTTGCCTCTGTAGGAGAGAAGGCAGATGATCGAGGATGAGACAGTCAAGTTTGTCAACAAGCTGCGAAGCACCTTCAGCGCATTGGAGGTTGGCAGCTTCACGTGTTCGCACATGCAACCGCACACACGTGCACGCACAAACATCTACGCACACACAGCAACATGTCCCCACTCAGGCTTTGCCAGTGCCGACAATCGCTGCAATGGACGGGCATGCCTTAGGGGGAGGATTGGAGTTGGCGCTCGCATGCGACATGCGAATAGCTGGTGCGCGTGTTGAGGCTGTGACGCAAACACTGCTTGCATGTGCTTATGTTGTGTCATTACGTGCTAAGCAAGGCGTATTACACAAGCAGGTGCATCGGCAGTGCTGGGCTTGCCCGAAACCAGTCTTGCAATTATCCCCGGGTAATCAAGCGTTTGTTGGCATGCATGCACACATGCGTGTATTTAGTAAGTGTTTAAGTGTGCGTAAGCGTTTGTTGTTGTGCGTGTACACATGTGTGCAGTAAGTGCCTACATGAGTTGTTTGGTGTATTGCTTTACTAGAGCGGGTGGCACGCAGCGGCTCGCAAGGTTGATTGGAATGGCGCGAGCGAAGGAGATGATATTCACCGCGGCAAGGATATCCGCACAGCAGGCAGAGGATATCGGTATATTAATTGAGCTTTGCCCAACTTCAAGTTGTTAACTGCAGCAGCTTACTGATACATTATCTCTGGCAATGACAGGCTTGGTGAACTACTGTGTTCCTGAAGGCACTGCATTTGAACGGGCGCTGCAGATAGCTAAACAAATAGCACAACAGGTACTGCACCTACACCGACACCTTTCTCCCTGTCAATCTCGGTTTGTCTCTTCTTTGCATGCACGCCAGTGTGCGTTGCTGCCAGTTAATATTTGCATGCAATGGCACGTGCGTGCATACCTAGGCGGTCACGCTTATGTATAGGCACACATACACGTCTGAACATGCGCCCGCAAACGCATGGGGCGCACTCGCATGCCAGCGCACTTACATGTGTGCGTGTTCATGTCACAAGGGCTTGGCATTCAAGGTAACGTAGACTTTTTGCAGGGGCCATTGGCTGTGAAGATGGCAAAGCTGGCAGTCAACAGAGGTTGTGAGGTAAGTTTACACTTCACATTGTGGCTAAGTATAGACACTATCTACCCTGCTCCCACCAGTACCAGTAGTCATTGAGTATACAGTAACTGCATCAATGTACCAAACAGCACTACGCTGATTCAGCAAGTCTCAAGCTCTCCAGTACTGTTCCATTGAGCAATAGGGGCCACAAGCAGTGTACTGACGTGTGACTGTGGCATAGTTTATAATACGTTCTCATATAATAGGTTGATCTGGCCACTGGTCTTGTTATAGAAGAGAGCTGTTATCAAAGGATCATCCCCAGTCAAGACCGGCTGGAAGGGTTGGCCGCATTTGTTGAGAAGCGAAAGCCCAAATACATTGGCAAATAGCCAAGGTATGTGCCATAGCCAAGCTGTACAGGTATTGCTCTGAAAGGATGTCTGTGTAGGTAGGTAGTAGTATCGCCCTGTATACAATTGCAGAAGTATATGTGCAGTGTGGTGGTAGAAGCCAATGTCAGCCGTGTGCTACTGGGGGGATGGCCCCTACTCTCACGAACAGGCACTTGTTATCCTGCATGCTAAGCAAATTCATGTGGTTGCAGCACAGCCATACATGACAACTACCTGGTAGTCACACAAAAATACTTGGCAGCTATAACCATATCTGTGCGGACCAAACCAACAACTCAAATGCGTCATCATATATGCCGCCCACACTTGGCAGTTGCTAAGGTGTGGTGCTTGTGTGTCAGGTATGCCAGCTATTCTCACCGCTGCTAGTGCCCTGCCTCCTCCATTGACTGCTGCCAAGCCTTCTGTGCTGGAATTTGTAAAAACTGATCAATTCTTGGGGAGCCTGGCCAGTTCTTTGCTCTTGCTTTTGCTGTGGTTGCTTGCCAGCGTTTGGCTGACTATTGTGGTCGTGTGCTTGTGCTGCTGCTGCATGCCCACACACATGCTTGCTACATGTTCGTGGCTGATTCACGAACATCACTGAATGCACACAGCTTCAGCTTATAAGCATGACAATCTTGAACAGCGTAGTTCACATGCTTTTCTTGCCTGCACATGACAAGCACTCCAGCAGATATTGAAGTGGACCATTGACAAAAGATGTTGCAAGTGAATAACACCTGTACAGAGTTCAACAAGCTCCACCAAACATGCAAAGCGCCTCTACAACTCTACACTCTGTAAATCACCAATCACTAACCTATGCACAAGGCTGACAGCAACGCAAGATGCTGACATCGTCTATTGAGTAAAGACGCTGGTTTTTACAACTGCTGGTATTTTCTACGCCACCTTCTTCTCCTTGGTGGGCACATGCGCATACTCGCCCTTGGCAGCATGCTCCTTGCTGCGCACCTCTGGGTTGGGATGGGAAAACTCTGTCGACAACAGATGACCGTACCGGAAGACGAACAGCCACATTGACAGAAGACCCAGCCACACCTGCGAAAACACACGCACATATGTCAAGGGTGCATGCATGCCCATAGCGGAATTCAAATTCAATTCAGATTTGTACGGCGCGTGTGCAAGTGTGCACGCGTGTGCAGCGCAAATGGACTCACCAGGAATGTGTATGGGCGCAGAGGTTCGGGCATGGCAAACACTTCATTGCGGTAGTATGGTATCACGCTAATCTCGCCACAGACCACGATGGCTGAGAGGACTGCGTTGGCCTGCATTGCATGCTTGTTTGTCAGAAAAGTTATTCACCAATGAGTGAACTGCTGTGGACGATGTTGACATGCACGTTGTAACAAATGTCACATGGACACATGCATGCACAGTGTTGTACTTGTGCGCACCATAATGAGAGGCTTCAGGTTCCGGAAGAGGATGAACGCAGTCAGGTTTAGGGCAGACAAGCTCAATGCGACCACCTTGGGGATGAAGTAGCCTCGCTCGTGCTCAGCATTTACCACAGCGCTTGAGAGGAAGAGACCCTGTTTGCGTCACAGACCAATGTCAGATTGTTATATACGTGTGCATGTGCACCGACACAACAATGTAACTGACCACCTCACCTGGATGGTCAGGAGGATGTGAAGGATGATATCGCGCTCAAGGAACTTGGTGCGAAGGTACGGGCCGCCCAGGACAAGAGTCAGCAGCTTGAACATGGACAGTGTTGCAATGCCAACCCAAACCCAAGCCTGACATATTGACACAAAAAGTGAGTTGACTGCAGTTACTTGACAGGAACTATGCTTCAACTGATGCAAAACGGTCGCAACCTGAATGTTGGGTGCTGCGCGAAGCGCATCAAGCGCAAACTTTCCGCGATACCGGAACACATCACTGTCCCAAAACAGGCCGTACAGTGTCGCTCCCCAGGCCAAGGTCGCATTTGCCTGCGTTATACATTCATGTTGTCAAGCCCATGCAAAGGCATTGCCCAAATTATGCACACACGCAAGTGCGTATGTATGTACATATGCATATCCTACGTCAATCTAACCAAATGCATTACACCACAAATGTACACAAACACTGTAAGGTGGCAGGCACCACCATTGCATGCATTGCTTACCACAAGTGTAACACTTGCAAGGATGTGAAATACGCTGCGGCTCTTCATGGTGGTCAGTGCAGAAAACAAGTTGGAGAAAGTGAGTGCAAAGAAGGCCAAGCGCGTGATGGGTGACGTGCGCAGCGATGGATCGGCCAGTACTGCGAACTGGTAAAGGTACAGCCCAAACGCCGCCGCATGGATGAGAAAGTATACGCGATCAAACACCCTGCATGATGTTGAACCAAGCAATTGTCAATGCTGCTGTTGCTGCCTGAGCTTGTGACACAACAACCCTCCTTCACATTGCTTACGTGTAGTAGTCACGGTGGAGAAGCGCTTTGTTGGGATCCACTTGTTGCACTACACTGGCCAAGTCCGCCTGACCAGCCTTGTTGAGAGCTTCCTGCATCACGCCTTTTGCACTCTCAACCTGTTCCAGCAGAGGCGCAGGGGCGCAATCAGTCAGGCAGACAAGCAAGTGCGTGAAATCGAGGCAAACGCTGCTTGGCAGCGCTGTGGGTATCAAATTGCACAGTAGCAGTTGATAAGTGTAAACTCTTAGAGCGCGAAGACACCATACAACGGGTAGTTTCCTTGCTTACAGCATGAGCATAAGTGAACAGCAGACACAAAAATCAGCATGCTGAGTTCGGTAGTGACCACACAGTGTCTTACCGCTGGAGCGGCGTTGGCTGCCAGGTTTGACGCCAGCTCCGAAGCTTTGCTGGTGACTTGCTGAGCTGTCTCTACCGCTGTCTGCAACACATACACGTTTAGATTAGCGCATGCATAAGCTGTGGTTGAACCTTTGAGCAGCACGCACACCAGGGACCTTATGACCTGTGTGTGCACACACCTGCACAACGGGATGCTGCGTAGCGCTCTGAAAGACGCTGGCCGCCTGCTGCCTGGCCTTCTCGACTGCAGCATCCGGCCCCTGCTTGAATAAGAGTGACTGCTGCTGCTGCTCCACCGGCGGGCCTGCTGGCGGCTGAGTACGCGTAGCCATCGGCTCAGCCATGCTGCCTGCTGCTGGCTCCCTCCTACTGTACCAAGCACTCCTCTTCCACAGCCAACCTCGGGATACCCTCAGGACCCCACGGAAACCCCTCCTACCAGCCACGATGTCACCCACGCTTCCGGTAACCCCGCCGTCGACACCGCCGCCGCCGCTGCCAAGCCTGTGCACGCTGACAAGCACGCTGAGCGGCCTACGAGCTGATCTAAGCTTTGAAGCCGCCTATTAACGGCAGTTATCGGCCATTGAGTGCTTGTTGGTATTTGCCAAGTGCACTGCAGGCTCGGCGCCTTGTGGCTCTATGAAATGGTTTAACGTAGGAAGCTTTGTAAACGGCGCGGATCAAGTCAGATTCCTGGCAATTCATTCACGTGACGTGTGCTGCATGCTATCTGATGGATATCTAGTATCTTATTCGCAGGCGATGCCCGAGCGCTGGTCATGGTTGAAGAGTCGCAGCGCGCGACGCCGTCGTCGGTTACTGCAGGTTTCACCGAATCATGCAAATCATATTTTCATGACATGCGGGCTGTGCAACTAGCGCTGGGATGTTAAGCTTAGAAGGTCGACCTTAATTATTACAAGTGTAAATTACGTAGGTTACTCTTACACATGTAATCTGAGTTTCTTTGTGCGCCAACAGTGCGCCGCACAAGCCTGCAAGCCTTCTACACCAAGCTTCCGTGTTAGGCATCTGGTACACTCATGTGTCTATGAAAGTTCCGACTTGTGGCAGGTAGGGAAGTTGATTTTACGCCTAGTCTACGCGATACTCGCTCTCAGCTGCAATATTACTCAAGTATCAGCCGCACAGAGCATGTGCGAGCTGAAAAACAGTCTGCGCACACCTTGCGCGGTCAATTAACACCCGCACACAAAAGCGGGGGACTTCTGAGAATGCAACCGTAACTAAAATTAAAGTCATTTGTGTAATTTAAAGCCTCCACAACCGTGGGATCTTAAATACAATGTAAGTTAAGCACTTAATTACGTAAGCTTAATAAACCGTAACCTGTAACGTCCCAGCCTTATTTGTAGCATGCAGCATCGCAATGGCACTCATAACAGCCCTGAGCACACCACCAGCCCTACACGTCGTAGCACAGCAACACTCACCACAACACCAGGGCAAGGGGGGGCAACAATTATGATAACCTGCCAAGCACTACCTTATTAGCCCTGCCAGTGTCACTGGCGTTGGTCTAGGGTATGTTGTATATGATTAGTTTTACTCTAGGCGCCCCCTCGAGTTGCTTGCTGTTGTGTAATGCTTTTATGCTGCTTGGTTTGCAGATTGTGACTTCCACACACACTTGGCAACCAAACGGTTTATGCCCTGTGTACATATGCCCTGTGTACAACGCTTTTGCAATGCAATGCGAGACAAGGGAAAAATTCGCATCAAGCATTTTATAAGCAATGTAATTGTGATAACAATGACCGTAACAACAAGCAGCATAACATACATCAATAGCATATGGGCTCACATACGGTCGCTGAATCATATGCATGCTAGTTGGTTTGTTGTGGCAGTGTGTGTTGCTATTATAATTGCTGTTGCAGCTGCAGTGTAATGCCACATGTCTTGTTCTGCCTTGCCCATTGGCCCCATTTGTTGTATCATATGCATATGCAACAGCATTGATGTAACGTAAACTAGATAGCATAGCATATCATTGTATGTCATCAAGCAAGCAAGAGGTGGAAGGATTTGCTCGTCAACCCCAAGAATTTATGCACAGCTACAGTTGGTTGTTTATGACAGTAACAATGGCGTGCTGCTGGGGCCTAACAGCCACTCAAGCAGCAGTAGAGCAGCACGTGCGCTCCACCTTAAGCAACGCCACAGTTCAGAACTGTGGAAGTGAGCAAGGTTTAACTGTGGCCTCTGAAGTCGTACTTTCACAAGTAAAGGATGCGCGCGTGAGATGTGGCGTGTGACCCAATGAGGCAGCAGCAACAAGAAGGCATAGTTAGCATGCCAGCATGCATGCCCATAAATGGAATTGCACGTCCTGACGCTAATGTCACCAACCGCAACATATGTACAAAGTATACTCCCCCATTCAAAATTGCAACTGTTACATAAAGATGCTATACATCAAACTTAATGTACACATTTCGATATTATATCGTTTAATGTCTACGCACCCAATGCTGCAGATATGCTATGACAGCACACTTGCATGGCTCAAACTTGATATTAAGCACAAGGCATGGACTTGTTGTACATAGCTTGGGTTGATTGCGACAAGCCAAGTTGCAAATACCCCACCTCTAATCTATGAGCAAGCCATGCATTTAAAATGTTGTATTTGCATTGCTGGCTGCTTATACGGCGACCGTTAGGCGGTAGGAACTCCAATGATCAAGCAGTTGCAGTTATATGAAAGAATGGATTCCATGACGCCTACAACAACTACCAGGTGACCTTGCACACTCCATACATGAGAGCATTCTCAGGCCAAAACGGACTCCACATCAGAATAGCACAGACACAACTTGTTACTCACACAACGCAGGCAGTGCACTAACCATACACACGTAAAGCTCGCCAAAACTTGCCACATGCTAGAAACTGCAAGCTCCCTAAGCTGCAGTGGGGAACAACTCCGCAATTCTTGAGAAGGCATTCATGACCTCTTCATCGTTCTGGTACTTCGTGATGTTCATGGGATTGGTCGAGCACTGCAAGTCAGACGCAGTCAAGTCATGTACAGTCATGTACAGCACAAGTGCAGTTAGCAAAGAATTGGCATCCCTGAGGGGCATGTGCACACCCTTTCACATGCAATGATGTGCGGAGATGGCTTACATCCATGATGGCAGCCTGGATGCGGGGGTTCTGGAATGCCTGGAAAACATCTGGGCTTTCCATGATCTTCTTCATGACGTCCTCAGGGCTCATACCCATGGAAGCAAACTGCTGAGCAAGCTCTGGCGAGTTGGGGTCAAAACTGCTCATCATCTCAGCGACTCGAGGGTCCCACTCAGAACCGTTGGGGCCCATGCCATTTAGCATGCCCTCAAGCTGTTGTCTGTACATGGGGTTGGACATCATCCACTTGAAAGTGTCTGGGTTTTGCATTTCCTGCGAGATACAGATTTCACACAATTATCGCACCCAGAAACTTCAATATGCAACTTCTGGCAGCACTGCACCGGAACTAGCAATGTAATCAGTGCTCACTTTAGGCAAGTATGGGTACATCATCTTCTGCACCATGGGGTCTTCCAGCATCTTCTCCAACTGTTCCATTGTGAACGGAGCTTTGCCAGTTGTGCTTCCACTGGTGCTTCCGGTTGTGTTGTACTGCCATTGCCCATTGGTTGGGCCTGTTCCATCCTCCACTACCTCTGCATCCTGCAAGGCATAAACCGAAAAGTGTAACAGATGCATGTGCTGCTTAATCACCAAGCGTATTGTTCAAGGTGCATTGCCACAGAAAGCCAGTGCAGGCCCTTGAAGAGACGCGCACGTTCCACTCGCAGACACAACAGCTGTCAATGCCGTGAGCCTCCAGTACTCGAAGATGGCAGGAGCAATACCTTGAAGAAGGATCCCTTTTTTCTTGTTCGTTCTGACTCAGACTCGGAAGTTTGTGACGTCTGTGGTTGCGACTCAGCTGGCTTGGAATCCTTGAACTCTGCAGCGCTGCACAACAGAAAACCCTTAAGCTCAACAATGAACTACACGATAAATGCGCATTGCTGACAAGGAAGTGTGCGTAATGCAGATGTTGGCATGTTACACATTCTGCTCCAAGGCCTCAAGCTCGCGACTCACGCTTTGGGACCCTCTTGCCCGCCAGTTTTAGCCGCTGAAGGAGAGGAAGCTGTGGTTGTGGAGGTTGAGGTGCCGGCAGTGCTGCCTGATGCCGCTCGGGTACTGCTTCACATTCAATGGTCAAGAGCATACGACAAACAGGGGTGGCATCGTCTTATTATTCTTTCAACCTGTCCAGAACAATGCCTCAGCATCTACTCAACAGCAGTGCACGTACCCTGAAGAGCTGGGTTGCGCTTGGGGGAAGGGAGGCATGCCGGGCATGCCGGGCATACCAGGCATGCCCGGCATCCCGGGCATACCAGGCATCCCGGCACCTGGCATGCCCTGACCTTGCATCATTTGCTTCATCATGTGAGCCATGGCTGCGCGCTGCAAATGGTACCACATAAGCACAAAGAACTCTGCCTTTGCGTAACTCACTCATGGAAAAAGAATCCTTCACATGCTCACCGCAAGCTCATCTTTCTTCTTCCCCAAAAACACCGCTACCTGTGTCCAAGTCATGCAAGACAGCTCAGTATTGAACACTGAACGAAACAGGCATGCAATGCAAAGAGTGCCATGTCCACAAGCATCCTTACCCGCCAAATGACAAAGGAAACTGCCATACCGACACCCACCCAAACAACTGGAGGGTAGCTGCGACAAGACAAAGCTGTCATGCAATCCACAATGCCAACGCCAGAAGTCACTTGCAACATACATGCTCCCATCGACACACCTGGAGTCGGATGACGATGATGGTGGCGGCGGTGGCGTGCCTGCAGCCACGCTTGTGGTCATAACCTGTGCAATTTCACCTGCGTCCGTCCAGTGAGAGTCCATCTCAATACTTGCATGCCTCACGGCCGATAATATATGTTGTCGTACATCAAGACTAAAAAGACAACACGACATGTTGAGTTCTGTACAATGCACAAGGAGCACAGAGCTGAATATGCTATCCCAGATCTCCACTTATCTATGCACCGGAGAATTAGGCAACTGCTGCACACGAGCTTGTGCAGATCCTCAGTACGCCGGTGCATGCACTCCAAGCAAGCAACGATGGCCAATTTTACGAACAAGAATGAGCAATGCAAACACTCCCTGAAGAGCACTTGCTAGATAGGAGAGGGTGCTCTGGTGGGTAAGCAAAGCATGTGATACGCTCTGTTTCCCAGGGCGTGCACACGGCCTGGCATTGTATTGTCTGAGGGGCATGCGGCAGCAGACGCTTCAGTCAACCCTACGCTACTATCGGTACAATGATATGACACGCATGCATAGCGTACGCTTCGCCTACCCTTACAAACTGGACTTGACAAGATGAAAGCCTGCAAGTGGTTGTCTGAGGTGCATGTGGCAGCAGACGCTTCAGTCAACCCTACGCTCTACTATGGGTACAGTGATTAGATACGCATGCATAGCGTACGCTTCGCCAACCCTAACAAACTAGACTTGATGAGATAATGGCCTGCTCGTGGTTGTGCATGCACAGGTGTTGAGACTTCAAACGAGGCAACCATGTACGGAAGTGCGTCGTTTCTTGCAAACAGCACACACCAGGGTTATCGCCTGCCGATGCTCCGGCCCTAGCCTCCACGCGTAACCTCCGCCCGCAAGAAGCCAACCGCCCCATTCGAAGCCTCGCCGGCAGTGGCATGAGCGGTAAAACTCGTCGCCAACCATGCAGCCTGCGCTCCCCATCCCGATGAGCCGCAGCAGCAGCAGGCACGCGACACCTCCAGCTCGCCGCTAGCGGCGTTCCCACGGACGCACTAGCCGAAGCCATGCCGACCGCAACGCGGCACCACACCTTCGCCCCCACCACCCCCGCCGCCGCCGCCGCCGCCTACACCGCCAGCCACACCCACCACATCACCGCCGCCCCGCCAAAACCCCCAAACCCTAACGCGCACAAACTGCACCACTTCTTGTGCGCCACGCACTAGAGTCGCTTTGCACACACAACAACATGCACACAACAATGTGTCACAACCGACACACACACACACGGAGGATCACTGATCCTGGATCATGGTCAAATCTCCCTTGATTGGCATATCTGCGGATCTGTGGGGCTATTCTGGGTGAAATGGAGGTGGGCGGCATGGGCATGGTGCATGGTGTTTGGCGGCGGCCGCATGTGTGTGCATGGCGGTGGCGGAGGCGCTCTGGCGTTCAGACACTGTGCAGAGGCTCGCCAACGCTTGCCTAAAACATCCCTTTGTGCAGGTGCCTAGCCATCTGGTCTGAGTGTCATTTGTCCGCAGGACTGGATGTATGCATGCTAGTAAACGATGTATACCCTATGCTAGTGTGTAGTAGATCAGAGATGTTGGGTTAGGGATTGTACACAAACTCCACAGCTGCACAATGCTGGTTGATTCGCATGGCAGTGGCTTATTTGGACAGCCATACATAGTTCTTAGCGAGTGCACGCGTACGTGCGTGTGTCGCTGGTGCATGCAAGCAGCTGCATTCTCATGAACAGCAAGCAGCAGTTACAGTGCATGGCATAGCATATGCACATTAAGCCAAAGTTACAAGTTTCACAATACCAACCGAAATGCACTCAGTGTTGACCAAGATATTGTGTGATTCTATGCTTCAAGCAGTGTTTAGTTCGACTGGTTATTAGTGTTGTTGTATAGTATGCATTGAGCCTATTCCCCTGCCACTCAACCTCATGCAACATGCTTGCCCGCACAAACTTTTACACACCATTAACCCAACATCATCAATGGCGACAACAACAATGGCGACGACAATGCAAAGGGCATAGCGGACGGCAGCCTGGACAAGCGCCTCTTCCAGTCATTCATTGCGCAGGACGCTTACTTCCTTCGCGCCTTTGCTGATGCGTAAGTACACACACGCAGGTAATCCCTGCTCGCAACAACAACCACAAGCCACATGTGCAGGTATGGGGAGGCAAGAGCGAGGTGCACGGACAGCCGGCACCGTGCAGCATTGGGCCAATTGAAGCAGGCCGCCCTGGATGAGCTCGCCATGCATGACGACTATGCCCAGGCATGCATGCACGCACATGTACAGAGACACACGCATGCACACATGCACGGGGACTCGCGTACGCACCCATGCATAGATGCACCCAGATGCCCACCTGCACGCATGCGTGCACCCCCGTATATCTTGCGCACACAGGCACACACACCCACACACACACACATGCACATACATGTACTTGCGGGCATGCACTCACAAGCGTGCATCACTTCACCCCCTCTATGCACCTACAAACTGTACCATGTCAGATAAGCAGATGCACATATCACGCGTTTGCGGTGCACATGTGCCTTAGAAGCACACAGATCAGGTCAGTTCAAGTGCCTTGGTGCGCACCCGTACACATGTATTCTAACCTGCATATGCGCGTGCATATATACCCAGCTTGTTGCATCCATGTATGCAACTGTACAGACGTTGCTGGTTAATCTTTGTTGCAAGACACCTGCCAGCTCATTCACACTCATACATGCATACGCGCACGTGCATGTTGTGTTGCATCAGGAGTGGGGAGTGGATCTGTCGCTCTTCTCCACGCCCGCGCCAAGCACCCTCGCCTACACACGGTTCCTGTACGAGGCGGCAAGCGGCGCGAGCGTGCACAGGTTCATTGCAAAGGCCGATCAGCATCCCAACAACAGTCACAATAACACCATCGATGCAGTCATCAACAAGAACAACCCTCTGGGTGACGGCGTCGCTCAGGCTCTGGCCGCTCTGACTCCCTGCATGCGGCTGTATGTATTCCTTGGCAAAGCCATCGGGTGAGTTGGTTAACTTGGCGTGCGGGTGCGGGTGCGGTGGTTTTGCTTAATGACACATATGTCCACATGCGCGCACGCACACATGTGTGCACACATGCAGAAAAGTACATACCCGTATTCATGCATATGGTGCTGCAGTGAACAGCAGCCGCCGACTGTTCAGCACGCATACTCAAAGTGGATCGAGACGTACAGCGCCCCAGAGTTTGAGGTACTGCGGGGCTACGTCCTGTGTCATATGTTGTTTGCGACAATACGTGCCGTCGAGACACACTCCCGTGCATGTTTACACAGGCTCAAGCGGTACTGTTGGAGAGGTTGCTGGATGATGTGGCGAGCGCGGAGGGCGTGTTGTCGGCGGCTTTGCAGCCTGTATACGAGCGCGCGATGAGGCTCGAGCACAACTTTTTCGAAGCCAACTGGCTCAACGCCCATACATGAGACACCTACAGCTGAATGGTTGTACAGGTCCTTGTCTAACGATAGTACAATAGTGTGGTATGCGCATGAACCCAATGTGCTCTGAAGAACGCGCGCGTCTCGTGTATTTCCACGCGCGCGGGTAGTAGATCATGGCAGCTAGCATGCTGGTAGTAATGAGAGACCGCATCCCTCCTTGACATGGGAGTTGTTTGTTGTGCCATAGCGTGGTTTGAGTCACATGCATAGCAACAAGTAGAGCCAAGGTGTGTAAGTGTGTGAGCGCGGATGTGTGTGTGTGTGCACGTGAACCTGCAATTACACAAGTACGAGGTCTATTATGCAAGTGCTTATCACGGTCAATGCATGGTATGGAATTATTACATTCATTCCATGTTTCTAAGACGGCGCATATACATGTCGAGGTTTGGCATTGAACCATGTAAGTGGTTGCTTGCTAGCATGTGTAATGTAATATACCTGCTTGTACTCTCAGCGCCAAATCCTACAATGCGGAAGCAACCAAACGACGCAAATACAAAGACCACCCACTTAGAGACATCTCCTATCCACCAGCAATGGAGGTGCATGGCACGCTAGGTGAGGACTTCTAGCGCGTATTGTATGCATACGTGTGCCACATCGTCAGAGTGCGAGGAGCAGAGCAGCGACGCCTAGAAGGTTTCATTCGCATCACCGCCAGCACGTAGCTTGCGCCTTGCAACGGGCATAAGCCATATGCAGTCTGTCCACAGTCCATGCCTATGCATGGCGATTATGAAACGTAGAGCGGCAGCGGTGGCAGCTGTACCGCGCTGGGGTCGTGTAGCCCAAGGCCCTCCCACCACGGAGGCGGACGTGGCGCTCGTATAGGGTGCTTAGCGCACACAGTGTGCGCGTGAGGTGTGTGCAATACGACATAGTGGCAAAACTGACAGGCAATGCTCGCATATCAATAAACAGGTTGCAATATTTACCTTTGACATATGTGCTTGCCTGCACTACATAGTGCTCTTGCCCGTTAGCATCTAGCCGTCAGCCACTCGTCGTCATAATTCTTTGTGCAACTAATGTAGCTAAAGCGCTGCTCTGTTGGTTGAGACGTTGACTGCGTGTGTAGACAGAACAGCATTGACTGCACTGGCGTTCAGAACGTGTACGCCAGCACAAGTGCCGTGTGACACGTCACTCCCGCACGCAGTGCCAGCACTGAGCATACATTCAACGCACGTACCAACACAACAGTCAAAACTACCAACCCACCCATTCAACAAAAACCAAGCAACAACACATCAGCAATGCACAGCATTCAACCACGCAACAACCCACATATGCATGCCAACAAGATGATGTGAGTCACAAAAAGTTGCACATTGCACTAGATGCTTCCGCAGGTACCTGTTGTGCGTGTTGCACTAATGCACTCTTCGATTGTACAAGGACATAGGGAGTGTCGCACACTGTATCGCGCACGGTGCACATCGCACCGTGATGACGCACACATGGCCACATCGACCCAACCACTCACCAAGTAACACAACAAGAAAGCGGTGTACGTACAAAGGGTGCTGTGACATGAGGAGGGGGAGACCATGCAGTCCTTCATTGCATGCAGTGCCCGCCGCCGCCGCCGCTACCAGCAGCCAAGCTGACACTCAGCGGAGCGTACAGCGAGTGACAGCTTGGGCGCAGCTTAGCTTACAACCAACCATGCTTGCGAGCGCACTTTCAGCGGAAGGTACAACCTATGCAGTGTACGTACACTGTATACAGCGCAAGCTCAAGGTCAAACACAGGCACAAGCACAAGCACATGCACGAGAACAAGCGCAAGCATAGTGTTAAGCTTGAGCTCAAACTTCTGTTCAAGCTGCAGCTCAAGCTCAAGCGTCTGCCGCAGCTCAAGCAGCTACTTACCTTGGCAAGCTTGAGCTCGTCGTCGATGAGCTTGCGCTCGAGGTTAAATCCTCTAAGCTCAAGCTCAAGCTGATGTATTGTAGCTAGGTCATGTTACCAATCTGAAATTTGGGGCACAAGCTTCCAGTTGTCCTTGTCTGAGCTTTCACACCATTCGGTTTTGCTCGGGTCAAGCTTGCATGGTGACCACACGTATACAAGCATCAGCTGAAGCATCAGCTGACAGTGCTTGTGCTGCTGAGAGCAGGTGAGATCCTGAGGTTAACAGAATTGCCGTTGCTATGCGGTGTGACACACCATCGGCAATGCCAGTCTCAGCAACACCGCTCGTGCCGTACACTGCATTACAGGATTGCCAATCATAGAGTAAGCTGCAGCACAGGCAACAGCAGGTAAGAAATGTCGCGGGAGAATCAGTTCGTGAGAACACCATCTGATGCGTGTGTTGGTGCTCGGTGACAATGGTATGTGCAGAACTTAACAATAATAATAAGCACGAAATAGCGTGCCATGCATGGCTCAACGTGTTGATCATCAAGCATACACTTATAGTCCAAGCCTGAGGTAAGTGCACTTCACGACCAATGACCAGTTTCCAAATTAATGTGAAGCTACACAAGTCCCGGCACTACCGAAAAGCTTGCTAACAATACTCCTTGTACCAGCATATGCATACTGCTTGACAACTCGTAGCTCACAACAGGAGCTACACCCCGGTTCTGTCAAAGTTCTCAACCGCAGGAGGGGAGACCTATATCTACAACTCAATCAAAGCAAAATAGCAAGGATCGTGTGTCATCAAAATCTACATCTATTGGTAATCTTGATGCTAATTTGGTGCTCAAGCCACGCAGCGCGGGACAGCGCTGATGGTGGCGATGAGAGGATCGTGGTCGGAAGAGCGGAACTTGTCGGGGCGGTAGATGCGGTTCTCGGTGGCCAGGTAGTGCAACAGGTTTGGCTCGTCTGAGTTAATGTGCACATACGTGACGTTGAACACCTGCGTCATGCATACATGTTTAGCTGCAAGTTAGCAATAGCTTGTAAATATGGTAATTGCTGGTTGATGTGTTTGGGGCACATAAATAAGTTGTCAGCGTACCTGCGGGACCATGCTGGGAGTGGCGAAGATGTGATCCAGAGCACCAGCCTCGCCCTGGAACACGAATGAGTAGCGTGTGTCGCTGGGAAGGGTAGAAGTGACATCGAACAAGCCACCATTGCTGCAAAGTAAGAATGTAAGTAGTCTGTGTGTGTACAATTGTGTGGCAACCACAATGCTCAATATCCCAGCCACCACAATGCGTGCTTGCTCACCGCAGAGTGTTGAGGGGATCCTCAAATGAGTATGCGTTCATGTCGCCCATCACAAGCACGTTCTTCACGCCATTGCGAGCAACATTCTGCTTCACAAAGTCCAGCACGGCCTGCGCAAGACATCAACAAGCAAAGTAAGCTATCTCAAGTGCACGTGCCCTGTTCTTCTCGTACACGAGTACACTTGCACGAGCATGTCTATCTCTGCATGTGCTTTGAGTATCTCACCTGGGCCTGGCCAGTGCGCTTGGCATTCCAGCAGCTCTGTCCATCATTCTGATCAGCATCAAGGCCAGAGGCGACCCCGCACGACTTGGACTTCCAGTGGTTGGCGATGACGGTGAACTTGAGCGGGGGGGTTGATGACTTGGTTTGGAAGGACTGCAATAGAGGTGATATTGTTGGTTTGATGCGTGCGCACAAGTGTTGTGCACCAAAACATGTACAAATACCTGGGCAACCGGCCTGCGGCCGACAGAATCGTGAATGGACGCAGTGTCCGCCACAACAATGCCGATGCGGCTCACGGTGCGCGTGTTGTAAATGATGCTCTCCTTGATCTGGTCTGTTGCACATCAGGTGACCACATGTCATCAACAGCATTAGAGATTATGACCATGATTGCATTATGACTGCATGTACCGGTGAAGCAAGGGGTGCCGGGGCACACCGGGTCCGGAACGATAGCAAACTTGTCATGGCTACCAGTCTTATTCAGAGCCAGGTTCAAGCGCTGGACCTGCACGGGACATCACAAGACATCATTGCAGTGGAGTGGACACTGAGCAGGTGAGGTGAGGTGGACTGCAGCCGTTGTGGCAGTATCAAACGGCAAGTTGGCCTGTCAGGCGCATGTGTTGTGCATGTGCAGATGATGGGTTTGACGGTATGACAAGAGAGTGTACATTGGTATGCCTGATCCACACGCCCATGAAAGAGAGAGAGAGAGAGAGAGAGAGAGAGAGAGAGAGAGAGAGAGAGAGAGAGAGAGAGAGAGAGAGAGAGAGAGAGAGAGAGAGAGAGNGAGAGAGAGAGAGAGAGAGAGAGAGAGAGAGAGAGAGAGAGAGAGAGAGAGAGAGAGAGAGAGAGAGAGAGAGAGAGAGAGAGAGAGAGAGAGAGAGAGAGAGAGAGAGAGAGAGAGAGAGAGAGAGAGAGAGAGAGAGAGAGAGAGAGAGAGAGAGAGAGAGAGAGAGAGAGAGAGAGAGAGAGAGAGAGAGAGAGAGAGAGAGAGAGAGTTCAACATACCAAGAACGCAGTGGAGTTAGCAACATTCTCCACCTCCTCCAGAGTGAGCACATCAGCGCTGAGAGAGATGAGAGCGGCAACTATCTTCACGGTTTGCAGCTCAACCTCTGTACAGGTGAAACACATGAGGCACCAACTCGTAGTTGCGTAATTCAGTGCAGACAAACGTATACACACACGGACCTTGGGCGTTGGAGGCACCACGGCCAGCGGGATAGTATGTGTTGGTGAAGTAGTTCTCCAAGTTGAAGGTACCCACCTTGATGGTATACTTCCTGAACAACCCACCCGCATGTTGGCACACATCCACACACATCCACACAACACACACAACCACCCTTGACTCACTGGTCAGGGAGAGGGCCGGGGCGACGGTTGACGCTAGTGAAGTCAATGTCGCCAAGAGGCTGGATTCGGTAGACACCAAAGTCGTAGTCCAGGACGCCCACAAGGCCCTGGACGGAGTCGCCGAGACGGACGGTGGGGCTCGATGTCCCATCAAGGTAGTTGCTGGCTTGGGATCCTGGGAACGTGGTGTCGTTGTAGCGGATGCTCACGCCGTCGTCCAGAAGAATCCTCAGCTCCTGGTTGGCAGCCTCCTGCGTCTGGAACTGGCTCAAAGGATACTGCGAGAGAGGAAGAGAGCCAGGTGAGGTACATGTGTTGAGTTGGTAAGTCAGCAAGCTGTAGTCATATGTGCGTAAGTGCGTGTCAGCAACTGTCTGACTCAACATCTGGTTGGTGCAATAGCCGTAACAGTTGCTGCCTGAGTATACATGCTTGTGTGCTTGTGTATATATGTGCGCACGTGTGCACACACACATGCATGGGCGTACTTGCATGACGGGGGTAAATGCGCGTGCACACGCACATCTATGTCCATGCGGGCATGCATATGTGCCTACATGTATAAAGGCAAGCACCCCACAAACTTAGCTTGGGATGATGTACCCTATTCACTCATTCACACACTAACCTTCTCAGTGGGGCTAAACTGGCGGCCACCGGCAGCGAGAGTGATCTCGCCAAAGGCACCGAGGTTGTAGGTTTCAGTCACAAAGTGGCTGCCAGGGAAGTTCACAAGCATGCCTTCGTAGCGCTCGTATGTGACACCTGTTGCAGCCAACCAGGTGGTGTTAAAACATGGAGTTGTTGTCTCTGCATGCACATGACCACTTGGATTCAAAACTCACCAGCCGGGAGAGGCAAAGTAATGCTGACGGGAGTAGGGAGCGGGTTGTTGGATGAGCACACGGTGACCCTTGTTGCACTGATTTCAGTCTTTGTGCTGAACTCGTCCACCTACGTGGGGGTGTGCGGGTTTGCGTTCGTGTGTGAATATCATTGTGAATGTATTTCTGCAATGCGCCCACATTTGCATGTCCGTCTGAGTCTGAGGCACGCGTGGGTGCATGTGTGTGTAAGCGTGTGCGCCTGTGTGCGCACACATACACAGAAACATGTCCCCCGGATGAGGTAGCTCATGCACAAGTACATGCTTGCCCTCACCTTGCCAGAAACAGCAACAATGTCACCGACCGACACAGCGGTGGTGTTGCTGGGGTAGTACACAAACACGCCATCGGAGGTGGCAGGGTTGTTGTCTCCGCCATTCGCTTCTTGAATGTAGAAGCCGCTCAGCTGAGTGGGGTTCTGATAGTCTCCAACAACAACGCCGCGCGCAACCACAGTGCTCCCAACAAATGGGCTCGAGTCTCCACTGCCCTGAATGGCGTAAATCGGCGTAGCGCTCCCATCGCAGTCGCTAGCTGTTGTTGAAGCACAGTCAGTGTTGGGTACACAAACCCACTGTGCACAAGTACACGACACTTAGTCTCCTTACGTGGTGGTGGGCTTGGTGATGGTGGTGGCGGGCTGGGCGACGGCTCCACGGGTGACTCTGTAGGTGTTGCTGGCACAGGCTCTGGTGGGGGCGAAGAGGTATTTTCCGGAGCAGGTGGTGGCGGGGAGCTATCAGCAGCCGGAGTCGGCGGAGGTGAGCTTGTTGGTGGTGGTGGGCTTGGTGCAGGTGAACCACCGCAGCTGAATGTTTGATCGCTGTTGACGGTACCTGCAGCGACGCGTCAGGTTGTTGAAGTGTGGGTTTGTTGAATAGAAATACCGTTGCTTTGTGTTGGAGCAGTGCGACCTCACCTGCGGTGGCAGAGCCAATGACCCAGCTGAAGTCTTCATATGAGCAGCCGCTGCCAGTCAACTGCAATCGAGACACGCAGATGAGACACAGCGTGTGTGCTACATGTCAAAACAAGGTGTGCAAGGAGCCAACCAACCTGCAGAGAGGTACCAGTGGCCGTCCCGTCCTCGGAGACTGAGGAAGGCAGCGGGGTAGCGACCATGCCCGCAGCAGGTCCTGCCGTCGTGCCAGTCGACGCAGCTGAAGAGGAAACAAGCGTGTCAAACAGACTTAAAGATGGCGAGCGCAAGCGCCCAAACACACCCAAGCATCGATGCATGCACCGGCGCAGTCACGTGCCCGCACGTGTACGCCGGCACGTGTACGCACATACACACATGACCACACACCTGTGCACGAGCCCTCGTAGCTGATGAACTGCACCACAGTGCTGCCTTGCACAAGAGCGATGGCGTCGGGGGACCCGTTCTGGATGCCGTTGACTGGGTACGCGACGGAGATGAAGCCATAGCCCGCACCCGCATCCGTGAAAGTGCCCGACAAGGTGTACGTGGGTGTGTAGACAACTGCCGCACTTGGCACATTGCAGTTGTACAAGTAAATGGTGTAATCCGCAGCGTTGGTCCCGGCAGGCGCTGCAATCTCAATGAACTCGTTCGCATCGGTGCCAAGATTGTCATAGTGGAACTCGTTGATGAACACCTTGGTCTGTGCAAGCGCCACTACACAAGGCCAATGGTCAATGCAACGTTTCAGCCTCACCTTACAACGGGATGGCAGCATTCCTCACGCTGGCAGACTTTATCAACAACAAATGTGCGTGCACGCACAGAAACGCACATGTACTTGTGCAAATAGATATGCACGCATGCGTGCACACACCTGGTGCCACAATCAGCAGCGCAAGCACGGCAACGGCGAATGCGCGCGCCATGACTGCGCCCTCTATTCTTCAACTGCCAAGTGAGCGCAGAGTCATCCCAGTCCACAGTTACCTGACTGCTGTAGTAAACGCTATAACACGAGCATACAAGCACAGCAGTCTGCAAGTGGGTTGCATGCAACAGGGATGCTGATACCATGCATTGAGAGGTTACTGCGCAGTGAGAGCAGGCTTGGCCTGGAGTCAGCAGCGCAAAGTTTGCGCAGGAAGATTCCGTACAGCTTTTTGGGCCAAATCGTATATCATCACTACCATTCACGCAAGCATGCAAGTAAAGCAACCAAATGCTGGACATGCACAGAGACAGAGCAACACCCACAGACACACCAGTGGTGAAGGCCACCGCCGTTACTTCAGCCGGCCAACTGCTCTCTGTCACTGAGCTTCTACTGCTACTGCCACCTGTGCTCTGAGTAGTAGCATTATTCCTCTTATTAGACTGTGTCGAGCAAGCCTCACCAGCCACCAGCCGCAATATGGCCAAAAGGGGCATCTCAAGCACAGTGCACGGAGCGAGGGTGAGAGAGAGCATCATTATTGCAGAAACAGCAGCAGCTAGTGAATGCCAAACACCACTACGGCGGAAGCGGACAAGTTACGCGAGCAGTCATGATAGCTTGTATTGAATGGTGATGCACTCGTCGCTTATGACCGGTTCGAGTGCTATTTTGTCTTCCCTACCCGCGGCCGTCGCCCCAGGGAAGATCCCTCTAAAGGACAGGCGGCGGGATCTTCCGTGACGGTTTGCCGGAAGTGATGCTGTGTGACGGATCGTGAGTCACGAACAGCATCACATTCATCGTGACTTGTTCGGAACCAGTTTCACGATGCGAGGTTGCAATTCATAATCGGCTGATACATTCTCCTGGAAGATGCTCTAGTGTAGGTCGGTGCTCCATGATGAGTACTGCTCTGCGAGCCTATCATAGCAGTACCATACAGCACACTGACTACACTGCTGTGGCGTACTGCAATGTATGTGTTACATTATACCATGTATACCATATTATATACCAGTGTTTTTGTTCAAGGGTACGTGTGTCGCATGCGCACAATGTGTGGCAGAAGAGCACGTGTTATCATCACCTCACCCATGATAATCGTAGCATGCAACGTGCAATCTAGTGCGCTGCATAACTATATAAAAAGAAATCAAATGTAAATTCAAGGCCTTACACAACATGTACATTCATGTTGTAAGCATGTTATATGTGTGATTATTGCTTAAATCAAGTTTCATGTTTCACCAAACATATATATTAATGTGCATGCGTTCATCTTAAAAACCTGAGATTGTGACGGCTGCAGTAAACAGTTGCCCGTATAACAATCAATTTACTGTGGCGTTATTTGCTCAAGTGCGGACTTTGGGGGTGGGCTGTGAGCCGCTAGAAGCTTGCATACATATGGTGATATTGTTGACTGTATGCTATGTTTGAGGGTTTGGGCCAACCCATGTTGCAGCAACTTGTTGCCTTTGGACATACTTAACTCTGATTATTGAATATAAGCATGCACTGTGTGATTGCTATTGCCGTATCATGTTGTATGATGTTGTTATTTAACTCAGTGCAATACTTCAAAGTTACTAAGCCAAGATAACAACATAACATAATGCAAATAGTTGACGCGAGCATAACAGCAGTGCGGAGCTTATGCTAGCATATTATGCCACTTCGATATTGTTATCTTGTGGTATGTTGTAATATTGAGTAATGCCATGATCAAGCGTGTGGTGTCGAACAACCCCGTTCAAGGGTTGTCATTTTTTGTATAACGTCCCTTTCGGACCACTGGCATTATCCCCCTCCATTTTGGTGTTTTTGATAATGGGAATTATCGAAAACGTTCAAAAAGTGTAAGTTTTTCACTCGGTCGATTGTGCTTTGAGTTGATTATGCTTATAGATATCACATACCATTGTAAAATGTTACATATGATACATAAGTAATACCTCTGCGCAAGGTGATAGCTGGAGTTGGAGCCGGAGCTTCCACTTTTGCTTGAGGTTGCATTTGGGTTGAAAAGTGTCCTTGAGCTTGCAAGTGTGAACTCACCTCAGCTGGGCCTCCTTAGTGCTCGCTCGTGAGTAGGTTTCACTACGAAAATAGAGCCCAAACTCGGCGGTATGTTTGGCTCAGTCAGCTTTGGTGCGTAGCGTCCGCGGCGAGGGTGGCTGGGGAGGTGGCTGGGGGTAGGGTCGCAGGAGGAAGGAGTGTTCAGCACCGCCGCATGCTGCTGTGCTGAGAGTGCGGCCATGGCGGTGTCGGCGTTGCTCCTGCTCTGTCGTGCGCTGTCTGTGCGGCGGCGGCGACAGCTGAAGCAGCAGTTGCGCTAGGCCGTGCGGTCACCGTCAGGCCTGCGTGGAGGTCAGCGCCCAGACCACAGCGCAGCCCTGGGTGGCGTCCAAGTTCCTGGGCTCACTTCCGCCGCTGAGATTGCTGCAGCCGGCGCAGTGGTCGTTGCCCTGGGGGTTCGTGCGTGGTTTTACTTGCGCATGTAGGTAAGCAGTCGCCAATGTCATGTACATGCACTGCATGTTATAGGCTATGCCATAGCGACGGTTCAACCCCGTCGCGGTGCAGTATAAGTACCTCCAGTGCAAAAATCACAAGCTTGGGTGGTATCCAAACCTGTCAACTGCATCGAAGCAGCTTTGTTGCAGTGCAATGCGCCACAACTGTTTTTGCTGTTGTTGTAGTGTCAGCTCAGCTGCCTCCAGCCACGACAGCCTGGTACAACCAATATCTGTCGAACAAGTCTATACAAATGGAAAATAACTTGTGCGTCAGCATGGCAAGGTGCGTGACAAAAACAATTTCAAGCTGTCGTGCATGCATAATCAACACCACCCCGTATGTGGACAAGTCGCACAAAGCAGGCCAGCGGAACCATTGGTCGACTGTGTTGGTTGCAACGACTGGGTTTACCATTACGGCATTAAGTTTCAAAAATTGTCTCGTCTCTGCTTGTAGTATGTCTCAACGAACAGAACGTCACACCTGCAATGCTGGGGTGGCACGTGCTAAAAGAGATCACGGCGGTAGAGCTCGGCATAAAGGGCGGCACGAATCTGTATTACCCGAAGAGCACGCGGATGGTCATCGGTGTCATCCCGTTTGCCAAAGATGGACTTTAGCAGCAAGCAGGTGAATACATCCGTCATGCTTGTTCATGTGTAGCTTGTGGTGGGACTGGATTGCGCTTATAAGGCAAGTCCTGATTAGAAGCTGCGATCATGAATGTAGTGACAAGACTGTCCTACACGCCACCTTTGCAGCAACATGGCATGGGCTCATGCATTATGCTAGCATAGTATGCAGCACACCACTCATTGTAACTTTACATCATCAGGAGTGTAACAGCTTGACTTCAAAATGTGCAGTGCACTCTGCTGTTCGAAGCACAAGCTCGCGTGGCGACCTCTCTGATAATGTCGCACATGGCGGTACGATAAGAGTATGCACATACATTGCACAAAATTGGCACATGCATGTACCATGCTTGTTTCAACCACGGCATTACATTTATGGTACACACTTAGTGTAGCACGTCGTCACATAGGCGCGTAGCTCTTTCGGCGTCTCCACCATGTAACGGAAACACGTCATAGCAAGGTTATGTGATAGCTATCATGCTATGCCGTTGCCTTGAGATGGCGTATGCATGTTACATAGTTGAGCAGCCAAAAAAGCTGCACGCTTAGGTGACGACAGGCTACACTATGCGTGTATCGTCCTTGCACTCGGCAAGTTGGTCGTCGTAATTGACTTCCTTGAGATGTATGACTGACAGTCATTGATTGACACTGTTAATTGCTATGTGCAACATCAGCGATTGGGATTGGTGGAGTTTCTCTGAATCTGACTCGCCGTTGCCCTACCACCGCGCTCTCACACCACATCGACACGCTTGGCGCATTATTGTAAGCAACGACCCAGCCTACTACACGCTTTTCAGGTGCTCTTACATAATATCTGTCTTGTATGTGTATTTTTACGCTGTCAGGCTCGTCGGTATGCACCTGGTAATGATGAGGTACTAACAGGCCATGTGTGATGATCTATGAGGACTTTTTGTTGTGTGCTTGTGATCTGCATCTCCGATCTGGAGTCCTACAGGGACCAACGCTAGAGACTACAGCATGTACCTGTACAACTGCGCCAGGCGGCGCGGATGTACAGGTACATGCTGTAGTCCACCCATGTTCAAGTTGTTGAACACCTTTTTGGATGCGGGTGGCTATGGCTTCATCCCCGTCACGTATCCAGGCAATGCCGTACAGTACGGCGGGGCGGGGACAACAAATGGCGCCGATGCCTTCGCTCTTGTGCGAGGCCACAACACTGTGGTGCAATTCCTGAGACAGGCAGCACCTGCACAGGTGGGTGGGTGCGCATGCATGCAAGTGCCATAGCAGTGCATATGCGTATACATGCGTGCGTGCGTGCGTGCGTGTGTCTGTGCATGCATGCGGGCGTGTTGACACATCTCATCCTTGTCTTCAGCTGCCAACGGTCTCGCTGCTGGTATGACCCCAGTCATGCTGCCGGTGAGCGAGGTGGCATTGATGCCATGACAACCTCCTTGCAGGTTGGCCAGCGTGCAGCACCGTGCTGCATGCGCACGTGTTGTTGTGTGGTGTAACGCACCGTGTCCCTGATGTGACGTGTCTCCATCCCAGTTGATTGACCGCGGCTGCTCATACGAAGCGTTCACCTGGGCTGGTGGCCCTGCGGCCGCTGGTGTCATCATTTCCAGTAAAGGTGAGGTCACGCTCATCGTGACACAAAGTGATGGTGACTGTGTGCAATAAACCGCACATGTCAGTAACTCACAAGTCGCTGCACGCAGCTGCCGTCAACATTGGTCAAACATTCAACTGTGGTCCCCCGCCCATGCCTTAACCAAGCCCACCACCACCAAGCTTCAATATGTGAAGCTGCACTTCATTGTGTAGCCTCACATATGGAAGCTACACAAGCTTAAGTACATTATGCTTGTCAAAAATCAATCATCGTATTTGTGTACAGCTGTTTTTTCAGTAGTGCTTGAACTTGTGGAGCTTCACAACGATTTGGAAATGTTTATAGACGGCAGTGAAGTGCACATACTGCAGGCTTGACCGCAAGCGTATGTAACTGTGCCGGATGATAAAGACGGCTTTGAGCCTGAGGTTTGACCACACTGTATACGTACTTCCCTTGATGGCGTCTGCATCTAGTTTGATGACGTTGTGATGACTCACAACGTCACATAACGAATACGTGCATCAATTCACACTCTACCAATCAGTTCAAGCGCACCTGTTTCTCACTTGCTTTTGCCTGTGCTTCCGCGGAAGCCCAGTCTTGGTGTAACCGTGTAGCACAACCGATCTCAGGAGCTGCTTGCATTGCTGGTGTGCAACATGTGTTGCTGTAGTGCGTTTGCTGCTCTGACAGCAACATTGGTTTCATCAACGTCAGCACCTTGCCTGCTGTCACGAAGACATCCACCGTAAACTGAGGCTCACGTTTCAGCTTGGCCATGAGGTCACAAGGCAAGCTTGACTTGAGCAAGACCGAGTGATGTCAAAGCACAGACTAGCACAACTGTGAACTGGAACCTATACCCGAGTCTCTGGATATTTATGTGAACCGACTACAACCATCAGCTTGAGCTTTGGCTCAACAAGCACAGACTAACAACGGAAACTCACGAAGCTGCTTGCCTTGACGCTGAGCTGAAGCCTGGAGCTGGAAAATCTCAGCTTGAGCTCAAGCTGAGACGCTGAAGACATGCTTGAGCTTGTGCTGGACCATCAGCTTGCGCTCGGTAAACCAGCTGCGCCGAGAACTCAGCTCAGAGCTGAGCTGTTACACTGCCTTTGGTTTGTTTGTGCACTCAATTCATCCACCGGCCCCATGCAGGGTAGTTCCTTGCAGGTTACGCCAAGCTGTTGTCTCACTGTATGTTCCGCTGAGTGTTAGCTTGACTGCTTGTAGCATCCAAGCGGCGGCGAGGGCGGCGGGGGAGGTGGCGTAGGGAACAGCAGAGACGCGGAGAGAGAGTTCTACGCCTTGGTAAGTCTGAAACTTCTTGTGTCTGTAGACGAGAGTCGGGGCGCTCAGGCCTTTCTCCCAAGACAACCTCATGTATGTGTTGGGCACTGTATATTGCCCCTGATCATGCCAATCTCAGATGCTGTTGTTGGAGTTGGCGTCGCTGCCAGGAGGGCGTACGTACAGACGTGGCGGCGCAGTCGCTGCCGTGGAGGACGGCAAGGCCGAGGACAACGCCACCAACAATCACCAGAAAGGACGCGCCACCCTGGAAAACCTTGAAGCTGCCCAGTGCGTTGCAGACATTCTGCAGGTAGAACAGTATCACCATAACTGTTGTCACCGCTGTGTGCGCACATACACGCTTGGTTTGTGTGCGTGTGCCAACTGGTTACTCGTTCCAAGTGTTTGTGTGTGTGTGTGCGTTTGTGTGTAGACTTTGCTAGTGCCCTTGAGGTCGACCATCGCTTGTGGAATTGTTCCAACATCCCGTCAATGTTGCAGTGTCGATGAAGGCAGTCGCGTTGTTGAGTTACACTCACTGAGAGATGGCATTGCGGGTCTTGATGGATTGTGACTGATATGTATGACCCGCAGGAGGATGTGACGGTGTTGGGTGCATAGGCTCTACTTCCCGCCCTCAGACCTGATGTCTTCCACGCCTTCAACGAGCCTCGCGCCCCCGCGAGTGCGGAGCTGCTGCGCCACCCGAGCTTCCTCTCCCTCAGGCTGCTCCTTCGGGGCCCTCTTCAACCCGCGCAAGCAGGGCGGCGCCGGGGGCCTTGGCGTGGGCAGCGGCGGCGGTGCAGGAGGAGGAGGAGGGGTTAAACCTGCGTACAGGGACGAGTATATATCTTCACGTGCTGGTGTACGTCACCTGCGCAACTTGAAAGGTATGCGCATGTGTGTGCATGTGTGCACGCGTGCATGTGCACGGGCATGCGCGCGCATGTGCGTGCATGGGTGGCTGTGTTCGCGCACGCTTGTGCGTGTGCACATCTGCATGTGAATGCGCGTGTGCGTGTGTACATGTGTCTGTGTTACACTTGTTATGTAGATGTAGCTGCTCATTCTGCACGGCACTGTACACCCACACAGCATGCATAGGACGGTAGAGAGCGTGGAGGGGGTATTGCCATGGACGAGGTTGAGCGCACATTTGCAGCCCTGTCCACTGCGCTCGAGATCGTGGTGCTCGCAGCATCCGGCACGTGCAGGAGGTACAGATTGCTTGTAGGTCGTTGCAGTAACACGCTTGGGCATGTTGGTTCATTGCTTGCCGTACGCAAACAGTGCATGCGTGATGTGGGTATGTGTGTGTATCTGTGGTAAACTTGAGCACTTGAGTATAACAGGCACAGTGGGCGATCCCATGCAGGCTCTGCAGGTGCCCGTGGCAGCCATGGGCGTCCTGCACTGGGTTGTGGTGCATCTGAAAGACAACAACGACTCAAGGTAATGACCACCATCGTGTGTGCGCATCCGCGTGTGCGCGTGCAAGAACTTGTTTGTGCGTGTGGGTGGGTGGGGACAGCTGCGTGTCTAATGTGGATGCGCCCATGTCTTCAATTGCACGCCTGTGCGCGTGTGCCCTTGGTGTGTGTATGACATGTTGATTGTGGAGCAGAAAGCTGGCAATGAGCTTGGAGTTACGGCAGTAGCGAAGTTGAAGAAGCGCTTCATCGACGCGCTGGTGGTGATGGTTTCTTAGCGAGTTGATTAATCCCGCGCTTGCATCTATCAAGAGGTGGGTTCAGCACTCCAGCAGCGGCAGAGTCCACGACCTCGCACGCTACTTTGTCGTGCAACTGCTGGACATCATGGCCCAGCCCTTCTCGCATGCCTTTGCTGGACATGTCCTCACCCTCGTCGCTGCCAACCGAGGTGATGCCTTTGGCAGCGGCATTGGCGCGAGGGACTTTGCATTGTTCTGTAGAGATGCGAGCTTTGCCCGCCTCTTGGTGATGACAGGACAGCTGCATTAACACAGCTGCCTGAGGGTATGAAATAGCGATTGCATGTTGTTCGGTCTTTCCACTCTTCACTCACCCGTGAGTGTGGCAACATTCCCTGTTTATTGGGCTGCTAGCGTTGCTGAGTGCGTGGCGTCAACGGGAGAGACGAGAACGCGTGTTGCATCGTCAACATCGCTGCTTGTGGGGTGCAACTACGCGCACAGCCTTGCACGCATGTGCAGGGCTAGCAGGTGATGGAGGGGGAGGAAGAGGGGAGGGCCCTCAGACCTGGCGATAGAGATGGTAGAGGCAAGAGGGGCGGGCAATGCGGAAGTGCAGGAGGAGGACTGGCGAAGGAGGGAGAAGGGACGGAGGCAGGTAAGGGAAGGAAATGGGGTGGAGAAAAGGGGGCTAAGTCGTATCCATAGTCTCCGTGCAAAGTCTGATATGTGGCAATTGAGATTGGCCTGCGCATCAGAATGACCCGTGCCACGCAGCAAGCAGTGTATGCCATTGCCACCTGTGCTTTTTCGCAATCTGCTGATGCCTTGGCCGCACATGCCTTATATTTTCCGCACGCGTCTTGCTGGCTGGCTTGCTTGGTAATTCCAATAGCTCGTATCAGGCGGAAACGACGCGTTTGTCAAAGCCGCGGCCCTCCTTAGCAAGCAGGACTCCTTGCCAAGCACGGGTTGATTGGCAACTTGATGATCCGCCAATATCGATTGCATCATTTTGAGCTACTACAACTACCTGCTGCGATGTTGCCAGGCCGCGACCTTCTGGCCAATGAGTTCTTACAGCGTACAGTGTAGCAAGGCCGCACCGGTGCTGGGTACAGCAGTGCATACTTGCTGCTGTACCCTGCTTGGTGGGCTGGCCAAGTGCCGTCAGCCTTGGCTGACTCAGCAGGCCTTGCTTGAGTCATTGCAGGCAACGCCCGCGCTGCTGCAGCTTTCACATTCTGGCTCTCTCGCTCCTTCTTTGTAGATGTGCGGGTGGGTGAGTGGGTCTGGCTGCCTGTTGGACGCCATACCCAAAGCACGATGATGGCGCCGGCCTGGTGGTTGCCTCTGCTGCTGCCTTTACTAGCGCTGCTGCTTGGCTCAGGTAAGAGCAGCCTGCTCTGGCTTCGCGCTTGCAGGTGGCTGACAGCAAGAAACTCCCGCTGCCTTTTGCCGCTCACGCTCATGTTTGCCTGAATGCAGGCCGCGAGGCGTCTGCTGTGTCCGACCAGGAATGTGAGTGTGTGATTTGCAGGTCTGCCACGTGCACTTGCATGCATTCTGCCATGACCGCTTGCGTGCAACGGCCTCAGGTTTTGCACGGATTGTGAGACATGGGGGGTGTGCAGTCACACGCTCATGCTCACGCTCTGTGGCACCATTGGTGTGGCAGTTGCGGCTGTCCAGTGGCTGCAGGCGGCCGTCTACTACGTCAATGACGCCGGTGAGCAGGTGCAGGGGCCTCCCAACTGGCCTTCTGATCTGACTGGCTACGACGTCTGCCACTCCCTGCCTGAGATAATATGCGACAACGGAGCCATTACTATTCTGTGAGTAACAAACACGTGCTCTTCTTGGTAAATCACAGCCGCTGTCACTGGTTTCACTTGGTCTTGACGCATTGCATATCTGTCAGGAACTTGTCTGGTTATAAGCTCCACAATACCCAGCCCTTGACCGCGCTCAACAACCTTACCAACCTGCAGGAAATGTAAGTGTGCTGAATGTACGATTACATGCGCATATTCAAACAATCTTGTTAATGACCTTGGTGTGTTGTCATGTCATTGATGCACTGCAAGCATACTTACAGTGACTTGATTATGTGGGTGCAGGTCGCTGTATAACAACGCCTTTTCTGGACCGCTGCCGCCCGAGTGGAGTAGCTTTACTAACTTGAAGTCTTTGTAAGTGCATGATAGAGTACTACTGGTTATGGTTTTTCCTGTTCACAACCTGGACTCGGTCGACTTACGTAACTTCAGGCCACATTTGAAATGTCCGCTAACCGTTGGCTGCGGTGACGTTGACATGCATACATGATGATGCAGAGGCCTTGGGAACAACCAGCTCGAGGGGCCGTTGCCGCCAACATGGAGCAATCTGACCAGCCTACAAACTCTGTGAGTAACATACAATGTCTGTTCAATGGGTCGTCGGATCAATGACAGGGTGCATTGTGCTATTCACTCTCTTATATGCACGTTCGTAGCATGTGTCATTATATGTGATCATGACGTATGATGCATACTCATCATTATCATGAGTATGCACACCCATGATGGTTGTGCAGGGATATATCATCCAATAGATTGGTTGGCGAGATACCATTGGAGTGGGGCAACTTGACCAACCTCGGATACATGTAAGATACTATGGTTTGCATTTTTCATTGACAAGGCCAACTCGCTTGTTTTGCATAGCAATGAAATCATTTCTCGTGGTGTCACTTACATACATAAGCAGGTGGCTGAGCGACAATCAGCTTTCGGGACCTTTGCCAAGCACACTGAGCAATCCGGTCAACTTATTTGTTATGTGAGTCACAAGATGGCTCAGCCACGCTCTCCTATGTGTGGCATTTGCTGTATACTCGTGGTTGTGCAGAGCGCTGTCACGCAACAATCTGGTTGGCGAAGTACCATCCGAGTGGGGCAACATGATCAACCTCGAATCTTTGCAAGTGAGGGCCGTGGGTATGCGTTCTTCCTTCACAAGGCTAGCTCGCTTGTCTTGCATACCAATGATACTACTTCTTGTATGGTAACACTGTCACAACGGTTACTACGTATGGCTTACACACATGAGCAGGTATTTGAGCGGCAACCAGCTTTCCGGGCCTCTGCCAAGCCAACTGAGCAATCTGGTCCACCTGGTTAACTTGTAAGTCACATGATGTCTCAGCCAACAAGTTGTTGCACTGCCCAATGCTTGCTGAGTAATCCGTGTGATGCATGCATGTCACATGCATCAATAGTGTTGATCCACAATGTTTCAAGACACTGTCTTGTTGCGGTGCTTCGTGTGCATCTGCTGATGCATATTGATGGTTTTGCAGATTTCTGATGGGCAACAAGTTTTCTGGGGTGGTACCATCTGAGTGGGGCCGTTTAACCCAATTAGAATACTTGTAAGTGACGGTGGTCATGGGTGTGGTCGTGTCTTGTTTACAAGACGGACTCGTTGAACTTACTTTAGCATTCAGGGCGGGCCTCTCTGAGAGTCTTGTATGCTGACATTTGCCTACATAATCAGGAATCTTGCAAGCAACCAACTTTCTGGACCATTGCCTGGGACATTGAGAGACATGGTCGAGTTATTAACATTGTAAGTCGCATCTCTTGCTCATCAATCTGTACTGTAGCACTTGGCGTGATGTCCTGTATGACACTTGCTCGCTTGTGCATAATCACGTGCTTCACCGTGCGCAGAGATGTAAGCGGCAACGCTCAGCTTTGCGGGGATCGTCCCGCCCTCAGTCCAAGTGTGTATCTCGCTGATTACAGTAACACCCGCGTTGACATGCCATGCCTATCGCCCCCTCCATCTCCTCTGTCTTCACCCCCAAGTCCTCCTCCTCCTTCTCCGTCTCCTCCACCACCTCCATCCCCAAGTCCTCCTCCTCCTTCGCCATCTCCGCCACCTCCTCCATCCCCAAGTCCTCCCCCTCCTTCCCCATCTCCCCCACCGCCTCCATT
>RHPI01003533.1:188992-217473 GCA_009103225.1 Chlorokybus atmophyticus
CCCTCCTTCTCCGTCTCCTCCACCACCTGCCCCCGCTCCCCACTCGGTGTGCAGAAGGCAGCCAGAAAAGGGGCAATGGAAGCTCAAGTGTGAGGGCAGTAGTAGTAAGCACCGCCCTCTCACTCTCATACACTCCAGAGGCTCACCATGCGCAGTTGCCAGCGCGAGGGCCTGCTGCCTCCGGTGCCAGCACACAGACCATTGCCTGTTCTGGTCCTTCAACCGCAGCAAGCGCGCCTGCGATCTGTACAGATACATATTGGCTGCGGGGACCCCTACCTGCCTCCCTTACGGTGGCAACCTCCACGTGGGATCCCGTAGCAAGTGGGTATCTGGCAAACTGTGCGACTGAAACTGTATCAAACAGTTGCCACCTGGGGTGGCGATGGAGCTTGTAGTAGTTGACATGACCCCGTGCTTTGCATCTCCCTCTCACAAATTGCTTCCTTGGTACTACACTATACTATTATGTATAGACTAACAGTGGTAGTGTAATTACAGACATGGTGTCACACATGACCAGTGGTCAAGTAGTTGGATCAAGGACACCCAACTCTCTCTCTCTCTCTCTCTCTCTCTCTCTCTCTCTCTCTCTCTCTCTCTCTCTCTCTCTCTCTCTCTCTCTCTCTCTCTCTCTCTCTCTCTCTCTCTCTCTCTCTCTCTCTCTCTCTCTCTCTCTCTCTCTCTCTCTCTCTCTCTCTCTCTCTCTCTCTCTCTCTCTCTCTCTCTCTCTCTCTCTCTCTCTCTCTCTCTCTCTCTCTCTCTCTCTCTCTCTCTCTCTCTCTCTCTCTCTCTCTCTCTCTCTCTCTCTCTCTCTCTCTCTCTCTCTCTCTCTCTCTCTCTCTCTCTCTCTCTCTCTCTCTCTCTCTCTCTCTCTCTCTCTCTCTCTCTCTCTCTCNGCAGTGCACTGCAGCTATTAGTCTGGCCCTATTGTCAATTTGTTGCAACCTCATCATGGTTGTAGCTGAGCACTGATGCAGGTTCATGTGGCTGCATGCACATCTCTCTGCAATATTGTGAGCAGCCTCAATCATGAGGAAAGTGCGAGCAGCTCCTCTCCTCCTCCTCCTCCAATGTCTCCTCCTTTAGATGCACCTCCATGCGCATTCATGCAGCCTCGCTGTCGAGAAACTTATCAAACATCAGCGCACTGCCTGCACTTGCTTCGTGTTGTGCTTCTGTCTGTGCCACAAACGAGCAACACGCATGCATTCACGTGCCTGCACATACACACGCAGCGCAGCAATGCACCAGCCGCATCTGACTCCAAGATCTCTCCCCCGCTCAAGGGACGTTTGCCATCGCCTCCTTGTGGGGAGACTCTGCGCTGTGTAGGGTGTGATGTTTACCTCCAGCCGTTAAAGATTGCGATTATGGAGGAAGGTAGGTGAACGTACTCACATACATGCGTACCTTGCATATGTACGTTGGTTGTCACACGCGTGTGACTTGTGTGACAGGTAAGAAATGTGAATAGATGTGAGTGTGAGTGAGTATGAGTACGAGTGTGAGGATGAGTGTGAGGATGAGTGTGTCTGAGTGAATGAATTAGTGTGCATGACATGCTCGGTAATGTCAGTTGACTGTTTCAGAATCCTGTGGTATGCATGCGCAAGCTGTTGTATCACGCACAACAACAGCTGCCGAATCCACCCCGCGGAGACATGTGTTACATTGATGTCAGACGTGCAATTCTATACCGTGTG
The DNA here is from genome assembly GCA_009103225.1 of Chlorokybus atmophyticus. NCBI lineage: Eukaryota > Viridiplantae > Streptophyta > Chlorokybophyceae > Chlorokybales > Chlorokybaceae > Chlorokybus > Chlorokybus atmophyticus. Next base: position 190,699 of record RHPI01003533.1, read on the forward strand.
AGACGCTTTCAATGGCGGAGACAACAACAGCCACAACAACTAACAGACAGCAGAGCGAAAAGACTCCACGCGCTGCATCTAAATGTGTGCCCTCGTGTGCGTGAGCATGCGAGCTTGTACATGAGTGTGTGCATGCTCTTATCCAACCAATGCCTGTTCAGAGGGATGGCAGGCAGCATGCATGGCAAGTTCTGCACACGGTGCAACAAAGCCAAGAGAAGACTGTACGCAACTCCCTGGGCTGCCTCCAGTGGTGTGCAGTACCCCAAAAAATGCACTAAAGATACTTCATACTTCGATTGCAACTTACAAAGCCTTTTCAGCTTCCTGCATCTAGATGCACCTCTGGATTATTATGAGGTTTGACCGCAGCACGAGGGCGTTCGCAAGTGCAGATTGCAAAAGTGCATGTTGCCTCTCTGTCTTCCCCAATGTCTGGACGCTTATGGAATAGCAGCTTCAACGGACCTTTGGCTGCTAGCACAATCCCTTTTGCTCGGTTCGCCCACAAACATTGACACAAGTAAGCAGTGAGGAGCGTTTGTGCCCTCTCCCTCTCTCCCTCTCTCCCTCTCTCTCTCTCTCTCTCTCTCCCTCTCTCTCTCTCTCTCTCTCTCTCTCTCTCTCTCTCTCTCTCTCTCTCTCTCTCTCTCTCTCTCTCTCTCTCTCTCTCTCTCTCTCTCTCTCTCTCTCTCTCTCTCTCTCTCTCTCTCTCTCTCTCTCTCTCTCTCTCTCTCTCTCTCTCTCTCTCTCTCTCTCTCTCTCTCTCTCTCTCTCTCTCTCTCTCTCTCTCTCTCTCTCTCTCTCTCTCTCTCTCTCTCTCTCTCTCTCTCTCTCTCTCTCTCTCTCTCTCTCTCTCTCTCTCTCTCTCTCTCTCTCTCTCTCTCTCTCTCTCTCTCTCTCTCTCTCTCTCTCTCTCTCTCTCTCTCTCTNCTGGACGTGAAGATGAAGACAAGGAGCAGGAGGAGGAGGAGGAGGAGAAGGATCCAAACAAGCCGAGGAAGAGGCAGCCGCTTGAACAACAGCAGATACGGTTCATAGCATACTTGTACGTTCAGACACCAAGCAAGTTGTGTGACAACTTGTGTCGTTCACTCACGATTTCGTACACTCTGTGAGGCACGCATGCAAGCGCAGCCTTTAATCTTAGATATGCTTCAGGGCATACATTCTGAATGCTGCTGCATGCACGTGAATTGTTACATGCAGCTTTGCATGCATTCTCGAGTTGGTTGGTTGCTTGCTTGCTTGTTTGAGTGCAATAGCTGCCTTTGCCTTCGCTTGCACAACACATGGAGTGTCGCACTAACGCTCGGTTGTTTGGGTGTGTTGCCAACCTACCCAATGGTTAGGGGCCGAGAGTGATGCAGTTGTTGTTGCTGTTGTTGTTTGCTGGCCTTTCCTACCTATTGTTGTGGTGAGTGTGTGTGAATGTGCATTAGCACCACATGCTACAAGGCTCTATGCTGGGTGCCAAGTTGCCAATGAGTACTCTGCATGGAATTGCGAGGCCTTTGAAGACCTCTTTTAGCGATGATGTAGTCGTTTGATCGGTTGGCTAGTAGTTTTTTACTGAGTGCGTGTATAGAAGGTGCAAGAGGGATAACACACACGTGTCCACGGGCATTGAGTATCGTGACTTTAGCACGAATATCATTGCACAACGCAATTGAGTTCATCCCAATGGAACCTACACGTGTGCGAGTTTATGCACATCGCATTATCCAACTTTTCCCAGCGTGCGTGCGTGCATGCATGCGTGCGTGCATGCGTGTCCGTGCGTGCATCCATGTGTCCGTGCGAGCATGTGCTAGCAATTGGCCATCCATGAGCAAATACAACCACAACAGCTATAAAGATAAGGCTATACACAGCAAGATGTATTTCTCCAGAACTTCATGACTCGCGCATGAATCATGTCGTATAGATGATTTAAATGATACCCCAAGGCTATAGAGCGAGTTGTTCCATGTTGGCTTCCGCGTATCCCCGCGCCGTATCGACATCAAACATCCCTTCGTTTTGGCTCCAGTTTGGTTGCTGCGGCGGCAGCTGCTGCTCGGGCGGCTGTTCGTGAAGCTTCAACTTGGCTGACAGCGTCTGCACCTTCAACTCCTTCAGACGAACCAGCTGCTCAAGCTTCCGCACTTTGGCTTCCAGTATCTGCACAGCCAACGAGAAGCCAAAATGAAAACCCACACATGCACACGCACACGCAAATGCGTACACGAGTGTTGTTATGACAATAATACCTCGTTGATGTCTCTGAGCTCTTTTATTAGCGCGTCTTTACTTGCGAGCAGGGCTTTGGTGGTCTCGTGGCTTGGATGCGGGTCCGAATGCCTCCTGTGCAACAAAGGAGTATCTCACTGTCTGTGTGCATGTGCAAGCGCGCATATGCGCTAGTGTGTGTGTATGCACACGTGTGTGCATGTGTGTATCGTGTACTGTCAGTGCAATGTTGTGTTTTATTAACAAGATATGCTTCATGGTAATGCTACGATGCTGTACGACTGTGAACATGTTGTCGTGCATGGTATCCATACACTGTCCCTACCGCGGCGATTTCGGTGACCGCGGTGTCGACATCACTCCCGCAGGTGCATCCGCGCGGTCCCGTGTCGATGTCGACGGAGCAGCACTCGCTACACCCTGCTGCTGATACTCAAACCCAACATCGTCTTCACCCTCCTCCTGCCCTGGCTGCTGCTGCTGCTGCTGCTGTAATTGTTGTTGTTGTGGTTGTTGTTGTTGTTGCTGTGGCTGTTGCTGTTGCTGTTGCTGTTGTTGGCGTGCGGGCGTGTGTGCACGCGCGCTCGCCACTCGCGGCGAACCTGATTGCACACATACACGTATGAACACACGGTTACCCACATTGTGTTGTGGAGAGCAGAACAGAAGAAAGAGAGACTACAATGTGTTGTGACACAATCCAACTCACCTGAAGGAGAGTCGGAGCATTGGTTTGCTGCAGCGGTGCCGTGCTTTGCAATCTGCGCGTACATGTGCTTGACTGTGAGTGGCAAGCACGCACTCGGTCATTACGAGTCACTAGCAGTAAGTGCGTGAGTGAGACAGCAAGTGAACTAGTGAGTGGGTGCACATAATAATTGAGTGTGTAAGGTGTTGAGCTAGCAGCGCTGCCCTCTCCCTCACTCAATCACCCAGCCTCACACTCACATTCACACTCACTACCTTGCCCACTCAGTCACTCCCTGACTCTTTCAATCAACCAATTGATGCCAAAACTGTTCAAGACCAGTCCGCCACTCACTCACCCGCACGCGTATGCATTCACACCTAATGACTCCACCGCTCATGGGCTTGCCCTCATCCTCTCAGCAAACCATAGGTTTCACCCAGTCACCCACTCATTTGCTTGCTCAGTCGTGCACAATGACTCTTTGAGCGAGTGAGTGAATCAGTGAGCGAGCGGGTGACTGAATGAGTGATGGGTGTGATCGCCAACTCTTATAACGTAGCATATTAACCAGCTGCTAAGCAAGGGTCGAACAGGTGGTCCAGAAACTGTTAAACGCCAAGGCATGTTTGTGCACGGCACATATAGAAACACACATGTTGAAATGCACACCCTTATGTATGCTTGCATACGCGCACGCACATGCACGCTTATCCCAATACGACAAACACTGTAGGGCACAAATAGAGGGACTCCTTCACACACACGCCCACGCGCGCACACACACCATCGCACCATAACTCCCACGTCCCCACACACACCTTAATCTTGGCGAGCTTGAGCACCTTCTCGATTGCGCCGGGCACGCAGGAGGCCGCCGCCTCGCAGTCGTCGCGAGACACGGAGAAACCCAAACGCTTGAAAGGCTTCACTGCAAACATGTGCGATCACACGTGTGCTTGCGTGTATGCATAAGTGTGGGGTATGCACGTGTGCGCGCGTGTGTGTCGCTGCACCTGAGTGTGACAAACTGCGTGATAGCAAAAGGAAGGAAACCAACAAGTGCGCTTACGGTTGAGTGTGTTCCAATTGTATAGTTTCTGTGACAGGGCGTTGGCGGGGGAGTAGTTGTGCAGCTCCACGTACCGCGGGTAGTAGTGCGCAATCACCTCCGCCATCAACACTGTCAACATGTTGTTGTTGTTGTTGCTGATATTGTTGCGTACAACAACAACTGCATCATGAATGAGACCCACTCACCCCCGTCGCTGAAGTCACGCGCGATGTTGCGTTTGGGTCTCGACAGCGGGATCTCATCAACCTGCCATCATCACATACAATAAACATTCACTTACACAACACGCACACGTCTTTGGCGGCGTGCGTGCGTGCATGCGCTCGTCGTGATGTGTGTGGTTGTGCATATGAACAAGTGTAAAATGCAACATCATCAAAGAGTGATAGGAACGTCTGCAGACGTATATACATGCAGTAGGGAATGAGATGAATTTATGTTGAATGCACAATCGTAACATTAGTACGGGTAAATGAATGCAGTCAGTGCCAGCATGGCGAGTATTGTCAAAAAGGTTCTTCCCCCTCCTGCAAATAGAGGGAAAGAGAAAAGCGAACACAAGGCAGGCTTGGCAGCTATAAAAGCGGCATAGTGATCACATTGGTTGTATGAGTCAACGAACCAGTTTCACTAGCACCTCCTCTCTAACAAGTTGATTTGTATTGCATCAATGTATAGTTCGATATAAGTCAAATAGAAAAAAACTACGTCTCAGTCTTACCCATGTTTGTTAAGACACAGCAGGAGAGATGATATGCACATCAAGACGACGGAGACTGTGCAGAGGCAGTTGAACATTGTATATACTTACCCATTGGTATAATCCTTGCAGCTCCTCTTCTCTCACGTCCATTGAGAGGAAAACTTCCCCCTTCTTTATTCTTACTTGTTTACTACTGCCTTTTGGCTATCAATAGGTATAGCCCACTGCAGACAGACACAAACTGAGCTAGCGGCTGATGCTGTTGCAGTTTGTTCGTTATTCACCACGTATTTTTTCCATCAACAGGAGCAGTTTCACTCATCATCAAGCGTCTCCCCTGTATGTTGTGTATAGCGTTGTGTTGCCTACCAAGTTGACGTGTGTACAAGCTGTTGCACACCCACACCCACACCCACACCCACACCCACACCCACACCTACACACGCCCACACTTGCAAAACAATTGAGGGGGGAGCAATGCAAACGGTGCGCGTTATCGAACGGCTGCTGTGCAGCGAGGCTTGCTCGGCATCGTCTCAGCCGTCGGAGGGAGAAAAATTGTTACGAGTCGACGACGACGAGTTACGACGCTCGCTCTGCTGCACAAACCGCTGCTTACGTAACGCGAGCTCACACGGGTATCTTGGAGTACCCGAGAGCCCTACGATTCGCATCGGACGGATTCGAGCGAGTCGTATTTGACACAAAGTGACTGACACGGCCTGAGTCGCGTGCCCTTTAGCGACCAGACCAGGCCAGGCCAGGCCAAGGGCAGGCGGAGCCAGGACCAGGTGAAGAGATGAGTGTGTATAGAGTGTAATGTCTCGGGAATGCTGCATTGCTTTGATACGGCCAGAAGTGTGCTGTGTATGTGAGGGCGAGATGAAGGGGGTTGAGGCGTGCAACAGCGGTGCAGCGGTCGTACAAAACGTTGCTAGAGTATTGCAATTTGAGATTGCATTGCATTATACCGCAATGGGAAGTGAGTTTGTTGCGTTGTTCTTGAGCAACTTGCTAGTCGAGTATAGTGTTATAAGCGTCTTGGTAGTGGATAGGAGTGTGGAATCACCTTTATAGTTGGTCATTCTGGCTTTAATCATGACGGCTGTGCTACGTATGCCTGAAAGCCTGCATGCATGCATGGAGAAGATGATCGCATTGTGTTGCATGACACACATACACACTCACTTCTGCTTCTGGCCTGTAATGTACCTACACCTTCTTCCTGCTGCACTGATATCGGCCCCTTTTGCATGGCAATGCAAGCATGACAGAGGAGGTGTCAAGATCACCCGAAGCCCTGGACAGCGTGGATATCTGCCCCAAGATGGAGATACATGCAACGCCCAAAGTACACAATTGTGCTGGTGCTTTACCTTTCAGTATAATCTAGAGTTTGGGTGTTGCATGCATTAAGTTGTAAGCAACTAGTGATTTTGCTTTCTTTCTTTCTTTTCTTTTTTTTTTGGCCATGCAGAAGGGAGGCAAAGACTGCGAGCAACAGATGCAGGCACAAAGCAATGTGTTTTTTTTAACCACACCCACACTCAACGGTGAGCACACATACCTTGTTTGCAGTGACTGTGTAGGCCTTGTGATGTTATGGGCTGAGAGATGCACAGGTCCATGTGTGTATGTGTGCACAGTAAGAGAATATTTCATTGTTGAGATGCAGGGCCCGATACACTACCCGGGACAGAAAGGTCCGCCGGAAGTACTAAGCGCAAGATGAGTCTGCAATCACCACCACCACCACAACAACAACCACAACAACAACCACAACCACAACCACAACCACAACAGCAACGTACACAGACACAACAACAACAACGCCAGAGCAAGCGTCCAGGCGTGTTCCGTTTGGGTGGCCGGCCCTGCTGGCGAGTATACATCAGCGATGACTTCAATAAAAGGGCATTCGTCGGTGATTTCGGCAACCGAGAGGAGGCGTTTCAAGCATATAAGCGAGCGCGTTCTGGGGAGCGTGGCGAAGGTATCCACTCTGACTTTGAGATGATGTGTTCGTTACCTACCAGCACAGAGCAGCAGCAGCGGAGTGGAAGTGAGGTGGATATTACAGGCAATCTGCGCAAGCTGGCGCAAGGTAAGGAGTGGGTGGGTTCATGGGACTTGTGCATCTATTTGTGGAGGGCATGTGCTTGTGAGTTTGAGGGGTTTTGATACTGCTGCTGAGAACATTTGCATGCGTACGTGTGCGTGCGTGTGTCTATGTGTGCATGTGTCTGCGTGCTTGCCCATGCATTGTTGCGCGTGCGTGCGTGCACGCTGGTGCATGCGCACATGTGCGTGCATATGTGTGTATGCATGCTTGCTTATGGGACCGTCTGTGCACAGAGCGTGCGAGGAGCAACCGTATCGTCGCCAACGCATCCAACCCAAACTCACTGCCAGCCGAGAGCCAACATCCCACCCCCACCCCCACTCCCTCCCCCACCCCCAACAACAACACTAATCCCACCCACATTCCCGGCGTCACATTCAACCCTCTCACCCGCCGCTTCGACGCGCAAATCGGCTCGGGATCGCACGCCATCGCAAGCGGGAAGATACGTCTCGGCTCTCACCGATGTCGCTCCGACGCAATCGTAGCGCGTGAGTATGCGCAAGAAGCAAAGGAGAAAGGGATGCCTCATTACTTGTGGAAGAAAAATGGCAAAATAGGTGGCAGAAAGCGTGTATCAGAGACTGTCTCAGAGACTCATGTCAAGGGTGTGATGTATGAACGGCGACGGGACCGGTATGTTGCTTACATCGGTTATAATGGTAGGAAGATTCTGTTGGGGGCGTCTTTTGTTACACGTGAGGATGCGGTGCGTGTTCGCAAGCACGCCGAAGCGTGCAAGGAGAAGGGGTTGGGTTTGGAGGAGTTGAAGAGAAGCATTCAGGAGGTGCGGTTGCGCAGACAGGTTACAGCGAGCAAGGAGAGGATATCATCAAGTGGCAAGCGTCCGCACCAGATAGGGAGACGTGCACCAGGTGGGGTGTGTGGGGGTGGGTGTGGGGGTGGGTTCCCTCCTCGGTCTCATGCGCACGCACGCACGCATGCATGTAAATTTGCATGCGCGTGCATGGCCACCTCCCCCACTCATGTGCACTTGTGAACGACGCCAGCATCGGGCCACAAGGGTGTGTGGTTCAACAAGCGCATCAGGCGTTACGAGGTGCGAGTTTACATCGCCAGCCACGGCACCGGCTCGGGCAAGTTGATGCGCCTCGGCAAGTACAAGATTCTTGAAGAAGCCGTCAAGGCTCGGGACCGGGCAACCGCAGACCTCAACACGAACAGAGGTGGCGTAACACGCACGTGCGCAAGCAGTTACTCACAGTCACGCACATGCATGCACGCGCGCGCACATGCAGATGCATTTTGTATGTGCGCATATGTGCATGCGTGCACACATCCACATATCCACGCACATACGCGCACATGTATCACCACCCCCTGTCTTGTTGTGGTCCTCGTGCTTCAGATTGTATTCACATCCACTCACACTCTCCTTCACATCTCTCTCACAGGGCGTGCCAGTGCTAAGCCACCTCAGGTGCCTCTGCCTCAACACCCGCCTCAACTCCAATCTGCCTCAGATGCACTCGCCCGTGCTGAGACTGAGCAGCGTGTGCCTCCCGTCGCGATCGGGTACAGTCGCGCGTACTACAACAAGCTACAGCGTAAGTGGACGGCGTACTACAAGACGGGCCCCGGGGAGGCAAATAGACGCTACCTCGGCACTTTTACAAGGTCAGGACAGGAGCCCTGCCAATGTGTGTGTGCGCGCGTCAAGAGAGTGAGTGAAGTTGTGGTAGATTTGATCGTGTGTGGGTTTCTTTGGCGTGTCAGTGCTGATGCCGCTGTGCGCGCGATTGAGTTGAAAGAGAAGGAGGAGGAAAAGGAGAAGAAGGAGGAGGAAGAGAGGGAGAAGGAGGAGAAGGAGAAGGAAAAGAAGGAGAAGGAGAAGGAGAAGAAGGAGAGGGAGAGGGAGAAGGAGCAGGATAAAGAGAAGGAGCAGGAGCAGGAGAGTGAGGGGGAGAAGGGGGAGAAGGCGAGTGAGAGGGTTCAGAGGTCCGGGATGTCCAGTGTTGCAGCAAAGCGCGTGCATCTGGTGCCAAACACAGCGAGCGTCTTGCCGTGGGAGGTAAATCATTTTCTTTGTCATGCTGACAAAGATGAGGACACCAGCAATGACAACATGGTCAACAACCAAACTGTCATCGCACGCTGCATCTTTTGCATACACTTGCATGCTTTACTGTATGCAAGTGTACGTCAAGTGCTGTGTTCACCACAAATGGTTGTCCACGGGGACGCCCACACACATACACACCCACACGCATACACACACAAGCACTCGCATGCACAGGTGTGGGTGGGAGATGCTCTTGTGGCCGCGCATGCGAATGTCAATGACGCCGCCAGAGACGCCCTCGCTAGGGAAGCTGCTGTAGTGCAATAAGTATCACAATGGTAGTATCGCTGATATTACTGCCAACTTCTGGTCCAATGGATTTGTACGTACCAACCAGTTGTGAAATTACCTCACTGTAACAGATACCCATAGATGTACCTAACCAGAGTGTTGTATACAAAAGGATGTAAATGTACATGTACATGCGCGATGTCTCTATCGATGTCTCATAAGAGTTTCACCCCTGAGGCTAAAAGGTAACTTTTCGCTAACCCACATGAGGGGTAGATGCAAATTTACATGCAGAGGTAGATATGAAGAATATGCAGTGAACCACACGTGCACCAATACGCGTACGCCGGATTTGTGTCACTCCCACATGTTGGTGTGTCACCTCAACAACTCCACAGCGCCAACGGGCGCAAACAGCCCCGCGGTACTCTTGAGAAACCTGCCAAACTTTGCGGACTTTGACTTGGACTTGACTTTCTCCTTGCCGTCATGGGGAGAATTGTTGCCGTTGTCTTTGTTGTTGTGTTTGTGCTCTGGTGGTGACATGCTTACAGCCATGGCGGGCGGGCCTGAGGCGAGTCTCGCGGTAGTGGGTTTGGATACAGACATGCCCGCCTGAAGCAGTGATGCGAGCCACAAGTCACATGTGCAACAAGAACTGCAACTGAGGCAACGATTGGCTGTCACGTAGCAGTGAGAGGCGTACCAGAGTGTCGCGCAGAGCTTGTGTGGGCGCATCTGAGTGCGGGACAGACATTGTACGCTCTGCGCACAGCGAACAAAAGGGACTGTGTTACATTATTTGAAGAGACATGGGCTGGGACCTTCGCTATGGGACTTTGGCTATCAGCTTTCGTAGTGCGGTGACACCCGCACGCACACGCACATGAAATTCGTGTGCTCACATGTACGTTGATGCCTCTCTGTTCATGCATGTGCATGCATGCGTGCGTGTCACAAGGCGCAGGTACATACCAACAATCGTTCATGTAGACGCGCCCACACATGCACACATACCAGGCTTGGGCAGTGGAGCCGGATAGCTGATCGCTCCTTCCTTCTCATCCCACTTGTCTCTCTGATCATGATTGTCGCCCTTACCAACACCATCGTTGAAGAACACAACATCATCACTGCTGGCGTCCTCATAAGCACACTCCTTCTCATCCTCATCCTCGGACCCATCGCTGCGTCTGGACACCAACGAGGGCGTGGGCGTGGGCGTGGGCGTGGGCGTGGGCGTGGGCGTGGGCGGCATAGCTGGCGTGGCTGGCGTGGCTGGCGTGGCTGGCGTGGTTGGCGTCATTGGCAATGTCATTGTCATGGGTGTTGTGGGTGCTGTCATGGACATTGTTGTCATGGATGTCATGTTGGTGAGGTGGGCTTGCAACGCGGCGGCGCGGCGTAGGGCGGCGTCGCGCTCGGCGGCGAGCTTGCGTAAGAGGGTTTGACGCTGCTCCTCAAGCTGCTGGAGCAATGCTAGGGTCGCAAACTCATCACCCTCCTGCGTGTACATGCGGGATGATTAATCCCGCAACAAGGGTTGATGTATACGCGTGTGTATGTGTGAGCGTGTGCATGGGCTTGCGCGTACGGGGCATGTAGGAAGTCCAGTGGATGCGAGGGTGTGCATGTGTTCATGTGCATATGTGCATGTGCACGCGAGTGCGTGCGTGTCCATGCACTGTAAGCACGTGCACGTGCGTGCACTCAGGTGCAGTGCAGTTGGTATCTGCCAGTGTAGACATGCATCTGTGTGCGTGTGAGAGTGCAACATGCATGTTCCAACCAGCCATTTCCAAAGGCTGCGCACCTGATTGTGTGATTGAAAGTCATTAGGGTTGAACATGCCCCCGTTCGCTGCCGCTGGCACCTGCTGGCTGGGGAGATAACCATTGACAGGAGCAGAGTGGGCCGGCATTGATAGACTGTGCTGAAACTACAACAACAGAGACAGTTAGAAAGAGTCCCAGTCAAAGCAATAGTTGCAAATCGACACACGCACACACTCAGACAATGCTGCCGTTGTCAACTCCCATACAGGTTGCTTGGAAACTCACATCATGCTTCGGTTCAGCTGCTTCTGCCTCAGGGTTTGGTTCCCACCACGGCGGGGCGGAGGGGGCGTGGCTGTGGTATTGATACAGCTCTGCTGGGTGTGAAGCTGAGGAGGAGAATGAAGATTTGCTGCCTATGCTGCCAGCTGAGCTAACAAGCACAGCAGCGGCTGCTGCCCCAAATCCCGCTTCCGGCTGCAGCTGCTTGGCTTGGGCCTGGAGTCCAACTTCAGCCATGAGACAGCAGAAAGGGAGCGGGCCTTGCTTACTCGCCCTTGTCCTTGTGCTTGTCCTTGAGTGTGTGTCGTGGTCTTGACTGCTGCAATTGCCCCTTTTCCTTGCCCTTGTTGCTGACCCTGTCCTGGACGTTGGCGTAATCGTTGCCCTTGTCCTGGTCCTGGTCCTGGTCCTGGTCCTGGTCTGTGCAATTGACCTGGCCCTGGTGCTTGTTGTTGTCCTTGCCTTGAGCCTGCTGCTGGCTGTTGATTGACCTCGCCCCTGTCCTTGTCCTTGTCCTTGTCTCCCACCACACCACTGCCCCCGCCACTGCCCGCCTGCAAGAAAAGCGTTGGTGCTACACTGCTGCGTCAGGCACACTTTGCATGCCACTTTGTAAATCACATTTCCTGGTTTTTGCATTGTTTTTGAGCCTTTTTGTTCTGAATCTGTTAGAGCATGGAGGAATCTTGCCTGAGAGAAGATTCCTTTCTGCGGCTTACTAATGTCAGTCTATTGCCGACTGACATTCCAGCCTGTGACGTGGTGCGCCGACCGTCGGCACGAAAGGGGTGCAAGCGCCGACGCATGCCTGCTGAGGAACTTCAAATGTATCCATTATGTAATGGAGAGGAGGTTGTTACAATACTACTTATGCATTATTGTAAGATAGCATGGAGGCAGCAGCAACGTGTCCCCTCGTTCCCTTAACAATAAGAATGATTAGTTGTAGTTGTAGAGTTTATAAAATATCATGTATAAATGCTATATTATTATTTCGTTAACTTTTTCATTTGTTTGTTCATGAGGAGGATTATTGTGAATTGATACTTGCAACTATATGATCTGCAGCGTAAGTAACGCGTCAATGACTTGGCACACCACAATCACATCGGGTTGACATGTCTACTCTTAATCCATCATCACTATCATGATACACAGTCTATTACGGTGATGAAAATAACGAAATGTATGGATAGCACCACAAGCATCATGCCCACCACTTACATAACAAATCAGTTATGAGTATTCATCATCATTGTTAAAATGGAAATTGTAATAATTCCCGATTACTTAAACCACATCGCATGCACATGCCATAATAGTGTAATTTGTTCATTTTGTTTAGAAAATGATCAAAATCACATATTTCAGCATGCAAAAGATTGTAAAAGTGTTTAAAGCGTAACTAATCTACTGTCGTGCAACCATGCCTCAACTGCGGGGTATGTCTCGCAGAGGGAGTGCGTACGGTGGAGTGGAGAAGTGTGAAGAATGGGTAGTGCTGCAGAACAGCTTACGAAGCGCCGCTTCGCAAGCTGCTTGAAGCAGTAAAGAGCTTGGGAGCTGCGATACTTGTGGTGCCATCCCTAGGCTTGGTATGAGGCCGTAGTCAACAAGCTCCTCGACTAAGTATGCATGTGGACAAGCAAGCAGCAATCCTTGAAGTGTAATAATATGTGGTGCAAGTTTGCTAAGTGGTGCGAGTTTACGTACAGCAAGCACCCACTTAACTGCAAGCTAGTGGATGCCAACAACCAGCATTGTGGTAGTGAAAGACATGCAAGTACCGTGTTGGGCAGGATGCGATCTAGTCCACAGGCAACGGGGTGGAGGCCACGCCACAAAGTCATTAGCAATGCGCAAGAGAAAAAGGCAGAAAAACCAAGAGCAGGCAAAGGCAAAGGAGATGGGTATACAGCAAGAGGGGTTCGGCATCAACTCTTACAACTTTTAATCTCACACAAGACAGCATGCATGCACGTGGTTTGCCTAGGCTAATGGTGACTTTCGGAGGTCTTTAGAGTAACGTCGCCGCTTCCGCGCCAGTCTGCTTACTTGCAACTTACCACCGACCAATTCCTTAAGGTTTGCTAAAAGAAGGTTTCGGCGAAAGCGGCCACCGCCACTACTCTCGCTTCTCATTGGCTAACACATAAGGTGTCAATGGTCTTGTCACGTTGTTTGATATCTTGTTAACTGACTTGACCGATCTCAATGCTAGCGAGAGCGCATAAGTGCGTGCCAAGGGTCAACACCGTAACAGATGTTGTGCAAACAAGCCTCGATTGCGGGTATGTCTTACAGAGGGAGTGCGTACAGTGGAGTGCACAAGTGTGAAAAATGGGTAGTGCTGCAATACAGTTTGCAAAGCGAGCAGTAGAGAGCTTAGGAGCTGCAATACTTGTGGTGCTGAGGTGGTAGGTGCAAGAGAAGGTGGTGAGGGAAAAACAAACTGTGTAGTCCCCTAAGTTTGGTATGAGGCCGTTGTCACTCAACAAGCCCCCCCCCCCCCCCCCCCCCCCCCCCCCCCCCCCCCCCCCCCCCCCCCCCCCCCCCCCCCCCCCCCCCCCCCCCCCCCCCCCCCCCCCCCCCCCCCCCCCCCCCCCCCCCCCCCCCCCCCCCCCCCCCCCCCCCCCCCCCCCCCCCCCCCCCCCCCCCCCCCCCCCCCCCCCNGATGCCACATTGAAATCAATGACAGCAGGTGTGATACAAGATTGCAAGCCTCATGCTTATATTCATAGCAGGAGTCGCACTCCATCAAAGGGCGACGGTTCAAAGCGCAGCAGGTGCACAACATGGTCCGAACTCGAGGGCGAGGTTTGCCGAGACCTTTGACGTAGGGGAGATGCCAAGGGAAGCAGTTTTGTGCATGGTTCACTTCAACGTAATCGGAGGGGTCTCGCAGAGATAAAGTGTTTTATGCGCGTACCACCTTGTATACGATGCCGTAGTTGGCAGGGTCCAGGGTGTTGGTGGTCTGCTTCTTGCAATATACGTAGTCTCCAATGCAGAACTTGCATGTCTGTGTAATGTAGCCCCCGCTGCGTACGTTTGCACAGCACCACCCTTTATAAAAACTCTGTCCAACACCTAGCATGCATCTATCATGGCTGACTATGGTCTGGTAGCTACTCCCATGGAGTCTAGCAAGGTTAAAGAAGATTAGATTTCATATTTAGCGCCATAGTCTGTCATTCAAATAATAAGTTATTATTTAGCATATCTGGTCCTACCTAGCAGAGCCTGTTTATTTCTCGGCGTGACTCAGTAAACATAAAAGATACCCTACCCGCGCTAGTTGTGACCTTATCTTGAACGTCGCATATCTTTCGGCATGACTGAACAGGGACCGAGGGACTGACCCCGCCTAACCCTAACGGAACCCAACGACTTGGGCCATAAAGGGACTGAGTGGATTGCCGATGCATATCAAGGAGAATTAGTAATGGCGGGCCGCTTGTCGTACGCGATACCGGACTCCTGGTTCGTCGCAAATTTTACACGGTGACTGAGTAAGGACTGAGGGACTGACTGGTGCCTGAGCCTGCCTGAGCCTGCCTGTTGCTGCCTGAAATATTACTTTTGGACTGTTGGGTTTGCCGTTGGCTTAAGTGGACTGACGCAGACAGCCGCGGGCCGACAGTGGTTGTCAGTGGCACTAACCGGCCGAGAGTTGTCAACCAGTTACCCTTTGGTCGATGTGCACAGACGGCCGTTGACCGGTAGTTACGGGCAGCAGACAGCAATAGCCGGCAGTTTCTTTGCCGTTACACTGCTGTTAATATGTGACCCTTGCCATTTGACAAAAGTTGGCAATTCTGGCCGTAAGCCAACACTAACATGCCATGCAGCTTGTACAAACCTTGGACTGATTGTTTGGTCTTGCACCTAAAAGCCCACAATATATACAATGTACGGGCAGTGGTGAGAGTATGTCCACTTACAACTGAGCAGCCGACTTGCGCATGAAACTATCCTATAACATTGAGTCTAGCTGTCGGACTCATGCGCAGCTTGTCAACCCGTGGTGCCTGCCTCAGAACTCCTCCTCAAACCCCCTCCTCATGTTCCTCCTCCAACGAGTCTTTTGCTTCAACGCCGGAGTCATCTTCATCCGCTGCCTCGCTCGCTGACAGTACAGCGGCTACTTCGTCCTTCACCTTGAATGTCAGCACCTCGCCGTGCACGCGCATGCGCTTGATGGTCGCTTTGAGAGTGACCACCTGCATTTGGTAATGCTGTAAGAGTGGCGTGCTGCCAGAGGACTAGCCCATCAGCATACACACGCTTACCTCGTCTTCCGCTTTGTTGCACTCCGCCAGGCAGACAGTCAGCCTGCCGCGCTGCTCTTGGTTCACTCTGACCAACATGGCAATCTGCAAGCATACTGCTTAATTACCGCTGGAAACATTAAACTAGGTCATAGATTACCCGTTCGTTTGACTCCGCAGCTTCTCTTTTGCGACTTGTGAGCTCCCGCAAGTAGAAATAGGCTGTGCATTTGCGAGATTGGTCATGCTGTTCATGTGCATGACACTGGAGGTTGTGCATGAGGGTGTGCATGTCGTATTAACAATGAATGTCAAGTGCAAGATACTTGAGGCTGTGCATGTGCAAGATAAAAGAACCCTAGCATGTGGCATTGACAGTGCATCGTAACCCACCTTAGTTATGCCAGTCTTGTTTGGTCCCTTCAATCATGTCGCCGTGGTCGCAGCTGCTGGTGGGTCGGATTTTCTTAGAGGCAGTATTGTGGTGTGCCTTTGCCCACTCGGAGGGGGAGCCCTGTAAGATATCGCCCGAGTCACTGTTGTCATTGGATGTGCCCTTGGTAGTCTTGGTGGGGTTTGACACCGAGGACACCCCTCCGGCACCCTGCCCGCCCTGTGCGAACATGGAATTCATCCCGGACCTCGACCACAATGCCCACTACGCCCCTGGCAGCGCCGCCAACGATCTTCCAAACGCCTCATACCCTCGGCATCACGCCCCTGTAAGGGCATAGCTTGGCGGAGCTATCAATGGTGTTTTCATGCGCAGGGGGACTGACATTGCCAGAGTTGTCAATGGTACGAACTGCCATTGCCATTGTACAAAGGTACCATTTCAATGGTACCTTTGTACAATGCCTATACCTTTTGGCAAAGGCATCTTCGTACCATTGAAACGGTTCAATCAGAATATATATGTATATATATATATCCAGAGACTCACCCTGGACGTGCAATGGCTCGATCGTACCATTATAATGGTACGACGGAGCCAGTGACTTGCGGCCAAGTTTCCCGCCTCTGGCATGCAAGGTTAGCGGTAGCGATGGCGGTGGCGGTGGCGGCGGCGGCGGGTGTGCGTGTTGCTGGATATGATGCAGGTTACATTGGTGACACCTGTGTCGACGTTAGTAGTGAGATATGGGAGTCCTGTGTCCGTATTGCCACATGCGCTTCGCCACACGAAGCTCGGTTTACATGCACATTATTAGCAGCAGGGTGTGCAAGCAGATCAAGCTGTATGTCGGCCAGCGTCCATTACAGTACGATGCGGGTCATGTTGAACCGGGGAGTTCGATTCAGGATGCTCACATGCTTGATGCTGAAGAATTCCTCCAGGAGACACGCGCACAGCAGCAACAAGAGGAGGAGGAAGTGAACGAGGGCTTTCGATGTGTGCGTGTGCCTGAGAAACCTGTGGCACGCCAACATGGAAGTGGAGGCGTCCCTTCGCACGCGTCGGAATCCAGGTGGTATGGCTCGGAGCATGCTCTTGCAGTGGCATTCGTGCAGTGCAACAACGGCCAAGGCCTGTCGGCCTCCGACATGGGGCGGATCATCAAGTGCATCCGAAATGCACACTTCCTGACGGAAGAGCTCCAGTGGGAGACCGGTGTGCATGCGGCCAGCTACCTCCGGACCACGATTGCTTTCTCTCAGTCTGAGGTGTGTTCACGGTGTGCGGTGCATGTGCTTCAACCATCAGAGCCATGTCACATATGCACATGCGAGTGTGCTGCCGTATCAGAACTACGTGACGGCTGACCTGCGCAAGCCTAGAGCCCCTGAGGATCAGGACATCTGCGTCACATACATGCCGGCCAAGGTCTGTGAAATGCAGTACCTAATGCAGTATCGATGCAGTATCTATTCTGAGGCCAGCATAGTAAGTAATGCTCTTGGTCGGAGCAGGTATGGCTCGCGCGGTTGTATGGCAATCCACATGTTGCCAATGGCTTCAATCGCCAGTACACTGGTGACGAGCACAGCTTTGGCCATCCTTCCACGGGCGATTGGTGGAAGGATGTGGAGGTGGATTTGAGGAGAAAGGTGGGGGAAGCGTCCTACTTGGCGCCTGCCATTCTGTACAGTGACAAGACCACGCTGTACAGCGCGGGCAAGCGCTCTGGCCCTCTGATGGCATCGCTTGCCAACTACAGTTGGGACATGTATGCTAGCAACATGGGGGTTGTTATGATAGCGCTTCTGCCGGTGATCCACGCAGTGGCCGGGCATCCCACCTGGGCGCAGGGCAAGGAATCGTTCTCCATTCGGAAACGTGAGATTTTTAATGACGCTTTGAATGTAGTGTTAGGGGATGTGAAGCGGGCGAGTTGGGAAGGTTTGCAGCTCATCGACCCGAATGGCATCGAGCGTCGTGTGTTTCCCGCGCTTGCCAACTACATCAGCGATTTGCAGGTAGTGGGCATGAATGGTTGTAACCGGATGCAGCCCGCCAGCAAACAGTGCATGGAGGATGTTGTCAGTAGAACATCTGAGTTTGTCGTGTTGTAGGAGACTGCCTCGCTCGCACGCACTGTGTCGGGCAACCAAACACGACATCCTTGCGATGATTGTCTCGTCACCAAATCAGATCTGTTGGAGATGGATGAGGACCGGGAATTGAGAACCGAGGCCTTCTACACACCAGCAATACGTCAGCTGCGGGCGGACCTGCATAGCGGTGTTAGGAATGCACGCCAGACAGCCAAGGCTTTCAAAGAGCACCACTTAATGCATGTCGAGGAGGTAATGGTCAAATTACCGGCATTCGTGAGGATGAATGGCTTTCCGTGAAACCAGGCAATGTGGTTTGGCAGCAGAATGCACTGTGGGGTTGGCGACAGTCGCGGGTGCCGGGAGCTGACTGCTACTCTCGTCTTGCCCCTGACGCAATGCATGTGCTGGGAGGCATCATTGACCACCTGCTTGCTGCTGTGTACGACGCCGCGAAGGAACGAATGCGTCCATCCACGAGACAGATTCTGCAGGCCAGGCACGTCTTTGGTGTTGCTTTTGTGTTGAACACAAAAGCCAACAACACGTGCTCACGAGCAGATGTGCACAGGCTGAATGCATGCAAGGCGACTCTGCGGGTTTCGCACTTCAAGGCACCCACAAGCACAGTAGATTTCTTCCTGTCCGACCACTCCTTTTAGGTGGTGGAGAAAGTGGCGGTGCTGCAGCTGCTGCCGATCCTCGCAGACGGTTTGCTGCTCAACAGTGAGGGCAACGATTTCTTCACCATTGCTGCCGCATCGCTTGCCCAGTGGAACAAGAAGTTGCTGAAGGCGCATGAACACACAAGAGAGACCCTGACCACAGCCGACAACGAGCTGGCTGCCTTCAAAGCTGCAGTGTTGCATCCGCTACTGTCGTCATATTCTGCACAAAAGTCAGGTTGGAAGATCGAGAAGATGCATCAACTCACTCATTTTGGGCCGGCAATTGTCAGCAGTGGACACCCAGATTGGTTCAGCGCCAACCGCATGGAGCAGACGCACGCCCAAAATATCAAACGGTGGGCGCGTGGTGGCAACAACCGGGACTACCAGGCACGTATCCTGACGGCATGGAGCTGTGCGGAATATGTGAGAGAGGATGGCATGGTCGTGGATCCCGAGATGCGCTCGGTCATGGCGCAGGTGCGGCAGCAGTGCTGTAATGTCATGGAGAAAACGGACAAGTTGCTATGGATGGATGTGCTGTCAAGGAGGGAGTCCAGCCGGTATTGGAGCGGATCTGCGCGTAGCCGCCAAGTCGCCTTGAAGACTCCATTTGCCGACAAGCTGCCTGCCGCTCTGGACAGCTGGTTAAGGAGGGAACAACTGGAGTTGGCCGATGGGTGGCATGCTGTTCGCGTGGTGAACGGCGGCGCAGCGGTGTACATGACAACAGGACTCAGCATGGCGCGCGCAATTGGGATGTTCCATGGGCGGCCTTGGTTCTCTACACTTGAGTTGGAAGGTGATGAGGACGGTGTGAACGTGACGTGGTGGGCTCAGGCACTCCTTTTTCTGCGCGTGGTGGTGTGGGGTGGTAGCGGCGAGCGCGTGTGGAAGGAGGTCGTGTTTGTCCGCTGGTACACGAAGCTGGATATGACGAGCGACACAAAGTGCATCGCTCTGGAATGGGAAAAGTGTCGAGGCGGTCCACATCTCGATGTCGTGACTCTGGAGCAAGTAAAAGGCATTGTCCAGCTGCTCCCCATGTTTGACAAGGACAGCGCCCGTGTACAAGAGGGCAAGTATTGGGTGAACGTTCACTGCACTTCCACGTGACACATGTACTTGTCTCACTACTCTCAGTTTGGAGCATATCAGTCAGTTAGGCATTGCTAATCGTATGCTAAGACTTTTGCATGTGGACGTGTACAATACCGGGCAGCTGTCACTGCACAACTGTCACCACAATCGAATGATCCATGCAACATTCAACAATCAGTCCGCCGTGTGGCATTAAGCATCAATACAGTGCACCGCACTCGAGCCTCATAGTTCCATGACACAGGAGGGTAGTCACAGCGCATATCCATTGTTTCAAGCATGAGACGCCCTATACACCCCGCCATTGCGGGAGGAACTGCATTCGCTATGGAAACGGCCGAGGTCATCCATGGCACTCCCAGCGCTGTTTGCCACGCAGCAATGCCGCCCCTGGTGCTTGGAAGGCCATAGACCGGGTACATCTGCTGTGGCGCGTTTGATGTCACGATTGTCTTCTTCGCGCTAGCAGACAAGTGCGGCAATAGCAGTCCAACTGCCTTGCCCGCGTGCGAGCAGCGTGCTGGTGGGGTAGCTACCACTGGCTGTGTTTCAAACAGACGATGTCGGAAAGTTGATAGGCCAAACATCGTGCCACAAATGGACAGATTGGGTCTGAATGAGGAAGCTGCTCCTGGCACATCCTCAATCACAACTTGACCTGGCTTGCAAGCAGCAGACGTCGGACAAGCGGTATCATATCCTGGTGTATCCAGGATGTGCCATGTGCCGCCCGTTGAGGTGCCGGGATAGCACCTGAATAGGCCTGGCATGGTGGACTCGCCCAGATGAGCTCGTTCTCGCTCAGCTCTCCTGCACTCAGGGTGCATACATCGCGGTGTATGAAGGGCAGCGGATACTCAGCGGAGGGACTTATGTCCATCCCGGTCACATCAAAGCCTGCGTGGTATAGACCGACACTGGCACCGCCACTGCCGCAGAATAGGTCGAGTGCCCTTGGCCCGCGTGTGCGTCCCAGCTTGTTGTCAAATGGCGTGTATGTGGTCAAGGCTGGCCGTGGTGCTGGCCAGGGACTAACAATGATGCCGTACGGGCTTACTTTGCGACTGACGTTCTCCCCTCCGGCGCGCAGAACATGGCGTGCCCCGTCAACTGATGTGTACGCGAATACGTTGTGCCCTTTGAAGTTGATGGTTTGTGGTCGATCACCGTCATCGAATACTATACGGTGCTGCCCTGCAAAGACATTTTCCATTGCACCATGCATATATGATGCGTCCTCAATCTCGCACGCTACGAAGTGATGCTGACCTGACGCTTGCTTGAATGATTCCACAACGCCCGCATACCATTCCCCATCCAGCGGCCAATGCACCATGACACTCACACCGATCAGCTGCTCGCATCCCAACTTAACTGCGTTCCGCAGCCGATGCAGTGCGCTGTCCAACGGTCGATGGTCTGCCTCCTCTACAGCGGCCAGGGGATGGAACTGCCCACGCCCACACCGTGCAAGACTGCTCTGAATGCGACAACAGCTTCAACATGCATGAAATAAGCATACGCCCAACATAACATGCAGTGATACGTCGCGGTCCACTCTTGTGGATTACCTCCACAGCATCCACCACCTGTCCACTAACCACATGTCCCGGTGTTGTCCATGTGAAGAAGCGCATGGGTTCCCCTCGCCACTCGAAGCATGAGCGCGAGCACGATTCGCACACGCACTGCACGCAATGGAAAAACTCGGGTTCCTTGCACAGCACTTGGCCGAGGCGGCAGCCAAACACGTCGACATTGTGTGTGGTGTGATGCCAGCAAGCAGCACAAAAGCCGTGGCACACTGTCTGCACTCGCTGGCATTCGGTCAAGTGTGCTCGCATTTGCTGCCTACGGCCATTGGCACATACGTACGCATTGCATTGTGGGCACACCAAGCAGGGTCTCCTAGGTGAGGGTGATTCAACTGCTGCCGCCGACATCATGCAAAATAGGAATCGGCACGGCTGCCCACAAACTGAGCGAGACTTTAGGGTATGGGCATCAATTTAGGGTTGCCAGCTTATGAATCCTAAATGGGTCAAACTTCAAGTGAAGCACGACTGTACCTTATACGCTATTGCAGTACCATGCATGGTACTGCATCAACAGAAATGGTACTCCATCTGTTAATGGTACTACAGTACAAGGATACTCGCATACTACCACGATCGAAGAGTAATACTGTGCTGTCATGCCATGGAACCCAGAGCGCTGTCCGAGTTTGTTGCTGTCAACCACGCTCTAAACCAGCGAGGTATGCAAGCCATGCACTGACTGATGCGCCGGGCAGTCATGATACACATGTACAGCCAATGCTTCTAAAACAGCAGATATCTGGTGCACCATGCACCATGCTGCAACTATACATGTACCTACATGGTTCACAAGCGTTCAACACAAAACTACAGAACATGCACAATTGGCATCAAGGCGGGGGCCAAATCACTGCCGACACGTTGGCGTCTTGCATCAGGCGTGGCGACCAAAACGGGTGAGGTTGCTTGCAGAATGGACACGCTTGTAACTTCTTTGATTTATTTGCCACAGTCTTCTGATGTTTTTTGATGCAGACATGGCACATCGCTTTCTTGCAACAGGGCGTCTCCCCATCCGCTGGGGGGGGGGTGGCTCTTCAATGCGACAAATCAGCACACATGGTGCACGCGGGTGTGCAAGCTGCCTCTGCCACCAAACTCTGTTATCGCGTCGCAGGCGTAGCGACTCCCATCTAAATGGCGCAGCATAACGCTCCACTGCCTGCTCGATCACCTGACGCCCATCTGCCGCCATACACCACCTGCTGGTCTTGGTGGTCTCGTCCAGCATGCGTTCATCCAGGCCCTCGACATGGCTGTCGTCACTCGTGTACTCCCCCGCATCGTCATTTTCTTCGAGCTTCCACAGAATCAGCTCGACGTGCCGTATGACATACAGCCACTGCCAGCCAAAGCATGCCAAGTACAGCTCGAATGGTTTTACTTGCCACCCAGTATGTTTGCTCAGGTAGTGGCACACATCTCGACCCGCAGTAGTCGACATCGACAGGTACATCTGCTGCAGGTCGAAGTTCTGCTCCGCAGATAGCTCTTGCACATTGCCGGGGTGCTGCGGCAGCAACAACACCATCATATCGAGGACGGCAAGGGGCAACAACGTATTACGGATGGCCATATCGTGTATGGGTTCCAACCACGGCCAATCCCCAGAGGTCTGTTTAGACCGCATTCTCCGCGTTTGCTCCCACTTATTGCAAACTTTCGTCACCCACCTCGAGGCATGCCGCATGCGGTGATGCAGCGCGTCTTGGGCGTACTGTAGGGTGATCAACTCCTTTGCACTACGAGTCAGCCCCTCAAAGCGTCTGCGCGTCGGTGCTTTGAGCTTAGGCAGCTCGTGCCGCACCAGCTGTCTCTTTGGACGATGCTGAGCAGCTACTTGACGCTGTAAACCCGCCTGTGCCTACTCAGGACACACAGTCAGCCCCAGTGAGGCTTCAAGGCGCTGTGCTTCTTTTAATGTTGTAACGATGCCTCACCTTTCTTTTTTTGGTCCTGTCAGCGTCCTTTGTTCCAACAACCTTCTTCTTCTTTTTTTGTCACCCTGCACATCCTGGCAGGCGCTCTCCGTGGCACTGTCACTCGGAGGAGGTAAGGCGTTATCTTCTTGCTCCACAGCCTTGCGCTTGTTGGTTGCCTCCCGTTCCTCCACGACCTCATGTTGCTTAATGAGGTCGAGCATGAAGCCTTTGTCTTTCAGCGCAGCTTTCAGGACACCTCGATCAATCTCTTTACCAACAAGACAGGCTGAGATCAATGTGGCAAGCTTAGAGGGAGAGGGCGAGCTACAGCTGCTTCTTGATGGAGATGCCTTCAGATGGTCAGAGTGCGGTGGCAAGTGAGTCTCCGCGGCAGGAAGGGAGGGTGCTGAATTGGGATTGCGAGCATGTGGCTGTGGTTGAGGGGAGGCAGGATGTGCAGAACACTCGGCTACTTCTTGCCTAGCGCACGAAGGCGAGGCCTGAGGCGTTGGCGCAGCACTCTGGGTCACAGCCGGTGGTAGCGGGGAATTGGCAACGCCATTCCGCCACTCTCCGATCAGGTGTGTTACCTCCGGTGGCACTTCATGCATAGGCCACGACCACTGTTCGGTGCTTGCAGGCTTGAGGAGCCAAAAGTGTGCTTCTGGCTCATCAGGAGCAGTGTTGCCCACCACCAGGACTAAGTTGGGGGCTTCTTTATTTCCAACCCAAAGTGCGCTGCCGGGCCGTGGCACCCACTCCCCATGCTCGCGCTGAACGGTCACGCAGCCAATCAACAAGCCCAGCTTGTTGGCAAACATGGTCATCTGCAGGTGCTCGACGTACACATCTTTTCTCCGCACGATCTGTCGCACCTTGGCCATGGCTAGGTCAATGTTGCAGTTGATATCAGCCAACATGGTCGCAGGCAGTTTGTCGTAATACTGCGCCATCTCTCCCGCGGCATCAGTGGCTCTGCAGAAGTCTAGGATATTGCTCGCCACGCCTGCATCGACAGCCTTGGCGGTGATTTTGCGGAGAGTGTGCCCCCTGCCGTCGTCGTCCATGGTGTCCAGCATGGCCCAAAATCTGCTCGAGCTGGGGCACTTGTGATCATCCAGGACACTTTGCGCTATGGATGGCCTGGCGCGAAATACACAATGGTAGAAGCAATTACCATCCGTTGGCGCATTGAAGTGGTCCCATGAGGCGAGCTGGCCACCTAGCATGACTGATGGCCGTATGCGGATTGCGGCCAGCTCCTCTGATACCTCGCTGGCAGGTGGTGACCCCTGCTGCATGCGCATACAGCACTCACATGGTGTGTCAAACTGTGGACGGCAAGAGTCACAGTGACTGATAAAGTACCTGAGTTTGGGGCAGACTGCCGGCTTCAACTTGCAGCGGGTGGGGTAAGGTAGGTGCAGAAGCCACATCGGTTGTTGCATTGTGCTGTGGTCTCGCCGGTGGCGGCAAGAAGGATTGTTGCCCCGCAATCACCGGTGCTGCTCGTGGAGGAGATGGCAGTGCACGAAGGACTGGTGCCGCGGAAGGTGGTTGCGCTCTGGCTGGGAGGGGAGCAGGAGCTGCAGGTGAGACCACTTGTGCATGCAGCAAGGGGGGCTGTATACAGGACCCAGGATAAGATGGCTCACAATGTTGCAAAGGACGAAGATAAGCTTATGCAGTGCCTGACGCATTGTTACCAAGGCACGAGCATAAAAGACAGCGACTTACTTCAATGGCCCGTGGGCTACATGGAGCAGGGGAAGCCATGGGGGCTGACAAGGTGGTATTAGCTGCACTCTCCCCACCACCCTCGATGGCAGACTCGTCACGGAGCTCTTAAGCCATGGGCACATCATGCGCCACTGCCCCAATGGACATGTCGGGATTCAACAGGCCAACATGCATGTTAAACTGATGCCGCATTGCCGCCGCGCCCATCAGCAAGTGGGATTGAAGGACCAGTTGATGGGATTGAATCCAGGCTTGCATAGGAGCTCCAACAGGACTTAGTGCACTGTGGTGCTGTCAACCAATCACATGTGGGTTAGCTGCATGCTTGCGACACAGCAATTGCAATAGTCAACTGTGTCACACCGTCATCAGTTGGTTGCTTCGAACAGTCACCTGCGGCTTGCTGGTTGATGCACGAATGATTGCATGGACTGCGTCATTGCTGATTGATGCACTATTGGTTGAATGCCGGACGAATGGCCACGCGCTCCTGTGCTCAAACCCAGCCTACTTTGTTCGGTACGCGCGCGCGACTTCGCACGCTCACGCACATCCTAGCATGCAAAGGTAGGCATGCATTCGAGCCGACATTGCAGTCAACATGCACAGCGAGATTGGCAACAACATACCGCCGCCCAGCTCTGTCTATCTGCTCTTGCTTCCGCAATGTCGGCTTGACTGTAGGGTGGGTATGGGTGAATAGTGGAGGCCTGCAGCCACGCTACATATATCACATGGACTGCGCTAAAAAACAAATTGCTCTTGCAAGGAAATGCATGTGACTGTTGAGCGTACCTCTGCATTCCTTTGTGCTTGTTCCCACAGCCGCAGCTGGTCCCGCATGGTTCTGACAAGGGGCTCCAAGGACTGCAGCTCCTGATCCACTCCCTGTTGCAGAAAGCGAGCCACCAAGCAGCTCTCGATGTGAAGATGGTCTTTAATGGCTTGCCTGCTGGTTTGTCCAATGTTGGTGATGTATGTTGGACAGCCCCATTGCTAACGCCTGCCATGATCCATGACGTGGCGACCGGTAGTAGCTGGCTTCGCTGCTTGAACTCTTACGACCACAACTTCTCGCAAGATGTGCCACGCCGCCGCCGCCGCCGCCTCCTCCAACTCCTGGTCCTCCGCCTCCTAGTCGAACCCAGGCCCATCAAGCCTGACATTCGACCCGTCATCGACCTGGTGCCCCTGCGTGTTATCATCCGGCCATCAATGAAGCGTGTTTGGGTGAGTGCATGCTAACTCCCATTTGGGCTGATCGAGCAATGCCTCTGTCGTACCATGGATGGTACGACAGAGCCATTGTACGGCAATCGCTGGGGTTGGACGAGAGATGCCTCTGTCGTACCATAAATGTTACGACACAACCATTGGTAACAATGGTTGTACGAAGCATGCATGGCACGAATGCATAAGTCGTACCATCAACCATAGGAGCAAGGACGCACTACAAGTGCGACTCTAGTGCGGGACTCTAGACGTTCAAAACCGCCTCATTTTCGTTTTCGCGCCTCATACATTCGGGCGGGCCAACCGGCGGCGGCAGCGTTGGAGGCGGCAGCGCCACTTACAGCTAAACAGGCGGCACCCGACTATCAGTTGGAGAGATGCCTCGTGGTCCATCCGTAAGTGCACCTCGTCGTGGAGGTCGGCGCCAGTTGTCCACATTGCCCCCAGTGTTCAACCAGGCAACCGTCGCCAACCAATCGCAGCAAGACCCCGCGCTAACGCCCAGCACATCACAACAACTCCACCTGACACCGCAGTCGCAAGGGCAAGCTAGAC
>RHPI01003533.1:223949-234204 GCA_009103225.1 Chlorokybus atmophyticus
ACACTGCAGACCCGGAGCGGAGGAGATACATCCATGAATGGGGCAATCCCATAATCTGGCAAATGATTGTGCAATGCTGGTCTTACGCCGTCACTACACCTGGTCGCCGGCAGCTGACAGTCAACCACCTCGCATACCTGTTGCTTACGGTGAGCACTCTGAACTCCATCATTAGCAATTCAGGAACGCTGTAGCCCCAAACTACAGGCTTGCAGACGCGTTGCAGTGAATAGTGGCTTTCGATGCCACTAAGACATGCCTGTAAACTACGCAGGTGGAGCGCATCCTAAAGGGCAAGGATGGAGACCCTCTCCTAGCTGCCAGCATAGACACACATGAAGAGTACCTCAGCGAAATCAACACCATGATCATGTCAATGAAGCGGGAGATGAGGCAACGGTACGCAGCCCTCCAGCCATTCACCCTTGTGAAACGCCGCACTGCATCTTGTGTCGAATACCTGAAAGATCCCAATCGGCGCCGGCCGCAAAAGACAGCAGCTCGTGACCTGCTCGCTGAGGCAGAAGTGGCATTTGATTGACTGGCACAACCGTTTGAGGAGGAAGAGCAAGCTCCGGCGTCTCCTCCACAGGCCCCAGCGCGTGGTGCTTTGTTCCGTAATGACAAGACCAGCGATGATTGAGAGGAGCTGTAGCGCAGTTGGTAGTCCGTTTAGCTGGTAGTGTACATAGCTACAAGGCTCTTGTGACTGAGTGTTGTGCATCTTAAACCAGCTCAGTCAATCGTCATTATGCTCATGCACATCAATACTTGCATCCCTATGATATACAACAGAACTGCATTCGAGTCACATAATCGAACTACAAGCCTTGGCAAGTGATTGAGAGGCACTGTACACATTTCAGGTACATGTACACAGCACAGGCACATAACAATGCTGGAAGTCAGTGACAGCCGCGTGTAGTCAAGCTATGCAAATACATATGACGACAGTTAGGCATTGGTCACCTTCAGTTGTTAAAGAATGCCTTATTTTGTCGATGATTACCTAGTTGGTGCTTGTGAATTAGGCTTAGTCGCCTGCGCTGGACTGGTGTGTAACCAGCAGGTGCCTGTCACATAGGCTGAGTCACCTAAGTAAGACTGATGTGTAACTTACAGGTGCCCGTTGATTAGTTGTAGTCACCTAATAAGGCCTGATGTGTAACTAACAGTTGCCTGTAAATTACACAAAGTCATTTGTTAAGGCCTGGTGTGTAACTAACAGGTGCCTGTTATTTATATAAAGTCACCTGTTAAGGCCTGATAGGTAACTATCAGGCGCCTGTTAGTTAGGCATAGTCAACTGTTAAAGACTAAATTGTAACAAAAAGGGCCTTACAGTAACGAAAGTTACTATTAGGTCCCTGTATCAAGATTACAGGTGGCCTGAGCCACGACAGTCAAAATTAGCGTCCTCAGGTGCACAGCCGTTGCCAATATTTAGTCGGCCTGCAGGGAAAACATATTGCAAGTTGCCGGTCATGACCTTCAAGCAACATGAGATGACGGCCGACCGTCGATCGTACAGGACACGTGGCGGCTACTTACTTATAATAGCAATCAAGTGACCTCTCGGGCCCCTAATGGCGACAAATGATACCCATTAGTCCCCTTTTACCGGCGGCCGGCCACCGACCGTACAAGCCCGCGGCGGCGACATGTTCGAATTGGTAAGCAAGTCTCCGCTTAGGCCCAACTTAGGGACGAGCGATGGCGGCGAGTTTGGACAGTGACATAAAAGTCCGGAACAGTTGACTGGAACACTTAATGCACTCATGGTACCATTGCGATAGTACCATTATACCATGGCACAATCGTACCAGTTGATAGTACGATAGCGCCATTGAAGCTGTTGAGCGTTTGAGCGTTTGAAACGCTGCTGCCCAAGTAGCAACGCTTTAAACGCACAGCGGCTTCAAGCAAGTTGGGCAAGGGGGCGGCGGCGGTGGTGGCGGCGGCGGCGGCGGCGGCCACCATGGCAAAGTAGGTGAGACTGTTTGCATATGTATATACGTGTAGATGCCGTTGTGTTGAGCGCAATAGCGCAGCCTCACCGCCCTGCTTGCCGAGCAAACCAGGCCGACCAATCCAGGCCAGGCCAGGCCAGGGGGCGGCGGCGGCGGCAATGGCATAGTAGGTGAGTTTGTTTGTGTATGTGTGTGTATGTACAATGCCGTTGTGTTGCGTAACAGCCCAACCGCTCTACTTGCTAAGTAGGCGGAGGTGCTAAAGCGGCGACAAGACGGCGGCGGAGGAGGAAAAGCGGCGGCGCAGGAGCGGAGGAGCGGAGGAGCGGTGACTTAGTACAAGGGTAGTATAAGGGTAGTGGAGTAGTAGAAGTAGTAGTAGTAGCAGTTCACAGTATACTATAGCAACAGCATATAATGTATTAATAATGTATCATTATTTTTGAATTGCAGTTTTGCTTGTCACATGCCGTCTCTCACAGTACCTGAACGGTATTTGTTGGTACCTTCGAAAGTAACGTTAGGTACCATAAGATACTTTACAGATACCTGATAGTTAGGTATCTTTGACGTAAAGTCGCTTGTACCTCACCGTTGGGTATCGGTTAGTCAGGTCAAGTCCCCTCTACTTCACTGATGGGTACCTGTAAGGTACCCATCAGTTAGGGTCAGTCCCTTTATGCAGACGGCCGCCGACTGAAGATAACGGCCGTTATACTCAGGTCTCTGTAACGAGATTACAGGTGGACTGAGCCACGACAATCTAAATAAGTATCCTCAGGTGCACGGCCGTTGCCAATGTTTAATCGACCGGCAGGGGAAACATTTTGCGAAACAAAAAAATGACAGACTCGAGTTTACGTAAGTCATTCTGACTTACGTTTCAAGCGCACGGCAATACGTATCTTGATGCGTAAGTCTGTTCGTATTACCCTAGCTGCGCCGCCAAATGTTCAACGGTTAGTTGCAGCAAGTGGGCGCTGGCGGTGCTGACAGCGGCGCCAGCGACGCCAGCGGCGCCAATGGTGGCAACCGCCGGCGCTACCTTGGACGCGCATACGACGACGCCGCCAGCATCAAGTTGCGCTGGCTGGCAACGGCGGCGGCGAACCCGATGGCAAGTGTGAATGGTTTGGTCTGGCCTGGCCTGGCCAGCCAACGGCAACAACACCGCCGGGAAGGCCAATAACGGCAAGGCCAAGTGAGTTGTTCACTTTTCATGGTGTCATTGTCTTGTATCTTGCATTAATCACTCGTAGGTGCTGTGAACACTTGCAAGTATTGTGGCTTTAACCTGTCGATGCAGGTTAGTTCGCCGTACATGGTTTGTTTGATCCAATGCAGAAGGTCCGTTCTTGTGCCTTCTCCTTTCCCCTCATTGGTCTGAACATGCGTGCGCATGTTTCTGCCACTGCGCACCTACATGTGCCTTTCTTGGTTCTTGTCTTCATGCTTCACGCTTATCATAAGGATTGCGTTCACTTGCAAAAGCTCAGCATCCTTGCAGCTGTGGCTTTGCATTACAATCAATAATAACAAGGTGTGTCGTTCACATTGCACAATCTTGGTTTTAATACCTCCTCTCTTCCCCTCATCTGCCTTGTCACATACGTGAGCTTGCATCTGCTTGCATTGCATACGTTTACACGTAATATCTTAATTCTCGGCTTCATGTTTATATTGATCAATTGCAGGAGTTATGCATCCTTAAAACTGTGGCTCGCCTTGCAAACAATGAAAACAAGGTGTGTTGTTCACATTGTCTTGTCCTTGTATTAATGCCTTCTCCGTCCCCTCATCTGCCTTGTCACATGTGCGCATGCTTCCGCCTGCACTGCGCACAGCATGTGCTTGTCTTGGTTCCTGCCTTCATATTTACGTTGATCTTTCTGCAGAAGGTATGCACTCTTGCAATTGTGGCTCTCGCCTTCAACAAGGTGTGTTGTTCACATTGCCTTGTCCTTGTATTAATGCCTTCTCCTTCCCCTCATCTGCCTTGTCACATGTGCGCATGCATCTGCCTGCACTGCGCGCATCATGTGCTTGTCATGGTTCCTCATACTTACGTTAATCTTTCTGCAGAAGGTATGCATCCTTGCAACTGTGTGTGGCTCTCGCCTTACAAGCAATGCAAACAAGGTGAGTTGTTCACACTGCCGTGTCCTTGTGTGTGTGTTTATGCCTTCTCACTTCCCCTCATCTGCCTGCACTGCGTACATGTGGTTGCCTTGGTCCTTGTTTAGATGCAGCAAGTCCATTGTTTTCCCTTCCCCTCATCCGCCTTGTCACTCGTGCGCATGCGCGCATTTGCCTGCACGCGTACGCACAACAATGCACGAGTAGGTAGAGTGTGCACACCGCTCCCCCTATGCTCTTACACGCCATTGTTTGCGATATTGTTATGGTGTGACTCAATTGTTATGCCCGGTTCAGGGGAGTGCTGCGAGTGCGCGAGGCTGTACAAGTTGTGGCGTGGTATTGCCTACCATTAATGACCTCGCAAGCTGCTACACGGCAACCTAGCGTATGTCTAGTTAGCGCTTTGGCTAGTAGTCTTGGCACTTTGTAAGCTCTAGTAAATATCTGATCTCTGTTAGAAGATGGCTTGCATAATTGCACTGTTAAGTGCATCTTATGAACAAGTTCGGTCAGCTTGAAATGGCTGAGTCCTTAGTACTAGTGGTTATGGTATAAGGACTAATATGGAGCAGTTGTCAGTCCAATGGCCGATATCTGAACAGTGTGCAACGCGAAGTGTGAGCAAGCCCGAAGACTCCGGACTTGGCTAAGTCTGGCGCAGGCTGGCGCAGCCTAGAGCTCCAGAAAGATAGCAAGAACTCCGTGTGTAGTTAGTCTTATGGCGCATGGCATAGCTTGTTTAAAAGCGTGTGAAGCTAGCTATGTGGCAAAACTTACAGCGCCGCGTTTAGCTGAGTATGAATTACGTGGTGATTGCTAAAGTAAGCGTGTGTAGAGATTGGTGGGGTACAAAACCCCGTGAACCCATGGTAATTGAGGCTTGTTGTGCGTGCTTATGCTCATGGTTTATGTTGTGCCTTCTCTCATCGTGGCTTGTACTCCGCATGCTATTGAACACCATGAGACCATGTCATGCTGTCTCATGCACTGTCTCTCATCACATGGTAGACACACACAATGAAAGATGCGTGTCACCGTGCAAAAGGTAGTGCAAGATGACCATACTAGACTTGCAATTAGCCGGTCACTTGTGTAGAGCAGTCCAAACTCAATCCTCACTCTAAGTACATGCTAAGGCAGCCCATACGGTGCATCAAAGTCGCAACAGTGACGCACAACCCTTCATGCACAGCAACGCACAGCAATGAACACGTGCACACACGCCATACATACAAGCATGTGCACAAGCATCCGCTCAGCCAAGAACCTCTTCCCAAAGGTGTTGCTTGCACTGCAGTAGGCCAACTTGCATCCAACCAAACTAGGAAACAAGCTAGCAAAGCCTTATGTATCACCGTTGAGCCCAAGCTCAACCAACTCTCCAACTACCCTAACTGTCAGTCTGCACCAGCATAGTAACAGTCATGATGGCGTTGATAAGTAACGGTAGACTGTTAGGAAAGGCTTATCCAAGCTCAATCTCTTCAAGTACACTTCAAGGCGCGCCTTTTGACGCCACCCCACGGCCAAACCGCCACTCTAACTGTAAGTTATGGCTTCTCAATGTCACAATTCCAAAACAGCCGCGCGGGATACCATAATGACTCAAATATGCTGTCAGCTCGGTATCTGACTGGAGATACGCCTCAAACACACCTCCCTCACGTTCGTGAGGACCCAAACATGAGTTTTCAACGAAAACCCAACACATAAAGTTTGTAAAATGGCTATGAGAGCCGAAATCCCAAGGTCCATCCATGCCGCCAGCATCGACGGCACCAAGCACATGACACTACATGCTCGCGCATGACACTTAGCATGCGTGTGCGTATCAGTGTTTGCACCAGCTCCATGCATGTGTAGAACTTTGTCCAAATCTTAATCGCTCTGTGTAATAGCTGTTTCTGGAACTAAACAGTCTCTTCATTTTTGTTTAATATTTGTCTGGTTGCTTGGCACTCTGTCAGATCTGGTCTTCATCTATCTAATCCACAACACACCTGATTTTGCATCTAGGTAACCCTAGTTCTTAGCTAGTGTTTTATTTATATTGTATCTGTTCGCTGCAAGGTAAACACTCTAGTCATACCCTATTGTTGCCTAGTCGAGTATTTTGTTTATACATTGAGCTAGGTGCTGGCTAGATCTTGACTAGGGTAAACCCTTATTTCAAAACAAGATATGTAATTCCATATCTACCCATCATCTTATAAAGTCTCACAATCAGCTAGTTTTGTCTAGTCCACTCCAGCCAACTAGGCCTCAGCTAGGTGCAGACTAGGTAATCATTTAGCGAAGCGCGTTGCTTGTCCTGTTGTTGCACAGTTTTACGTTGCTAAAGCCATGAGCTCGGATGCCTTAAGTATTGTAGCATGGGATGTAAACACCTCCATTATGTGAATGGGTTTGTTTCATCATAAGGTCTTCCACTGCTTGCGTGGCGTGACGGATGTGAAAAGGTGAGAGAGGTTTTCTCCAAAAAATGAGGAAATATGGGTTGAAGAAATGCAATGCTGCTTGCCTTGTGCAGCGGTACCTAAGCGCCAGCCAAGGCGGAAAATCGTCCCACTCTTCGTGCTGGTGGGTTACATTTTAGCGCCAAAGAGCTTTCTTGACTGTCTGCACCATCCTTTTTGCATGGACATCAGCCTGCGGATGATCACGGCTCGTGCGGCGATGAACAATGAGTGAACGGTTTTAAGAGCAGGGTGTCGAATTCCCCTTGCAATTCGGTGCCGTTGTCGGTGAGGAGCTGTGCGCAAGCGCAAATCTGCTGAGGTTGTGCTCAAGGTAGGCCTAAGTCACCGTAGATGCGGTCTTGTCTGGCAGAGGTATTAACTTTACGCACTTGCTGAAGTGCTCAATGGCGACGAGTGTGTATACGTTGCCACGACGCGTAATTGGCAGCTCCGAGCGGCATTTGTGATGAGTAGCTTACTAGGTTCATACTTCAGCGGTAGCCAAGTCCACGATGGGCAAGGGATGAAGCAAAGGGTGGCGTTGTGAAAAGCTGGTTTGGACGCAATCACAGGACTTACACTGTCTTAATATCTCCGCGACATTGCGTGCAAGCCCGTTTCATCAATGGCCACTACGTACCTTGTTGGCGGTGCGCTTCATGCCGAAGTGTCTCAGCTGGTGATGAAAGTTAGCGATAATGGACGCCCGGCGGTAGGGTGGAAACCTTCTAGCGCTGGCCATCGCTCATGATATTCTAGAGGGCATCGTTGTCTCAAGTGCAGTTGTTTGCTCGGTGCTGAGTTCGGTTAGTCTCTTTGCGGTCCCACCTAGGAGGCAAAGCTCATGTTTGGATCAGCTGCAAGATGGGCTCATCTATCCAAATGTCTCCTTCACTTGCAGGATGTATGGTGGCCCGGAGCACTTGGTTGCGGGCCTCGGCGCGTATGCCGGCTGCGATGACTAACATGGCGTGCTTGCAAAGCGTGTCACCGTCATATTGTGAACCAATGGCATCCGCCATGTCGGGTTGGGATTGCGATTCACGCCTTCAGCATCAGTGTTGACAATGCCTGGCTTGTGGGTAGTGCAAAAGTCGTATTCTTGTAGCAGACCCCAGCGTGCGTGCTTGCCAACGAGTTTGTTGCTGGTGAGAAGCCACTGCAGGGGCTGATGGTCAATGACCAGCTCAAGCTGGTAGCAAAATAAGAATGGCCGAAAAAACTAGATGGCCCAAACAGTTGCAAGCTACTCCCCTTCATAGCTGCTGTAGTTGGCTTCCGCAACGTTATTGTTCCAACTAGCGTAAGCAATGACTTGTTCCTTGCCTTTGTTGTTCTTCTGGCAAAGCACCGCACCCAGCCAAAGCCGACTCCAGTCCATATGCAGGATGAAAGGCTTGCTGTAGTCAGGGCGCCAGGATGGGAGTCGAGTTCAGGTGGCTATTAAGTGCCTCGAAGGCCTGCTGCTCGGCTTCCCCCCAATGCCAAGTGATGGCTTTTGTTCTCAAGTCGTTGAAAGGTTCGGCCAACCTGCAGAAGTCAAGGACAAACCGACAGTAGTAATTGGCAAGACAAAGGAAGACACGAAGGCGCGAGATGTCCATGGGTAGTGCCACCTTCAGCAACGCATCCACCTTTGCCTCCTGCACCATCACTCCGTCGGGGACAATGAGGTGAGAAAAGAAGGTACACTTCTCACGATGTGCCGTGAGCCCGTGCTCCTTTAGTCAGTGCAACACCTCCTTGATGTGTTGCAGGTGAGATTTAGCGGTGTGGTAAAAATTGAGAATGTCATCGATGTAGCACGTGGAGTTGTGTAACCATGCAGGGTTCTATCCATCACTCATTGAAAGTCAGAGGGTTAAACCAAAAGGCATAACCTTCCACAGATATAATGTCCAATTGTCCCCCTAGTCTCCACACATGCGACGATGCGTCCACTGTCCTTGCTCATCCCTCTTCAAGGGCATTACGGTAGCAGCTGCATATTGCGTTCTCGGTGCTGCCTCCTCAATAAAGCATGCGTCCAACAACTTCTTGCAGTTGGTTACAATCACCTCTATCTCCACTTTGGCTAGTGGGTGTTGCTTGTGGAAAATGGAACCGGGAGTGTCCAAGTCGATTGTAAACTCGTGTAAACTCGAAGTTGCACCCGCCCAAGTTTTTAAGAAAGTGAGCAAACTGTGTCTTATGCTCTTGGAGAAGAGACTTGAGCTTGTTCTCAACGTCGCCAAAGGCCATACAACAGATGCGCCAACCCTCTGCTCAGGTGCGTCGTTGTGAGCAATGGCGAGTGCTTTTTCAAGTGCTTCAAGCTCAATGCGTGTACAGCAATAAAGACAAATGATGGGTCGCTTATCTTAATGTTCGGACGGGTTGACCTGGCATGTAGTGTTATGAAGGGCCAAGCATGCCTCCATTAGCCAAATCATGCTATTCTGGTCTATGGCGCGATCAAGTAACTCACGACACTCGCGCTCTGCGAGCTTTGGCGCTAGGTGATGGCTTAAGGTTAAAAGCCCATAGCCAGTTCGCATTCAGTAGCAAGAGGTTTGCGAAGACAATTGAGATAACTATCCCCAACCATACCGATGTTGCCGTTGCGAAAGGAATGTGAGCCTGGGTTAGCCATAAATGTCGGCAAGGCGGCCATGGGATGTCCCACCTTCTGACATTGGTGAAAGTGTTTGTTTTTCGGCCAAGTCACTAGTTGAGGAGTCGCTCCAGCAGTCAGGATGTCCTGGACTAGTAAGGTAGGGGGCCTAATGAATAGGAGCTGTGCCGCTGCCAAGTTCTGCAAAGTGGCAAGGTTTGTCCATTTGCTTCGCAAACGGTGCACACGAGAGTCGTGAGCGGCGTCCACAACAACAGGTTTGCCGAGCACAGTGCATACTTGTTCACAGTTGGTGCATACGTTGCTATGCCGCTCATCCTGAGCACATACAAATTCAAGAATGTATGTGCTCAAGGGCCTGTCCGGCAGCTGTTGCTGAAGCGTGCGGACGATGCGGACCAATCCCCTAAACAGCTTGAATCTCGGGTCTTAAAAGGCTTGCGGCCTGAGTTCCTTGCCAGCTCGCGAATGCCCTTAACATTCCCATCCTGCGATGATGATGTCAACACCTCCCCCTGTTATGAGTCGGATGTCCTAAGGCAAGGCGCGAAGTCTGCTTGCAGCTCAGCTGTACAATAGGCTCCAGCAGTGGGAACATCTTGCGCATTTGAAGCAGGTTGTGAGCCACTGCTGTTTGTGCTTGCTTGCTTGGGTCGCAGTAGAAGAACTTGCTGACTAGTACGCCCTCACTCAACATCGACGCCAAGCCGCTGTCAACTCCTCCAAATAATTTTAAGACAATAATGCCGTTGCGTTGCTGTGTTGTTAAAGGTACGGTAGACATGTCCAACTGGCAAAGAAGATCGCTAGGAACAAGTTGTAAGTTAATTGGTGATGTTGCCACTCGTGTTGTTATTGCCCGCGCGAGTCGGCAAAGTGCAGGGTCTTGCTTAGCTACTTCGCGAGGAGCATCGAGTGATGGAGTGTACGTGTTACCACGTACTCTATGCGTGGGTTGCTTGATGTAAAAGCGGCAGTAGCCACTCCCGCTTGTGTGGCTCAAGCAATTCTTTCCAAGGACGAGTGCGAAAGCGTCATCCATACACTTGTAAATAAATACCCCCCCCCCCCCC
>RHPI01003533.1:234298-271397 GCA_009103225.1 Chlorokybus atmophyticus
CCCCCACCCCACACATCTCAGCTCTAACCCAAAACTTGCGAATAGCGGTGTGTAGCGCCTAAGGCGCGACCTGATCCTCCATGGGAAGGTGCAAGCTGTAACGTAGGGCGGCGTTGGCGCGTCAGGTAGGAATGGTTGTAAGAGGATAATGTGAAGAGGTGCGTAGGGGAATGGCTGTGGGGGTTCCATCTCACTAATGCCAGCGTGGTCGGAAGGTTGCGTGCTCTGTCTATATGTCGATTCGTGCGCCGATAGGAAACAAGGCCTCCATGCCAATAAGTATGTTAAACATCCCTGAAGCAGAGATGAGGCAGAACACATTCAGAACGATGGTCGCAGCCCGTTTGTAGCTAGTGAAGCAGCGCAACGGTATGCGTGTCTCTTCTTGATGGTCTTCAAACCGCCTTGGGCGGTGCGAATCTCATGAAAGGACTCGTCTAAATTCTCGAGATGGAAGCCGATGTAATCGTTCAGCAGCTCGTTTGCCCAAGATGACTGGATGGGCGCTAGTGTCAAACAACACAGGGCGAGGAGACCAAGGGTGGTGCGCAAAAGCTTTACATGGCCCACAAGGTTGTTGACCATGCCAATGTTTGGGCAGAAGCAGAGCCGATCCAGTGTCTAGGGTGGGCCGCAAAGGTTTAAAATCGATGGGATGACAGTATTGTGTAGAGCCATGCTAGCGATTGAGATTTTGGTGAGTTCGACAAGTGCAGCCCATGATTCATCATCTTCAACTGGTGAAGATACATTCTCCTCCTCAGCTTTGGGTTCCATGCAATTGAGGACTCCCCCTCGGCTGGGAGGCCTGCTCTTCCGAGGGAGGTGGATCGATTGGTGGGGAAGGTAGGTTAGCTGGTGGAGGAGGTGGGTCAGCGGATGGCCATGAGTCGCCATCGTAGTTAGATTGGTAGCGATGGGCTACCTCCAATGCCTGACGCAGAGCTTCGGCGGTGAGGGCACACTCCCAATTTGGTGGCGGTGATCCCCGTAGGCTGTAACGGGCATAATGGGAAGAAGGGCCACGTTACCTGCCACCAGGTGACACTCCGCATTGCTAAGGTTGCTGTTTTTAATTGGCGGCTGCTGTTCTTAATTACTTCCTTAAGGATTTTCTTTGTGCTTTATAGTTGGCCCTTTACTACTTATCGCAAGTTATGGGTCTCCTAATCATGTTCGTAATGGAAGATTATTCTCGAGGCTAGGCCTGTTGCTAGCATGCTTTCAAAGAAAGGGCTGCTGTCATCTTGGAACCCTCACAGCGTTTGCTCCCCTCACTCGTAGTTAGTCATCCACGGGGTTGGACCATTCAGTTGTTGAACCAAGTGAGCAGGAGGGGAAGCCAAACCAGTACGAAGTCCTCCAACCAGGCGGCGGCGGCGACAAAATGGCTGCCTCATTTCACAACGAGTTGAGCCAGTGCTACTTGGAGCTGACCCAAAGTCACACCCCATTTACAAGCCTTTAGACCCGGAGCGTTGACAGCACGATGCTGAGCTAGGTTGAGCATACAATGTTGGTGAGTGAAATGTGGTAGGGTGTCAAGGAGCTTTTCCATCCGACCGGCGATGGCGGGGTTCAACGCCAGTCCCATGGGTGCATTGCGTCGTGCAATCACACGAGACCAATTAACCTTATGAGGTGGTCCAGCGCCCATGCGTCTTGTATGATGTTATCGTCATTTGCCAAAGTGCCGTAGTAACACGCGTCTGCCATTTGCCGACCGTAAAAGAACGCGACATTGGTGAGCCGATCTTCATCGTGGGGCAAAAGGCGGGTACGCATATTGTCACGCCTGTGGGTTTGCAAACGGCCCCACCTAATGGCGTGCCTGTCACGCTTAAAGGGCTAGCGAAAGTCACTCTTAATTCTTTACTTATGTGGAAAGTTGGAGGGATTAAGTAAGATTTCGCATGCCATGGTGTGTAGCACTTGGCATGTATGCTTATGCGGTTAGTCCTTGTCTATTCAGTAGCTTGGGCTATGTAGCTGCGCAAGGCACTGTATATCAGCACGCTCAGGGCTGTTGGGTGCTATATGTTTTGCATGACTTGTGGAGTGCTTGTCATGTGCCATTGGGGCAGCATAGGTGCTGCAAGTGGCAAATTGCAAGTCCGTAATGCGGTGTGCCCGTATGATGTGTTATGGACAACTTCAGAATGGGTTGTGGCAGTTCACAAATTCGAGGTTCTGTGGTTGACAATTACAAGGTCTGATAGTCCTGAGGTTGATGTTCTGAGACAGGACAGGTCCTGTGCTAAACACAATCAGCATGTGCTGCTAGGTTAGCACATGCTAACAAGGCCTTGGACCTTCAAAATGCTGTGTGAAAAGTCGGGAGAGCGGCAAGTGGTATAAAACCTGAGTAGCAACCTTGAGTAGGGATCAGATCGTGTTCACCACTCAAGGGCCACTTGTGTGTGGGGTGCCTAGTTGTAGCTGTTGAAGGGGCTCTCCCCCTCATCCCTTGTGGGGTGTATGTGTGGCGTTTGTGGGTGGCCGCACTTGTGTGTGTGTGGGAGCTGTTGGAGGGCTGGCGGTC
Organism: Chlorokybus atmophyticus; assembly: GCA_009103225.1. Lineage (NCBI taxonomy): Eukaryota > Viridiplantae > Streptophyta > Chlorokybophyceae > Chlorokybales > Chlorokybaceae > Chlorokybus > Chlorokybus atmophyticus. Next base: position 236,841 of record RHPI01003533.1, read on the forward strand.
ATCCTCTCCTACTGGACATTGGTGCAGTGTCTCCCCTCCGCGAGGTGCTGCACCTAAGTGTGTTGTGCATAAGTTCTTGCATGCTTATGCACAAGTTGGTGAGGCTCACTCATGCACCAGCAGGTAAGTGAGTGGTATCATTACAGTGCCCCTCGACGCCTTAAAAGAGCTCAGCCTGTTGCCGATGCTCAGTGGGTGGAGTCAAGGTAGCAGAGACGCTTGGGCCGGCAGCGGCGGTGGAGGGAGGCGCTGCGGCTGTAACAACAATAAGTGCAATGGCCTCTACTAATGACGGCTCGGTCTGTGCTGTTACTATGCTAGTGGCCGGCTGTAGCCTCTGCCGGTGGAGAGATGGCTCTGCGTAAGTGTGGTGGGGATGGAGACCGGCTAGGTGGGGAATGCAGGAGCGAGTGGCGGGCTGCCCCAACAAACCGCGTGAAGGGCAGTAATCTCATGGTGAAGGGAGCCGCTCGTTGCTGGCGGCCACCTATGGTCGCGTGGCTCAGCAAGTTGCCAGCTGGTTACAGTTGAGGAGGTCCTCAAGCTCATCCCTCCGACTGCGCAAATATTCGATCTCGGCCCAAAGACTATCCCTTTTATTGTGAAGGTTAGGGTTGCCCCTGGCGACGTTGGCGATTTTGATGGCAGCCTTACCTCCAGTCTTGCTGCCATTGGAAGGGCCGGCCTTGCCCTTGCCCTTCCACTTGTCGTCGTTGTTGTTGTTGTTGTTATGGTCGGCGCAAGCACCGACTTAAAAGGTTTTGCTTTAAAGGCTTCCCTAAGTTCCGGATGCAAGCTCTGGATGCAACGTATAGCACACAACCTCGCGATGCCCGTCCATGCCGCAGTGGTTGCAGTGGGCGTCAGCGCGTTGCACGGGGCAGTGTCTGATGAAGTGCCCTTCTTTCTCACACCGATGACATGTCATGTGAGCGATGTCCTCCGCGCGCATAACGGCATGGGCTGCGCGTGTGTGTTTGGGTGGTGCGGAGGTTAAGGCTGGAGTGGCGCCACTACTGCAATGTGCAAGGCCGCTGATTTTGAGCCGCTTGTTCTTGCATGAGGTCTTCTTACCAATACATAGCACGCATGTACGCCTATTACAAAGTGTAATTGGCGACGCCATTAAGGTCAGCCTCCACACATGTTTGCGCAGTGGTGGGTCCAGGTTCCCACATACACTCGGGCCAGGTGGTATGGGTTGACCAGTGGCATCTCGTTCAGGCTAGTGTCTTCAACCAAGTTGACAATGCACTCGTAGAACTGCACCGGTGTTTGCTTGGGCTTCCTTCTGAGCCCAATATGCTCCTGCCAGGAGACAGTGTGCCTTCTCAGCCGGATAGACTGGGAAGCGTTAGTTCAATCGTGAAACCAAGGTCGCCCAAAGTGACAATGGTGAGGCAAGGGTAGGGACATCCTCCTTAGCTGGTGACAAACGAGCTGAGGGAGGTGTTGCAGCAAGAGGGGCTGCTACCAAGGTGAGGGCGTAAGCGTGGATGGCTTCATTGCATCGCTGGCCATAAGCCTCACTAGTCTCGTTTTCCCGCATCACCGGCGGCATAAAAGGTGTGGTGGTGACGGTGGTGCCCAACGCGCTGCTGCCAGTGTCGGTCACCGCTATGCGGGCGGATGGGAGTTTTTGTGCAATGCGTAGGGCGACTCGATGTGGCGCATGTGAGGCACCCAACCTCTCTGCAGCTAAGATAGTAGGGACTATAGTACAACTAGAACGAAGGAGTACCTCGTTCTCGAGAAGGTCATGCGCAGCTGCTACCTCGTGCCACACAGCTACGGCGACGTTGTTAGGGTAGTCAGCAGCGAGGATGAACTTCTACTTGCTATCCTTGCTGTCGCTTGCTCGCAGCTTCATTGTCAAGACAATTGAGTTGAAGCGGCTGAGATAGTCCTTTAACATCAAACCTGCGGCGCCATGAATACGATTGCAAGCTTCCTTCCGCTGCCACTGCTTCCATTGGTGCTGCGGTTGCCAGTAATGACAACCATGTTATCTTCGCTTTAGGAGCCGAGGTCGCTATGGGAAGAAGGACAGAAGCTTGCAGCAATGAGTGGCATGAACCGCCCACTTTCTTGTCTGGTGAAGAGGGGATCTTCGGATTGAAGTCTGCTAGCGTGGTAGCAGGGCCTGGTCGCCTCCACCCGTTGGATGATCCTACTTGCCGGGTTCCCCATCTGAGTCCGCAATTTCAAAGACGCATGCACACGCATGCAAAAAACACGAACAAGGCATAACAAGCAAACACACTTAAAGTGATGACTATGCGCTGTGGAGTAAGCTGCAAGTCAACAAGCTCCTTGACTAAGGATGAATGTGGACAAGCAAACAGAAATCATGCAAGTGTGTTAGTGTGTGGTTCAAGTTTGCTAAGTTGTGCGAGTTTACGTACGGCAAGCACTCAACTAACAGCAAGCTAGTGGATGCCAACAACCGTGATTGTGGTTGTGCAAGGCATGCAAAGTACCGTGTTGGGCAGGAGGTGATGCAGTCCGCAGGCAACAGGGCGGAGGCCACGCCACAAAGTTAACAGCAATGCGCAAGAGAAAAAGGCAGAACAACCAAGAGCAGGCAAAGGCAAAGGAGATGGGTATACAACAAGGGGGTTATGGCGTCAACTCCTATAAGTTCTATTCTCATACAAGGCAGCGTGCATGCACGCGGTTCGCCAAAGCTAATGGTGACTTTTGGAAGTCTTGGGAGTAACGCCGCCGCTTCCACGCCAGTCCGCTTACTTGCAACTTAGTACTGACCAATTCCTTAAAGTTTGCTTAAGCAAGCTATTGATGTCGGCCGCCGCCACTATTCTCGCTTCTCATCGGCTGACACCTAACAAGATATCGATGAGTCTTGTCACGCTGCCCGACGCCGTGTGAACCAGCTCGACCGATCCCGATGCTCATGAGAGCGCACAAGGGGTGCGAGGGGGAAACACCGTGACACTGTCGAGTGTACACCCAACACTCTGCTACCTTTTCCGTCCGATGACATCAATGGATGATACATACATCTCACACCATGAACATGATATGCCATACATACGCACTTTGGCTAGCATTGGTTGCACGTGGCTTGTGCATGATTGGCAACATTGCACATCACGTTATTGTTCTGTGTACATTTGAACAGCCGTGCTTTCGCTACTTCATCAAAGCCTTCACTATGCGTCGCACATCTTGACACGGGAAGTTGAAGACGAGACACTACTTTGTTGCTGAGTGGTGTATTTGTGGTTGTGTAAATGAACCATACCATAGTCATCCACAGGTGCTTCGTGCAGGCTAGCTGGACGTTAGGCACTTCCACACAATCAGTTGCTTGATGGCACAAAGCAACAACCCAGCGTATGCCAGACCAGCAATTGTTCATGTGCTAGCTTATTGGGTGGCTAACTGTGGCCATGTTAGCTCTAGCACAAACAACATCACAAAGCGCTATGCACCTGACAATCTATGCCAAAGCAGGTCTATAGAATGGGGAGCGCTCGCTCTGTTGTGTCCTTTGAGCCCAAGCCAAGAAAGAACCCGCTGACGACATGACAGCTGCCAACGACATGCACACGAGAAAGTTGAACCCACCAAAGCGATCCGCCAAAAGAGTAACACCCAACATTCCCTGCAAACGCAAGCAGGGGTAAGCTTGTTGATACTCACATAATTTGCACGAGCATAGCCTCGTCATACGACAACTACCATACTCACCACTTCTGCCAGGGAGCACATTGCCGCCTCTGTTGAGCTCACAGTGCCTGCGAGCTCGCGAGGAACAGCGGTCTGATGGATTTGCAAGTGCGCAACATCATGAACATAGAGGAACAGTCTTGATGCCACGACGCACAGCATTAACACAATCAGGGGCCCTTGCGAGCTAGCGCTCCCGCTTGCAAAGAAGGTAGCCACAGATACCGCCAGACATGCTGCCTTCATCAGCAGCGCTGTTGCAGCCGTCTACAATGACATGAACCACATGTAGAGTCAAGCTCACTGCCACAAACAAGGCACAAGATTTCGTCAAGTAGAACAATCTGACACTTGCAATGCTTACATTTACGATGCCAAGCCGACTGATGATGAGTGGTGAGATTAGAGTTGAGCAGAATCCAACGAAGGCGCAGCTTCCTCTGAACGCACCAACCGCACTTGGGGGTAAACCTGTTGTTGCATGCGCCAAGTTAGTGTGACTAGTAAATGTACTTCAACTGATTGCAACCGCATCTGTCAGACTCTTGATGCATGCAAGTCAAGAACTAACTGAGCCGTTTCAAGCACCTTTCTGTGTGAGAAAGGCAGACAAAACTCCGCTTGGGGTAAGCACGGCATTGAAGTAAAGCAACACGTACGCCATGCTAGCGCCTGCCATGGGCTGTGACACATACACTTTCCAGGACTGCATCATGGTGTGCAACGGAGCAAGAAGCCCTGTGCTCACATGTCAGTATCGATCCAACCATTGTGCGCTACCACTGTACATCACCATTGAAACATTGATGCAACCTGATGGTACAAGCAAGCACATCTTGTTAATACCTTGCTTACTTTGCAATGCATGCAACCAAGATAGACTTGAAGATGTGTGCTTTGGCAATCCACGCTTGTGAGGTTGCGCAAAGTGCACCGCTCGCTCCATAGCATCTTTTATGATGTCGCGCTCCAATGCCTTGGCCGCCCATCTCCTCACTCGATGCATGAAATACAGCTGCAGCCAACTGGCTTAGCAATGTGTATCAATACACCAATACAACCCCAGAAAGCATCTCCAACAATGCGCAACCAGTGTCAGTCCACGCACACACCTGCACTGGCAAGCTCGCAACCACGCCACCAGCAATCACACCAACGCACAGCTTTGGCTGCAGGGCGGCCAGAGCGGCACCAACAATGATGGGACCAATCACTTCACATGTCAAGTCCAGCCGCCGCAATGTGGCATTTGCCTTTGCCAGACTCCGCGGCCGCTTTGGGCCTGCACAAAAGTGTCTTAGTTATGCAAGTAGTGGTAACACCTTCCTGACGATCTATCCACCCAAAACAAAAGCAGTGACAAAACTTCAACGCAACTCACCGGCAAGCTGCACAACCCAATCCCGCTCAAACGCCACATCAGAACCCAAGGAGCAAAGCCTTTCCACCATACTCGCACCCATGAGCAGCCAAAACCACGGCTGAACAAGGGGCCTGCCAGCCCTAGCAGCCAAGGCAGCACCTCTACTTAGAGCAAAAAAGAGTGCCGCGCCCGCAACTGCCACCGCTGTAGCCTGCAAAATGTCGCAACCAGACTTGATGATGGCAATGGAATGAGCACTGCTATGCTTGTACACTAGTAAATGTTCATTGCTCTTCTGCGGTACCAATTTGGAGATATCCAATAGAGTGGTATTGATCACCACTACATGCGATGACGGAGCAGACTGTCCGACCAAAAGCCTTAAGACAATGTACCTGTACAGACAGCAGAGCAGTCAACATGGGCACTCGTGGCGAACTATCCAACACCTGGCCAATCCATGGTCCTCCAAGAAACATGGTAGCCTGTGCACCCAATACAGTTAGCTTTGCATGTATGCAGTAACCATCATGTTGTTTACCATGTGGTAAAATCTGCTGCGCGCAACTTCACACCTCAATTTACCTGCCCAACTAGCCCCAAAGCCGCCACCGACATGATGCCATTGGGCATTTGCGCCAGGCACAAAGGCACTGCAAACCGCCATGTCCGTTCAACAGCACAAGACGCCCCGTATGATATGTACAAAGCCCGCAATGCGCGGGGATGCAACGGAGTGTCAAGTAAGCTCTCATCCAATGTGTGCTCTCTCGCAACCTGTATATAGATCAACAACTCCGTAAATATCATGCTTAAGCTGCACTTCAGACCACAAGAACCAATCCACACCTCATGAAAACAGCTGCATGTTGCAAGCGAAGAGCAGCAACAATCAATGGTGCGCACAAGAGCACTGGAATCCAAGCCCTATCGCCTTGGCTAACATTCACATGGTGTTCAACCAATACGACTTTGGAAAAAGCGCCCTACCTGCAGAGAAGAAATGAGCTGTTTCCTGCGCAATTCTGCCTCATCGGCGTTTTGCTTCGCCCTAAAAGAATCCCATCCGTCTAAAGACCCCAAACTATCGCTATCGGAGGGAGGAGGAGCAGCAGTGGGCAACGCGCAGCGATCCGCGGGAAGGCAGAGCAGCGGCGTCACCGGCCTTCGTTTGCTTCTAAATGCTGGCCTCCTCTGCCTGTGCCACAGTAGCCATGTTCACAACAAATGACACCACGCAAATCAACTGTTTACCTGTCAACTGTTATGGCAGACAGCATAGCGCATGCGCAACCGCCCATTACAGTAGAAATGCACACAAGGCGAACAGAGCATGGAAGGGCATGAAAACAAACAGGCTGGCATACTGGCCACGCTAACAGCCGCGCAGAGTTGGTATGACGGACAACACGTAATTGACAACACAAATCCAGATGCAGTGCCTGTCGATATGTTGCGCATGTGCTGCGATGTAATTGCGCTGATTTGCAACAGCCACGTAAAGCTGGCACGCACGCTGTGCAAGCGATGTAGAAGCAGTGGCCTACCTTTGCAGGTGCAGCTTGCTTCTGCCATGATGCGAATTGAGCTGCGCCCCGCAGCCAGACACCACCTGGGCCAGCGCCACAGCCGCCGCCGCCATGCCGCCTGCCCGATCCACAAACCCTAATTAGCAGCAGCCTCACGCCTAGCCTTGCCACCAAGCCACCACCAGCACCAACACAGTCAACAGCGCCCACTGCGCCACCACAAACACGCCACCTCCAACACTCTCCCAGCTCGCGCAAGCAATCGCCCTGCCGCCGCCGCCTCGTACGCCCACGCTGACGTCCTCAACCTCGCCGCCGCCGCCAGCCGCGGTCTAGACAGGTGGAAAGCAGTTACTGATAACAGTTAAGGCCACTCTCGAACCACACGCAGTAACCGTCGGTCAGTTTGACCAAAGTCTGGTCAGTGCCAGCAGTGATATAGCCCAAGGTAGCATTATCAATGCTGCTGGCGTGTGAGATGTTGGATACCACAGCTTTGGGTGACCAGAGCTAACTGAGCGACCACCTGCGGTGTGCAGGTTGACCGAGTCGGCCAAGCCGGAGATCAGCGCCCGGATCGTCATGAACAGTGCAGTGTACTGCCCAGGTGCATCGGATGCCTCTTGATAGCAGCGCGCGTCAGCACTGTGCTTCAGGTTTATGGGATAAAAGCGCATTTGCTGGTTGGCTGATTTGATCCGCGCGGTTATCATTGTTGGCTCTGGAGCTTGTGACGTGGACGCGCCACGGCTGCTGGACTCGCCACCTGGGCAGGGCTTGCAGTGCCACTGCCAGTGGCCCACTGAACGCAGTGCTGTCAGCCTTGCCCGTATTGCGTAAGGGCAAGGCGGCACTCACCGTGCCGCCTACGCAGTAAGACCCTCACTCATTTTTATTATACTCTCGGTGAGCGGTAAGGGCGGCGGCGGCATGGCTAAACTTGACGACGGCGGTGACGTTGCTAAAGCGGATAGAGGCGGTGCAATGGTTGGCGCCATAGCGTTGCCAGGTGACGTAAACAGTGGTGGGAGTGCGCCGATGAGGAGAGGCTAGTGACAGGTGGCGGTGCTGTTGATGGGATTGCATATGCTGAAAGAGTGTTGAGTGAGGGGCGGCCAGCAACAGGTGGCGGTGCTGGTAATTGAGATGCACATGTGGTTGAGTTGACAAAGGGGGTGGTGGTGCAGGTAGCGCATACACAAGTGCAGGTGCATATATCCCTACCCTCCCCACCCACGCCTCTCTCCTCTTTGTCCACGGCAGCGGCAGCAGCGGCGACATCGGTATGGACTTTCATGGATGCCGACGGCGTGCAAACCCTTGACGACACCCCCCTGGTGATCGGAGGCAATAGCAGCAGCAGCGGCAGCGGCATCCACATCCACATCGGCGCTATCATTGATATCGATCGCGGCAGCCAAGTGCCCGGACGTGGCGCAGCTGGTTGCCCTCCAAGCTGCATTAGCGCATGTCACCACTCGACTCCGTAGTTCAGCCGGATCAAGCGGCGGCGGCGACGGTGGAGGCAGCAGCACTAAAAAAGATTGCCCTTTTTTAACGACTGATACAGCGCAAAAATGCATCTACTATGCAAGTTTTGTAACATCTGACTGTTAGATTGTCTGATGTGTCTTGTTAAGACAATCTGATGCTCAGACCGTGTACGGACATAATGCATCAAAATCTGATAGTCAGCTATATGCTTGTCGAATGTGCATATACAATTTGTATGGAGCGATCGTGTAATTATAAAACGTTGGTGTGCTTCACACATGCTTATCTTTATTATTAGGTATATCAATTGGCACACGCAATATACAAACATACATTCAATTTAAGAGAGGAGAGGACACTCGTGTGTTCACCAATTACCATATAGCTATACAACAATAAGCACAATGTTCTAGCAGCACTATGTGTACCTATGTGCAGGCAATGAATTCACCCGGCCTCGCCACCGCTGTTGCTGCCTGCAATGCACATTTGTTAATACAACGCAAGCTAGCTTAATAACAAGGCTGCGCAAGTGCCTTCGGGAACGATCTACATGTTAACCACGCACATGAGCACATATGCATTGTCAAAGCAAGCTAGGCATGGTAACCATTAGTACGCCGCTCGCCAACACGCCATTCCCCCACACACACGGACACATGCACTTGCAATATCAGACCGTGTACACACGCACACATACATGCGCACCCACATCGCAGTTGTGTGTGAGCAAGCCATCAACTGCAAGTGCAATGCCACACGCCCACACACGCGCACCCACACGGCCAGACGCCCGTGCAAGCACGTACGTACGCGCTCACCTGCCCACCGGCTCGCTGACAGGCGGCCGGCTGCGATTGCTTGCCTTCCTAGTGGCCGACCAAACGGCCACCACCAGTGCTGCAGTCACCACCCGGCCCACGGCTGCGACCACCCGGCCGCCACCTCTGCCTCCAGCCGTTGCAGCCGGCAATCTGAATCTGGCCAGGGCTAGGGCTGATCTGCGGGCTGCTGACTTGCGTTCATGTCATCACATGCATGTTACCGTATGGCACGTATGTGTGACAAATATAACACAATAACATAACTCACACGTGTATGAGTATTGAATTATACATACATATGCACATGTACAAATATATACGCACACATATATACACACACATATATATATGTATAAATATATATACACACAACTGTTTTTTGTACAGACTACCCAAGGGGTTCAAGCATGTTTCCATCAGGGAGGCCGCAAAGAAATATTTGCTGAAAGTGTGTACAAATATATCTATATAAATGCAGCATCGAGCGATGAGCGGATGTGGGTTCTATAGTTGAAGACGAGTGGCTGCGTGGTGAATGTTACAATTGAATACATACAAACAAGTGTTGTGTGTATGCATGTAATTGCTGCACTATAGCTAGCAGACGTTCTATTTCGAAGCTTGTCATGCATGTACACCAATGAACACAAACGCACTCTACACGTACTCCGACGCACAGCTGCTCTGATTGTAAAATGTTCAGGTATCCACCTCTCTCAGCTTATCAATTACCTTCTAGTTGCGACCACATGTGCTGAAAAAGTTTCAGACATGGTCTCAGGTGGTCTTTGATGAGGTGGTTTTTGATTGTCAGGTGTATTTTGTCCTTATTAGACACCTTAGGGCTATCCGCCGACGTTTTCGTACAGCCTTGCACACACGCACACGTTGGCTGCCGCACCTGATCGTCATCAATGTGTCGCACTGCTTGCGGCGTCACGCTCACATCGGAGGCGTCGCATTTGTTTTGCTGCCCGATGGGGCGGCACCGCCACGCATGACGCGTTGCGCGACGAGATGTAAGGTATCATGCGTGACGCCGACATCGTCGTCAGCAGGGAGCTGGTTGGTTTCATGCCGTTTTAGAAGGACGAAGCGCGCGGGCGACGTGTCGATGTGGTGGCGTTGACGCCTGGCTGCTGCTGGATGTGAACGTCACGGCTTGTACGGAGCAGCCAGGGGCGGCGGTGCGTCACGCCGAGTTGTCGAAGCGCAGGATGTAACAGTCAAGGCCAAATTCTGTGATTTTCATGGCCGTTTTAGGCCTTATTTGTAAGGTACATGTTTTTAATGACTTGTGGTGGATATCGGCGAGTTATGAGTCTGCCGCGGATATCGACTGGGGCCCCAAGACCAGTCCGGAAGGTGCCAGAAAACGGAGGGCCAGTCGAGAAGGGCTCGACCAGATTTCTGGAAGGGCCTGGCGCCAAGTAGTATAACTTGACCATATGAGCAGCAAATTATGAGATCTTTGGTGCGTTGGAAAGGTCTAGAAGTGTACTACAAGATTCTGCAAGAATATCTTAGCTTCTAGTTCCGTCTAGCGCTAGAATCGTCTAGACAGTAGCATGTGCAGACTGGTAGGTATAAAAGTGACATTTCACAATTTGCAATACAACCTTTAGCTCCCTAGTTAGTTTCTTGTGTGCAAGCTTGGTGGTGGCTAGCAGGGGTTGCTAGCGTGTGTCCACCGGTGTGTGCTTGCTTGTGTGACGATCCAAGGCGCTACACAAGTCGGTGTGTAGCTTCGAGCGCATGCGCGTGCGTACGCGAGAGGCGGGGCGCGCGTGTGTGCTTGGCAGAGGGGGCAAGGTTCCGGTGTGAATACCGTGTCTTGGTGAGAGGGTTGTTGATTGGACCAACTCACAGGTGACAAGGCACGAGCACCGTCACAACTGGTATCGGAGCACTGTTTACAAAGGTGAGAGAGGAAGTGTGTGGGCGATTACACTTTTCATTCGGAAGCGGAGTGTAGTGTGTTAGTGGAGATGGAGGATGCTCGCATGGAAGAGCTTCAAGCTGCCATCTTAGCATTAAGAGAAGAGCTTCATCACACTCAAGCGGCGGCACAAGCACAACGCGAGGCGTATGAGCATGCGATGGCGCGTGTACAAATTCCCATGGCATCAAGCTCGCGCGTGCATGTGAAGGTGCCAAAGCCCAAGCCATTCAGGGGTCAACGTGATGGAGATGCAGTGGATGAATGGATTTTTCAAGTATCGTCTTGGTTGAAGCTCACGGAGGTGCCCACGCATCTGCACGTGGAGGTTGCAGCGACATTGCTTGAAGGTGCAGCACTTGTGTGGTGGAGGCATCGATGTACACGTGTTGCAAACGGGTTGGCGCTACCATTGACCACCATGGAAGAATTGGCACTGGAGGTCAGGCATCAATTTGTTCCCGTTGAGAGCGTGAAGGCCGCACGCGACAAACTTGCAGCCCTTGTGCAAATGGGGTCGGTGATGGCGTACACGGCCGCGTTTCAGCGATTGGTGATGTCCATACCCAATATGACCGAGGAGGAGCAGTTGGACAGGTATACACGTGGTTTAAAACCTTTGGGGCGTAAAGAAGTGGAGCTACGGGACCCGAAGACACTCGCGGAGGCTATACGCATCGCGGAGCGTCTCGACGCGTTGTACTTCAAGTCCACCACAAGAAACACTGACTGGAGGCAAAGGCATGGTGATCAGCCCCGGGGAGGCGTTCAACATGCATGGAGACGAGGAGAACCAAGTTTAGCACTTGCAAATGGAGGTGGAGCTGACTGTGGGCCTGCACCAATGGAGGTGGGTGCCATACACACACATGGAAGTGAGGCGAAGCACGGCGGACGTGGTGAAAGAGGTAAAGGTGTGCGCAAGTGTTATGCGTGTGGGTCGACGGAGCATTTGGCGTACGGATGCCCAACACGAAGCATGCGAAGGCCAACACCGGATGGCAACCCTCGCCGTGATCGTCGCGTCAACACCATGGAGCAAAATGGCGTGGAGCAGGAAAACGACTTTCCCCAGTAGGTGAGGAGGCTACTGCTGGGGATAGGAATGAGCCTCATGCACGGACGGATGCTGTGACTTTCGCATTAAAGAAGCAAGAGGAGATGGCTTTGAACGTGCCAATGGCGGTCAGTTATGCAAACGAGGAGACAACAAAGTACTTCGGGCTTCGAGCACACATTTGCGATGACCAAGGACGATGGAGAGAGTGTAAGCTCATGATTGATAGCGGTGCCAACAGCAACTTCATGAGTATTGATATCGCGCGGCGTTACGGTTGGCTTTCGTCATTACGAAGAGGTGAAGTGAAGCTCGCTGATGGAGAGCCACCCTCTGGAGGTGATGGCGCTGCGTTTATGACCAAAGAGTTGTGCGTTCGCATTGGGAAGATGAAGGAGAGCATGCGATTTGCTGCATCACCCTACGGAACGGGTTTGATGGGATTTTCGGACTACCGTGGCTATGGCAACATAATCCAGCCATCAATTGGAGGAAGCGCGTGCTCACCATCGAGCGAAACGGTGGAGAGTCCATTCAAGCTGCATCGGACGTCATCGAGGCGCGGCACGCACAATTAGGTGGTACGACAATTGCCCAGATCTCTTATGTGCAATTGAGGAAGTTATTGTCTCCACGGAAGGCAAAGGCTGCATGGTTGTGCGTGGTGCGCGAAAACACTGCAAAGTCAGCACCGGAGATGAGTGACGATGTTCAGACAGCTACTATGGACCCCGAGGTGTGTAAACTTGTTAAAGAATACGAAGATATCATGGTGGACGGACTTCCATCTGGTCTACCACCTCCACGGAGCGTAGACCACCGTGTGGAGCTGATTGAGGGCGTGCACAAGCCACCGTATCGACCCGTATACAAGTTGTCACCTTTGGAACTGGAAGAGGCCGAGAGGCAGGTGGCGGACTTGCTGAAAAGAGGCTACATCAGGCCTAGTAAGTCCCCCTATGGTGCACCTATTTTGTTTGTACGAAAGAAGAACGGGAGCTTGCGCATGTGCGTCGACTACCGAGCTCTCAACAACATCACGCAGAGGAATTGCTTTCCACTCCCACGTATCGACGAGTTGCTGGAGCAACTGCAAGGTGCGCAGTACTTCACAACACTTGATCTTGCTGGAGGTTATCACCAAATTCGCATCGTGCCCGAGGATGTGGAGAAAACAGCTTTTAACACACGTTATGGGCGCTACGAGTGGTTGGTCATGTCCTTCGGACTTACGAACGCACCGGCAACATTTCAAACGCTTATGAACAGCGTTTTTGCTGACTTGATTGGTAAGGGAGTCCTCGTGTACCTCGACGACATTTTGGTGTACGCGACAACAAAGGAGGAGCACGTGGCACTTCTACGGCGCGTGTTGCAGCGTTTGCGCGAACACAAGTTGTACGCCCAGCTACAGAAGTGCAAATTCTTGCTTCGAGAGGTGGAGTACCTAGGCCACATTGTGTCGCATGAAGGCATCAAGCCGGACCCCAACAAAGTGCAGGTGGTGCGCGAGTGGGCTGCCCCGACCAATGTAAAGGAGGTGATGTCCTTTTTAGGCCTTGCGGGGTATTATCGCAAGTTTATCATGGGGTTTTCGCGCATAGCTGCTCCCTTGACTACCCTACTCAAGAAGGGAAAGCATTGGAGCTGGTCAGCAACAGAGGAACATGCATTTGCTGCGTTGAAGAAGGCGCTGACGGAGGCACCAGTCCTGGCTCACCCCAACATGGAAAAGACATTTATTTTGGCTTGCGACGCGTCCGACACAGCCGTAGGAGCTGTTTTGCAGCAAGACCATGGCAACGGCCTTCAACCAGTAGCATNAAGCATTCTTCAGCAAAAAGATGAGTGGTGCGGAGATGAATTACCCCGTGCACGAGAAGGAACTTTTAGCGCAAGTCATGGCGCTACGACAATAGCGTTGTTTTTTGAAAGGCAAAAAGTTCGTGCTTGAAACGGATCACTCTCCACTGAGGTACTTACAAACACAACCTCATCTGAGTCGCAGACAAGCTCGATGGCTTGAGTTCTTTCAATTTTTTAACTTCGATATCAAGTACAAGCCCGGTACGTCAAATGGTGTTGCTGACGCGCTGAGCCGGCTTAATGCAATTGAGGCACTCGCTCAAGTGCAGCCCGAGTGGACCGACCAGATTCGGCAAGTGCTTCGTGAAGACACGCAGGGTATGAAAGTGTTGCAAGAGCTGGAAAATACAGCTACGGACACAAGTGGGCACTGGTCAATGCGCGACGGGCTGCTGTGGCACCATGGGCGCTTGTACATCCCCAACGTCGCGCATATCCGTGTGAAGTTGCTGAAGGAAGCTCATGACGTGCCCATTGCTGGTCACCAAGGGTTGGAAAGGACTTTGGCAAGCTTAAAACAGCGTTTTTACTGGCGAGAGATGCATCGCGATGTGCGCGACTACGTGGCGTTGTGCGACGCATGCCAAAGGGTGAAGGCAAGCAACCAAAAGCCAGGTGGGTTGCTGAAACCTCTCCCTGTGCCGTTGTCTTAGTGGGAGCAAGTTACCATGGACTTTATCACGGGGCTACCAAAGACAAAAGCAGGGTACGACGCTATACTTGTGTTCGTCGATAAAACCAGCAAAATGGTACGCTTGGCACCGTGTAGTGAGTCTTGCACGGCACCGGAGGCAGCACGCTTGTTCGTGAAGCATGTATTTCATTCTCATGGATTACCACGAAGCATTGTGAGTGATCGCGACCCGCGCTTTACAAGTAAGTTTTGGGAGGCGCTGCATAGTGCAATAGGTACCACCTTGAAGTTTATCACGGCATTCCACCCGCAAACTAATGGGCAAACGGAGCGGGCCAACCGTGTGATCGAGGACATGCTGCGTTGCTACGGTAACGCGCGACAAGACAATTGGGAGGAGCTGCTTGAGTTGGTTGAGTTTGCGATCAACAACCACCACAATGCAAGCACAGGTGTCACTCCCTTCCTTATGAACTACGGGCAACATCCATTGACACCGTTGACTGCATGGACACCGCGACGACATGACGTGCGTGTGGAGGCAGCTAATGACTTCCTTACAAAGTGCGCGGACATTAACAAGGCAGCTAGGGATGCGTTATTGGTGGCACAAAATCGGCAGAAGCAGTACGCGGACGCGCATCGCCGACACCTCACGTTTCAGGAAGGCGACATTGTGTTACTCTCCGCGAAGCACGTCCAGGTGCGTAAGGGAGTTCGCAAGCTGAATGAACGCTGGTTGGGACCATTTAAGGTCAGCAAAGTTATCTCGGACGTGGCGTACAAGTTTGAGCTACCCGACACCATGCGTGTGCACCCCGTTTTTCACGTCTCCCTTGTGAAAGCATATCGAGGACAACCGCCAAAAAGGCCACCCCCCGAAGTTGGCACGAACGGTGAACCCGAGTGGGAGGTAGAAGACATCCTTGGTGAGAAGTTTGTGCATGGCGTACGCAAGTTCTTAGTGAAATGGAAGGGCTATCCGTTGCATGAAGCATCCTGGGAGCCAGAGGCACACTTGATTAATGCTCAAGACGTTGTGCGTGCTTATCTTGCTCGACGACAACCTCGCGAGCTTCGAGGACGAAGCTCACTTGGGGGGGGGAGGAGTGTAACAGTCAAGGCCAAATTCTGTGATTTTCATGGCCGTTTTAGGCCTTATTTGTAAGGTACATGTTTTTAATGACTTGTGGTGGATATCGGCGAGTTATGAGTCTGCCGCGGATATCGACTGGGGCCCCAAGACCAGTCCGGAAGGTGCCAGAAAACGGAGGGCCAGTCGAGAAGGGCTCGACCAGATTTCTGGAAGGGCCTGGCGCCAAGTAGTATAACTTGACCATATGAGCAGCAAATTATGAGATCTTTGGTGCGTTGGAAAGGTCTAGAAGTGTACTACAAGATTCTGCAAGAATATCTTAGCTTCTAGTTCCGTCTAGCGCTAGAATCGTCTAGACAGTAGCATGTGCAGACTGGTATAAAAGGTATAAAAGTGACATTCTACAATTTGCAATACAACCTTTAGCTCCCTAGTTTCTTGTGTGCAAGCTTGGTGGTGGTTAGCAGGGGTTGCTAGCGTGTGGCCACTGGTGTGTGCTTGCTTGTGTGACGATCCAAGGCGCTACACAAGTCGGTGTGTAGCTTCGAGCGCATGCGCGTGCGTACGCGAGTGGCGGGGCGCGTGTGTGTGCTTGGCGGAGGAGGCAATGTTCCGGTGTGAATACTGTGCCTTGGTGAGAGGGTTGTGGATTGGACCAACTCACAGGTAGCAAGGCACGAGCACCGTCACACAGGAAGTAGAGAGACCACCCGCCCGTCGGACACATTTGATCCATTGACAGCGAAAACGCACGGTACTTTGGGAAGTGCGTTCCACAACGTCCTGGCCGTGCGCGTCGCGCACAGTGGCCACACTTGCCGCACAAGCGTAGGGCGGGTTTCCTGACGCTGTACAGGCAGCGCATGTCCTGCAGCGCGCACAAGGACTGGCAGATCTAGAGTGAGGGGCTGCGGTGGTGGCGCTGGTACCGGGTTGCACGAGCACACACGTGGCAGCGCCGACGGCGGAGGACGACGCCGGAAGGCTAGCTAATGGCTAGCATAACTTTAGAGCTCCTCCCCACCGGACGGATAGCCGGCGGAGAGGATAGATTAATGCCGCCTATCCGTCATTTATCTTACGAAACCATGTGAGAAGCCGGTGGGTGACCGGTAGTGGCGCAGTCACCACCGTCATCCACGTGGCCTGTGCGCCGAACGTATTAGCACACACAGCTCATGCCCACCCGGGGAGGCAATGAGCAAAATTCATTGTGAAATTGTGACATTCACATAAGCACGCCATGCATCATTCACTCAAGTTTCAGAAGTCATTCTTGTATTAAAGATGCTTGAAGAGAAGGCGGCTCCCGGGTTGCCTACAAGTGAGCCGCTGAACTACTTTTATACCCTTGTCACTAGTCTTATCCAACTAGGCATGCAATAACAAATAAGCTTATTAACCACTGTTTGATTAATAATGCAACTATAATATGTCGGCATAGCCACACTAGGGCATCTTCCCTAGCTATTTACAGCCATTTCCTGCAGTAAGACCCGTGGCTAACTGCCTTATTATGCGATCACATGGTTAATTAAATAACCAACATTATTTTAACTACATCAACACCTACTGGCCGTTGATGCAGCACCTCCTCGCCGTCTTCATCGCACGGTCGTCACGCTCCGCGCACGGTCTTCATCGTTGTGTCGTGATTGGACCACGCGGCCTGGTCACTGTCTCGCTGCCGGGCACCCGTCTGGTACCCACAGATGTGAGAAGCCCCTCCCCACCAACACAAAAACCCACCTGGGTTTTGCTGAGGAAATTTTCACATAATCCAGGGAATTCAGTAAACCCAGCAAACATTGCAGTAGGAGCCTGAGGTTGCACATTGAGCGGTCCTGGCAACAGCACGATCAGCACTCCTTCCGGGTTTCCCGGCATGGTCGTGGCGTGCACTGCATAATACTGGTATTTCTCGTCTGCTGGCAGTTGTACGGAGGTAGGGAAGAACCCACTCTTGCTGTTGATACAGGTTTTCATGCCCCGCACGTCCACCACAATTGGCCCAATTGATTTTGCAGCGCCTGTGACTGCTCTCTGGGTCTGCATGAGGCCCTGGTCGGAGCCATATTGGTTCATGACCCCGGACTCGAATGGATTTATATCCGCCGTTGGCCCCAATTCTACCACGCCGTCGATGGAGCCGCCACGTCACGTACGGAAACGCGCACAGGCGACTTGCCGTGGTGTCGCGGCGTACGAGCCCTTATTGGCGACCTGATGCGGTACGGTGACCTGTCGCGCGGCACCGTGAACTGCCCACGTGGCGAGTACCTACGCGGCGAACGCTCGCGACCGCGGTCCCTTGAGCGATGCCGAGTTGGTGAGCGCGATCGAGCTGGCTGGGGTGAGCGCGCCGATCGTTGTGAGCTGTGAGCCTTGCGATCCTTGCGATTGGGTTCAGCCCGGGGAAGATGATCTTTGTGAGCAGCAGTCCCGACCTGGGGCAATTCAGGTCCTTCCTGGGTAGGGACTGGTAGCCGTGTATCAATGTATTGCTTCAAGGCCGCGAACATCTTCTCCATCTCCGTGGGTGACTCCGGGGACTTCAAATTTGTCTGGTCTTGGGACCCATTATGTAAATGAGGCGGCTTTAGGATTACTTGCTGGTTGGGTTTAGGCGTGTTTAGGACCCTGCCAATGCGCGTGATTCGACTGAACTTAGGAAGCGTGTCCGCCGCCGAGTCCACCATCACCACGTCGTCATCTTCAATACCCTTGCCGTCCCCCTAGACCACGCCATCCTTGGGCTCCTGGCTAACGCCAACATTCCTGCCGCCTGTCGGAACTCTCGTAATAACTTCCGGCATGATATCGGGAACTTGCCTATTAGCTTCCGTCCAAACTTCCCTTTTTTGGAATGGAAGCTTCCTTTGTAACTCTCATAATAACATCCTCAACAACTTCCGCAGCTACTTCCACGCCGACTGACGCCGTTGGCACTGCCTGGTCGACGGTGCCTGCCGCGTCGACGCCCGTTTGCACTGCCGCTCCAGCGACAGAGCTCGTATTGTCTTCATAGTCCAAGGGGTCTTGGGAGGGAGACCTGGTGGACCCTGTTACTTGAACAGGCTTGGGTGCTGCTGGCACGCTCACTTGCCGGGTGGGCACCTGACCCAAAACCACATTATCATCAGCCAAAATAGGCTGTAATAAAGTGTTTTCTGTAGAAATTGTGCAATAATAGCCACATTGTTGCCAATCAATAACAGGTTGCTGTATTTCAGCTTCCTCACTGCTTGCGGCCAACATCTCATCCACAGCGTTGCGCACACCCTCAGCTAATCCTGACTCATCTTCATTGTATTGTGATGGTAGCAGATTAGCCAATGTCAGTGGGTTGCTCTCATGAATTCTCGTAGCAGCAGGTTGAGGTGCAAACACAGATGCATCAATGCACAGCTGTCGAGTACGCACAAGTTTGCCTCCCATAACTGTAGTTGGACGCTTCACAAACTCAAAGCCCATAAATTGTTGTAGCTTTTGCTTGCGTTTGCTACTCAATCTACTTGCTTGAGAGCGTACCAGCTTAGCGGGGCTGTCGTCAAGCTGATAAGTGAATTCTGGTGATTCGCGTGTCACTTTCTTCTGCTGTTCATCCCAGAGGAAGGGCGTTTGCCCCGGTGCTGGTGGTGATGGGTAGGACGCCTTGTCCACCTTTGTTGTCATGCGCGGATAGACAACAGCATGGCCACAAGCTTGACGCCATCCATTCACCCAAGCTGCACGCTCATGTGTGTTGCCAGACTGCTTGTGACGAGGGATGGTGTCATGCAGCCTCTCCGGTAGTCCAGGTGGATACTCTAGCCGGTTGTTGATTTTTGCGGGTGCCATGCTGCAACAATAAGCCTTATTGAGTCCTTTTTTAAGGCTTAATTGATGACTTTTGGCTATGCAGTTAGCTGTGCAGTCAGTCTCTGCTATTGATGCCACTGGAGCAACTCTTGACTGTGACAACTGACTGGGTATGGCACACCTGCGGCATCCTCAGTGCCCGCCCTGCCTACCCACGTCCCCAGTCACATTATGCCGCCTCAGCAACGTCGCACACACACCTTAACACTGACAAGCCTGGCTTGGCAATGACTGCCAGTCACTGCCACACTGCAGTGCAACCAGCATACCTGCAGGCTGCAGCTGCTGCTGCGAGCCGCTGCCGGCAGAGGGCGTGATGATGGCAATGGCAGGGCGTGCTGCCACAGCCCGCGCATGTCTCCACTGACGTCGCCGCCGTCGTACCTCGGCTGCCGCTCCCGCCGCTGCCGCCGCCGCTGACCAGTGCTGCTGCACTGGCAACCTCAAAAAGGCTGCAGTTGGCCTTTTCAAGCCGCCGACCGGTGTTGGCCGATTGCGGCCTTCTTTTACAATTGTTTTTTGGGGTTTTTCGGCCTCAAATTCGGCCTTTCCTCAATTTGCCAGCCGCGAGTCTCAGGGCCGTCGATCTTATCCGACGGTCACCATGAGTTCGCGCGGCTTGCGAATCATGGCGCCGCGGAAGGCCCTTCCTGGGCCTTTCTAGGCCCTGTTTGCAGCGTCAGCTGCGCCTCTAACCTTGAAGGGGGTAATTCTCTCCACATTCACTGTTTCTTGCTTCAAACAAGCTATGTGCTCAACCAAGATAGTTGTTTTGGCCGTGTTGCATATCTCTTTGATCACATAACCTCCTTTCCAATTGCCAGCAGCCCCTGCTGCTCTGGGACCGGTTCTCAGCATCACAGTTTGCCCAACCTGCAACCACGCTAGTTGAGTTGGGTCAAGTGGTTGCTTCCTTGTTGCAAAGTCCTCAATCTGCTTCTGCTGAGCTTGCTCAATATTCACCAGAGCTCGATCATAAAGCCTGCTCACAGACTCTTGGCGTTTCAGCAGCAATGCAGCTAAGTCCGCCTCTCCCATTGTGGCATAATCCAACTCCTCTATCTCTGAGTTGCTGACCACATTATCAAGCTGAAGCTTGGGGTCTCTGTGATACACCATCTTAAACGGTGTCACGCGAGTGCTGCGTTGCTTGGTTACACGGTAGGTGAACAGCACTTGTTGCAAATTCTGCTCCCACCGGTCTCCCACCATGCTTTTGAACAATGCCAACTTCACTGTCCCATTTATTCTCTCAACCAACCCATTTGTTTGCGGGTGGTAAGCGTCTGAGTTGACGTTCTCAACATTGTAGCGTGACAGCAAGTCTTGCACTTCACTGTTGAGAAACTCTTTCCCATTGTCACTCTGAATGATAGCGGGAACACCATGACGGCAGATGATGTCCTCAAGCAGAAACTGGCGCACATGAATGCCCTCTTTTGAAGGAATTGCCTTTGCCTCGACCCATTTAATGAGGTAATCAATGGCCATGACAATGTACTTGTTGCCCTTTACTGTCTCAGGCAGTGGTCCAATCAAATCAATTCCCACTCCGTGAAAGGCTTCACCAGTCACTTTGATTGGATGCAAGGGAGCAGGCTCACGGGATGTACGCCGGTGCTCTTGGCAACTCATGCAAGAGTTCACATACTCTGTCACTTCCTGAGTCATCCCATACCAGAAGAATCGAGGGCGCAACATTTCAAGCACCTTGCCAGCACTTGGGTGATGCATGTTGTCGTGATGCATCTGGATGATACCACGCCTCAGACTCTTAGGTGGAACTCTGCGAGTCACCATCTGTGGCCGATCATCCTTATCATAAGTGCTTCTCCCCTTCTTGTTGCCAGGCCTGGTCCAGACCTCACTGCCTTTCATTGCAAAGCCTTTGGCTCGCTTGCGTACTCGCCTCCTTTCTTGCTTTGACAGTGCTTTGATGCTGGATGGTTCCTTCAAGTATGTGAGCAACACCTGATCATCCATCACATCTTTTATGGGCTTGCCAGCTGAAAGTTTTGATGGGGGTAAAGTTTGCGCTTCAACTGGAGCCTCCACTATGTCCTCCCCTTCACCATCGCTCACCTGAGCCACAAGGCTTGGCATAGTGTCTGATTCAGCAACGTCTTCCCCCTCAGTGCATGTCTCAAGTGCCTCCTCTTGTGCCTTATTGCCGAGGTCAAGCTCATCAGAAGACATCCCCCCCACACGCACTACCTCTTCTTCAGCAGTGTATAAGTCTGGAGGATTGCGGCTCAGCGCATCCACATGGTCGTGGTTCTTGCCAGGCTCATACTCCACCACAAAGTCATACTCCAGCAGCTTGAGTGACCATCTGGTGAGCTTGCCCGTAGGATCAACCGTATTCATCAACCATTTCAGAGGGCGATAATCCGTCACCACCGTGAAGGTTGTACCATGCAGGTAGTGCCTTCACATCTCCACACTCCACACGGTAGCGAGGCACTCTTTTTCAGTTACACTGTAGTTTCGCTCAGCCTTGTTGAGCATCCGGCTGGCATAAGCTACAACATACTCTTGGTTGTCCACACGCTGTGACAATATAGCTCCCAAGGCATAGTCTGAGGCATCCGTCATCACCACAAAAGGCATATCCAGATCTGGCCTCCTCAACACTGGAGCAGTGGTCAACGCGTGTTTCAGCTCATCAAACACTTGCTGCTGCTCTCCCCCCCACACAAATGGCACCACACTGGACGTCAACTCAGTGAGTAGTTGTGCTTTCTTGCTGAAGTTCTCCACAAACCTTCTGTAGTATGAAGCTAACCCCAAGAATGAGCGCACACGTGTTTGTGTAGTTAGCACAGAGCACTCATGTAATGCCTTCAGCTTGCTGGCTTGTGGTTTCACCCCATTCTCCATTAGGTCATGTCCCAACATGTCAACCTCATACATGCCAAACTTGCACTTCTCGAGTTCCGCCACAAGCTGTGCGTCACGCAGGGCTTGCATCACCAAGTTCAAATGCTGAATGTGTTCTTCAAAGGTGTTGGAGTACACAATGATGTCGTCAAAGAACACCAGCACGAACTTGTTGCTGTACTTTTTCAACACTGGCGTCATCAGCCTTTGGAACGTCGCTGGTGCATTGGTGAGACCGAAGGGCATGGTGTTAAATTCATACAAGCCTGTCTTGGTAACAAAAGCTGTCTTCTCACGGTCATGAGGCTCCACCCACACCTGATGGTAAGCAGACAGCAAGTCCAACTTGCTGAAGTACTTGGCTTTGCCCACACTGTCCAAAATGTCGTCACACCTTGGCACAGGAAACCTGTCTTTCTTTGTGACCTCATTCAGCTTGCGGTAGTCTATGCAAAGCCGCCAGCCGCGGCCGTTAGGCTTGGGCACCATCACAATCGGTGAAGACCATGGGCTTGATGAGGGACTCACAATGCCAGCCTGCAGCATGTGTGTTCAACTTCTTCTTCAATCTGCTGATCCTCAGCACGTGAAGTGCGGTATGGCTTTTGCACAATGGGGCGAGCATCTTCAGTGTCAATCGCATGTGTCACCATGTTAGTGCCAGGCACTCTCTCTCCCAACACAAACTCTTGCTTGGTAGCAAAGAGATCATCAAACTTGCTCAGCAACTCCACCACCTCCTCCCTTTCTGAGTGTGCTAACTCAGAGTTGATGGGAAGCTGATGCACTGTCATAATCTTTTCAGCTTGCTTGACCTCTATGCCTGGGGAAGATGTGAAGGACATTGTGACACCCGCTCTAAGCTCTCCGTCAAAGGTGAGCTGCCTGCTGGAGAATGAGAGATTTGCACCAGCTCGAGCTAGCCAGTCCGTGCCAACCAGCAGGTCATCCATTGTTGAGGGGCTGACGTTTACGCGTACGGCATGCGTAATATCACCAATGGTAATGGGGAGCTCCTCAAGCACTCCCAAAAAGGCGCACTTGTTACCATTGGCAACTCTCATGACTCGGCGGGTGGGTTGCATTGAACTTTGCAAGCCTAACGCTTCCATCAAGGTTATTCCCATCACAGTGCATGATGCACCTGAGTCAATCACAGCCTCCACCTCCCGACCCATGATGGTTACTGTAGCATAGGTGGCAGTATGCTCAGTAGACTCAGTCATGTGCACCACTTGAGTGTCGCTCTTCTCAAGCTTTCTGAGGTAGGTAGTCAATTGCTGTCTGTGTTGAGGACTCACTTTCAACAGTTGCTTGATAGAGATCTTGGCAGTGACGTAGTCTAATTGCTCCAGCACATCATAGTTCTCTCCCTTTGCCACCTCATGTGAAGTGTGCATCTTCACAGGCTTGGTCCACACAGCTGTCACCTCTTCAGTCTCAGGCAGGTGTGGTGCAGATGCGCATGCTGCCGCAGCAGTGCTGCAGGAGGGCACATCCGATGCAGCTGGAATAAGCATGGTTGGCTTGTCATGCTTAACCTCATCCTCACTGTCACTCATTGCCACCACCATAGACACTTTGGAGGTTGACCCCACCACGTTGCTTGGTGTTGCCATTTGCTCCTTGACCTTGGCTGCTGCCCATTTGGGCCACATGGGCTTGATGTGACCTGTCTCGTGACAATAATAGCACTGCCTGGTGTCTGGTCTCACTCCTCCCTTCCTGCATAGGCGTTGCCTTGCTGATAAGCTTGAGGCTGTGTCTTTGTCACCACCTCTGCTAGATGTACCTTTTGTTCAGTCAATTGTTTCATCATAGCATCCATTTTCTTCTGCAAGTCTGCTAATGCACTTGCCTCCTTTGCCAAGACTTGCTCTTTGCCAACTTGCGCTGCCTGCATAATGCCCTCAAAAACTACAGCATCATTGATGGCTTGCTCCAATTCCTCAGGCCTTCTGTTAATAACCTTCTCACGCAAGTCTGGCCTCAAGCCTTGTATAAAGCGCGTCTTCTTCCAAGGGTTTGAAAACTCTCCCCCCAAGCGATCCATGAGCTTCTTCAGGTGGTCTGCGTACGTGCGCACGCTCTCGTTGACCCCTTGCTTCTTGTCATGCAACTCATTCATGTAGATGCTTGGGTCCCCCACATCAAAGCGTTCTTTCATGGCCACTTTCAGTCCTGCCCAGGTGCTGAACTCACGAGTCAGGTACCAAGTCTGTGCCTCATCCCTCAGGTGTGTGGCTGCCAGCTTGTACGTGATCTCCTCATTCCAGTTATAGGCATTAGCCATCATGTCTACATGCCTCAGCCATGCTATAACATCCTCCTTCAGCTGACCATGAAATGTACTGAGCTTTGGTGAAGGCAGCACCACCCTAGGTACAGCAGAAGTAATCTCTGTCACTGCTGCCATGGTGTTTTTCTGTTGCTTTTTTCTTTTCGTAGGTTCCACCCCCTCACTCAGGCTTAGCTGAGGGTTTTGTTGTAACCCCTTCCTGGTAAGTGGGCGGTCCTCAATTTTTGTTGGGTGATGTTTTGTTGGCAGGCCCAAAGGAATTAATCAATAAAATTGTAGAGTATTGCTGGCACAACCTGCAAATACCCCCTCTCCCTCAACGTGAGGTGGAGTAATTTTACATGATTAAAACCCCCCCACAGGAGTGTTTTGGTTGGTAATTTTCTGTTTTTCTTGCTGCAATTTTGGCTAAGTCCTTGGTGTCTCACAAGGGTGAGTTGGGCTGGAGCACCGTCCTTCGTCGTCACGCCCGGCAGCGCGTCGTCACACTTGCCGTCACACTTGCCGTCACTCTTGCCGCCCCACGCCCTGCCACCCGCTGTTCCTTAATCCACTTAATACTCCAGAGTTAAGGTCGCGTCCTCAACTCAATTAAGTGATTACGAACGGCCCTGCAGTGCTGTTCGCGGCTACTGCCGTAGGTGTAACACCTACGTCCCTTTGGCAGTGCTACGCAACCCTATTTGGCGGTCGTAGGTTTCACACCTACATCGGCGGTCGTAGGTTTTATACCTAGTGGTGTCCGGTACCCCACAAATGGCTTATTATCACCGGCCTAACTGGCCCAATGACCGCTCCGATACCAAAAGAAGCCGGTGGATGACCGGTAGTGGCGCAGTCACCATCGTCATTCACGTGGCCTGTGCGCCGAACGTATTAGCACACACAGCTCATGCCCACCCGGGGAGGCAATGAGCAAAATTCATTGTGAAATTGTGACATTCACATAAGCACGCCATGCATCATTCACTCAAGTTTCAGAAGTCATTCTTGTATCAAAGATGCTTGAAGACAAGGCGGCTCCCGGGTTGCCTACAAGTGAGCCGCTGAACTACTTTTATACCCTTGTCACTGGTCTTATCCAACTAGGCATGCAATAACAAATAAGCTTATTAACCACTGTTTGATTAATAATGCAACTATTATATGTCGGCATAGCCACACTAGGGCATCTTCCCTAGCTATTTACAGCCATTTCCTGCAGTAAGACCCGTGGCTAACTGCCTTATTATGCGATCACATGGTTAATTAAATAACCAACATTATTTTAACTACATCAACACCTACTGGCCGTTGATGCAGCACCTCCTCGCCGTCTTCATCGCACGGTCGTCACGCTCCGCGCACGGTCTTCATCGTTGTGTCGTGATTGGACCACGCGGCCTGGTCGCTGTCTCGCTGCCGGGCACCCGTCTAGTACCCACAACCACTCCCCACCGGCGCGATAAGTGGCCTCCTATCCATTGCGCGCCAGGATAGCGCGATGGATAGGAGGGTCAGATAGATGAGGACTATCCTAGAAAAGATAAATCATTTCTAGGATAGTTGGAGCGGTGGGATAGGAGTTGATTGCGCCCCAACACTTGACGCGTGTGCTTCTGACAGTAGGAATTGTGGTTGGCGGGAATTACAAAATAGGGTTAGGGAGATTTCAGCAGCATTGGTGGCAGAGGCAGCAGGGGCGGCGGCAGCGGCGGTGGGGGAGGTGGCGGGCGCACGCGGTGCTGGGTGGTTGATTAGGGCGTTGCATTGCAAGTGGCGTTAAATTGTTGCCGCTTATGGCCGGCTGCAATTGGCTGCGCCGAGCTGATGGTAGTGTGTTCGATCGCTACCAGGACAATCAGTACGTCACAGGTGTGTTCCGGACCAAAACCATGCAATGGGTGTTTATGGTTGTGGTTGTGTTGTTGTTGTTGTTGTTGTTGTTGTTGTCGTTTTTGTTGTTGTTGAGGAGGAGGAGGAGAAAGAGGGGGAGGAAGTGGAGAGGGACGAGGACTTGACGTGCTGTCAATCATGCTTATTGTAGTTGCATTCTTGTTGTTGTTGTTGAGGAGGAGGAGGAGGAGGTGGAGAGGGGTTGAGGAGGAGGAGGAGGAGGAAAGTAGATTGTGCAGTCAGTGCTGCTATGATTTTGTGTGTATGCGCATGGAGTGGATTGTACTGTCATTCATGTTGTGTTTGTGTGTGGGGGTGCAGAGCTGCAGGAGGAGGAGGAGCGGCGTCAGGCACAGGCAACCAAGTCTCACACCCTTGCATTTAATACGTGTGGCCCATACAATGGAGTCCTTGTGCCTGCTGGCTATGACAGTCAGCCGGCATGGGATGAATTGCAGAGCTAATCTCAGCAACGTCAACAGGTTGCTGTATTATCATGTTGCAATATTGTCATGTGTTGTGTTCGGTTTATGAGGTCTATGCATGCATGTGCAACTTGGACGTGCAACTGAGTATGCATCTTGTTCATGGGATCAATCGCAGAGCCAACCTTACAAGCAATGCCTGGGCAGGTGGGCAACTGTCAGTGCTTGCAGTTTTGCTGTGCTGTTACGTGCTTTCATACTTGTAGTTTGATTTGTATTGGTTCTCAAGCAACTTGATCAGGATGGGCCATTGGGGAGACCATCTACCTCCCATACATGCATGCAGCAACTAGCGCCTCCTGCTGGTCGGCCCTTCATGCATCCCTACATAAACAAGCACACGCCAATGCCAGCCACACCTGGCGCTGGGCATCAGCCAGCATTTCTTCCTCCTGCACACACGCCACACCCATTTTAGGTGACGATAAGCAACCTACTCTCTCTCTCTCTCTTTCTCTCTCTCTCTCTCTCTTCTGAAACATTGCTGCATGTAGAACTGCTCGGGAGTGCCACCCACACACCCCAGCGACCCGCGTGGTGCACACCCGTCCTTCAGCAACGCACACACGCCAGCTCAAGTCGTGAGTGCTATACATCCTGCACATTACCTCAACCACAATTGCTGATGCTGCCATGCGTGCAACTGCTTATGATGGCATCTGCTCTTGCACCTGTTGAATTGTTAATGTGTTGAGCGGGTACACTGGTGTACAGTCGGCACCATCCCACGACACCCAAGCTTCACATGGTGCGGAAGGCTTGAACAAAGACGACTCGACACAGCACCTCGACATGCAACCCAACGCCCATGATGTTGGCAATGAACAGGCAGACACAGGGGTGAGTTAGTAGCATGACACCATTGCTTGCTGTAAAGTGCTGCAGCTGGACATGATTGATTAATGCATGGGGCGCAGCAGACTCAAGGCGATCCTGCTGGCAAGAAGCGAAAAGCAACAGCAAAGCGCATCAAAGACGGTGTTGGACATGTCGCAAAGCAAATAAAAACCCGGGCACGAGAAATGCGAACAGCCTCCACCCATCTAGGTCCAGTCAAATACTGAGCATGACGATCCCACCACACTTCATCACGGAAATATTTCCACACTCGTCCGGTGAGGAGCATCCCAGACTCTGTGAGCAGCTGGCCAAGCATGGCTAAAAGCTGAGTAGATGGGTATGTTGCCAGAGGTCTTTGCGAGAGCGGTGATGGTGCATGAGCCATCTCCAGCAACATGTCCTCTTCATCATATATCTGAGCCAGCTGCAACCGAGTATCTTCCATTTACACGTCCATAAAGCCAATCGAGACCACTTGTTGCTGCACATTCAGCAACCACATGACGATGATGACGCTTATTGCAGTGGCGTCATCCATTGTCTGTGCAATTGGGTCTGCACAGGCATGCACAGCTTGTTGGAATTGCGAGCAGCATGTCAACCTCATCACATATATACACACGGTTGTGTTACAATGTGCTTGCATGATGTTTGGCATGCTGTGAGTGATGTCATGCATGTCTACAACTACTGGCAGCATATCCTGTCATCACACAAGCATCACTGCTACTTCAACTGCCAGTCATAGAGCAAAGAAACACAACTTGTAAAAGGATTTCAAGTATTATGCCTAGCAACATTCAGAGTCAATGCTAACTTAGGTATCAAGTATCACCCACTTACATGCTAGCTAGCCTGTCCTCACAATTTAATTTGCACGCCTGACGCTGCATTACAATCCATGCTTCACCGCTCTGGTACTGGCCGACGCAGACCTGCCACAAGCTGAAGGTCAGATCTTGATTTGTGTGCCGCTCACATGTATGCCGACACACACTCCCATATAGACACCCACCAACGCAGACGCACTGACTGACTAGCAACCCACCCACCCACCCACCCACCCACCCACCCACACACCCACACACACACTGATGCACTGACGAACGCACTGTCTGACGCGAACACGACTTACTCCAACTACCCCACCTCATGCACAGACACACGAGCCACACACGCACACACCAAAGCACCGACTGCCTGACTGACGAGCTGCAGTGCCAGCGCCTCGCCCACCCCCCAACCCCACCCCACACATACCCACGCACACAAACGTTTGCACACCGCACTGAATGATACGCATTCATACGACTCACCCGTATGCCTATTGTGCTGCTGTGCTGCCAACCGCCGCCAACCACAACACGCCTGTTGCCGCCGCCCAAGACGCCAACGCCACCACCACCACCAGAGCAGCGCTAGCGCCAGCGCCACCACCACCACCAGAGCAGGGCGTCACAATGGCGGCAAATCACGCCCTCGTCACTCGAGGGCTCCCGCTGCTAGCAAAACCCTAATCCGCTAGTAGTCGGTGTAGACTATACACCGAGGCTCGCAATAGGATGTGATAAATGAGCTGTTTTTCGAACGATTTATGTTCTATCCTATTCGACTGCTATTTGTCCGGTAGGGAGAGCCTCTTAATGCTTGGTTAGGCAGGGACGTTAACATATATCTGTATGCCTCTTGTGTCCGTTTTATTGCGTAAGAGCAAGGCGGCACTCAGAGTGCCGTTTACGCAGTAAGGCCCTCACTCATTGTTACTGTTCAACTAGGTAAACATCGCATGTTCGGTGGACCAATAAGTTTGACTAAGTGAACTCCAATGGCATTGCTGTCACCTAAACCAGGGTTGTTGTACCACCACAAAAGTGTTTACCGTCACATTGTTGTGATAAACACTCTTTGACTACGAAGTGATGTTCGTGTAGACCAATAACATAACATTTAATCATCAATTCAAATTATATGTGCGCGAATCCTATTCAATGGTGTTGAAACGATACTCCATTGATCTTATTGACATGCGGCCGATATTGCGTCAAAAGTCATATCTGCGTAATTGGATTCGCTCGGCAAGTTGCCAATGACTTGGCAAGCGGTCCGAACATCTTGCATGCAATATAACTGCATTTGTCAACCAGTTCGATCGCTGCGGGCATGTGGAGGGTTGCGCAAAATAAAGAGTGTAGGCAGCGAGGATTTATCACAACATGCACATGGCGGATGAGGCTGATCGTGAGTGTGAGGATAGCCAGCATGAGCACCATGAGCACAAAAAAGAACGTTCCATGCCTGGCAAGAAGGCTGATTAGCTCAGGTTTTGAAAACAATTATGGGTTGCCGACGGCTTTGATATGTGCGGTAGCTATTGCAGCACTTGCATGGCACATTAATGGCAGTGTATACAGAAAAACACGTTGGTGCACTGCTATAAAAGGGGTTTGAATGTGTTTGTAAAGCTTATGAGCGCTTCATCCTCAATAAGCCCGATGGGTTCATGGAGCAGTGGAACAAGTTGAACAAAAGTAGGTTTTATTCCGTATGCTGGAGCAACTTGAAACAGAAGGCCCTTGCCCTATGCTTGAACAACTAAAAATGAAGGCATTTAGCTTTTTAATTATGACATTTGAGATGACGCGATCTGGTGCACATGCTTAAATTCCGGGCTTAAGCGATATGACACGTACGAAGGGTATGTGATGCAACATGCTAAAGATGAGAAACTACGACATCCTCTCACGGTATACGTTGCTAAACCCATGCATTGAATGGAAGCACGTCAGCAATATAACTTTTATTTAAAGTCTTCAGCATTGTATATAAATATCTTCAAAAGCAGTGTCTGCAATCACGGATAAATATGGCGTCCCAGTTAAAAGTCGAGCCACACGGGAAGCACCCGCTGCGGTATCGCATGCAGCCATGCAATCATGAGCACGAATTGACATAATAATAATCATCAGCATGTGGTAAATAATTCAAAGCTCTGTTTCAACACTTTTGCTGGCTGAACATTTGTGACTGCCACAATCATTGCATTACATGATTTATCGATGCCCTACTTGCTAAGTATATGAGTCATATAGTAATTTTCATCGCTCATCGCATGATTGAGTAATGCATGACAATGGTGTTTGAAAGTTATGCTAGCCACTCGTTAACATTGTATGTGTCACATACAATGTATTGGCGATTGTCAATTGGGCAATGATGTCGCAAATACTTGCAATTTTGTTGGTAAAACAAATTGCCATAATACAATTTGCACCTCAAACGAGCGTCAACATCACTCATTGGTTTTGATCGACATGTCGAGAGTTTGAGCTATCTTATGCTGGCTATAATAAGGGAAATCAATAACAATCATTGACCGGCATGACATTTGCAAGTTGATGTTATTGATTTTTATAATAATATTGTGATGTATAATTGTACATGAATTTTTGCAAAACTTGTGCAGTATGCCTACATCCAAAAAATGTAAATCAGCGATGTATACATAAATTTACATCAGTGTGCATAACACGATCATTGAATTATAAGGTGAGCAAAAAACCTATATAGCGCACTTTTATTTTTATGCAATCAATGTGTGTACTTTTCACTTTGTAATAATTATGCTAGTGCAAAATTAAAATTCACATGAAATTCACATATATGCACATTATCACATGGCCAGGTTGATATGCTGAATTCATTTATATCGATGTAATATGCTATATCAATGCCCATATTAAGCAATCGCCTCCTTTTTTAAATCGAAAGAACTTATACACCGCACCATAAACGACATCATTATTCAATGCGTTGCGCTATAGCGCCTATGTATGAATTATCCTTAGATTGATAAGCACATTGTCACAACATACATGTACAAACCTGTGAATTTACTGACATCATGATATCTTGGTTGTTTGCTCACCTCTGTAAGTAACATGAACGCTTTTCGTATAGACTTCGAGACATATAACTCCTGTGACAGAAGCAGCTTTCCTGCAAGCAAATCGCTTTCAGCAGTTGTCTAACATCCAGAACATGCTCTTACCCATGTGCAAACCGCATGCCTGTGACCAAGTAAGCAGACACGTGACCAGCCGCGGGCGACCCTGTTATCTGTTACATTTGCCCCAAAGAAGCTGAAAGGTTGGTTGGCGTCATACTTGTTCGTGTCCGTGTCAGCCTCCGCCTCCGCCTCCACCTGCGCCGCCTCTGCATCGTCCTGCCACTTTGACATGGACGTGCTGAAGGGCAGGCGGCGCCCCGTGGCGACTGCGGCGGCGGCGCCTATGGCGGCGGCTGTCAACAACAACAACGGCAACAGCAATAGCCACGAGAAGGACATGACGCCTGAGGCTGTGCTGCAGCTGAATGGCCCTTGCAAAGGTTAGGGTTTGGACTTACATCAATTGTGTGATTGATCTGGAGTTGTGAGGTCAAAAGCTCGGGCATAGAACAGTAGATTAATGAGTTGATTGACGGATTGACTAAGTATTGGCTCAAAGGAATGATCCAAGCATTGATCAATAAATCACCTTCCTTGTTATTCCAATCAATCGCTCGGGCAACTGCTTGAGTGATCCATTGCTTGGTTGTTTGATTGCTCCATTCATTGCCTGGTTGCCTAAAAGCCTGAAAGAAGGAGTGACCACGGAGTCACTATGTGTTAGCCATACGCGCGCTGACATGGTACGCTGTATCTTGTACATGGAGCCTTTGATCGACTTTGACCCACCCACCTACCTGACTCGTACACGCAGTTTCGACAAACACCGCTGTGGTGCACATTTCATCAATGTGGGGCATATTTGCTGCATATTATCATCAGCAACATCCAAACCAATTATCGACAAAAGAGTGTGCGGATGGATCAGATTGACTCACTGAACGAGCGAGTAGAAGAACTGGTAAGTGAGTGAGTATATATAATTAACATAGTTCGAGGATCGCATAGAGCTACAAATGATGTGGATAAGTACGATTGGAAGTGTTCCAATTAGACCAACCTGCATGAATCTGGCTTCCTTGTGACACACCAAGCTCTTGGACACACACGCTGCAAGTATCAGTCAACGTGTGTGAGCTCAGTTTATAATAAGTATACACGTATACATACATTCTGCAATGACTCAGCCTATGATGTAGATCTTGGTAAGTACACATGTATAACTACAACCTTTTTGAGGTGTTATTAGTTGTGGTTCTCAGTACGCTCTCAGTACGCACCTGTGTACACATGCACCTCTTTCCATGCGCGCAGGCTTTCTGTGCCCGCTGTCGGCCAACGTGTACGGTATAGAGTTCTTACAGTTTGAGATTCGTGACTACGACTCTGGGCGAGTCCTCTTTTCCGTCAAGCGTGAGGGCGAGGCCCCACCAATGCCCTCCGGTAAGCAAACAGCACACATGAGCCCAACAGCACATGTGTGTGTGCGCGTGCGCGCTACAAGGCTTAATCAATCAAAGTGTAGAATGTGCAAGTATTGTAACATCTCATCAAACTCCGCAGCAAGTTTAGTGACTCCTTGGTTGTGAAATGCCAACAAAGGTCTCACAAGTCTCGTCAATGTGCAGGCCCAATTGACCCCGCGGTTGAGACGGCCATGCGCACTATCCGCTACACCTTCCCTGCAGAGTTCTTCAAGTTCAAGACCATTCGCACAGCGCTCGTTTTTGGGGTCGGCCCACGAGAGGTAAGGGGTTCTGTTGAGGTAGTTATACGCAAGCAAGTGCATGAATGCAAGCATGTCAGGCAGGCGCGAGTGCGTGTGCCACGCACGCACATGTGTATACGTGCATGCGCGTGTGGATGCACATACAACGCACACGCTTGCACATTTACACAAGTGCTCTTGTGTGGTGCGCATTGACTAGCAAAGCTGCACTTAACTGTCCAACCCAAACCCCAATTCCAACCTCAATGCCAGGTGCCGAACTTCCGGATGATCGAGAGGCACTACTTCAGGGGGAAGCTGCTGAGGAGTTACGACTTCAAGTTCGGGTTCTGCATCCCCAACTCAACCAACTCCTGGGAGGCTGTGTACCCCGTCCCCAAACTGTCCAAAGACGAGAGTGAGTGCACAGCATTGTTTGGTTGGTTTTTATGTCCCTTTTCAGCTCCCTATTCAGTCAAAGACTCAGTGAACCAGTTAGCTGATCTCCAAAACTCTGAATCAGTTGTTCAATTGCTGAAGTGGTCAAGCGGTTAGCCAACAGAGAGAACAACTGAACACTGATCCAATCCTTGAATAATAATGATGTGCACAGAAGTGTTACAACTTATGCGTTGTTGTTGTTGTGCATGTTCCTCAGTCAAGCAGATGCTGGCGGCGCCGTACGAGACAAGCTCGGACACGTTCTACTTTGTCAACAACCAGCTGGTCATGCACAACAAGGCCGAGTACGCCTACCGCCAGACCTCGTGATGAAGACTTGTCTGCATCAGCGCTGTAACAATAAGCTCGTGTTGCATTGGTTTCTTTTTGTTGGTGTACAAAATATGGTTGTGGCAGCACTTGGATTAGGTAGTGATTTCTTCTGTGTCAGGGACAGAGGGTGTTGGTTGGTTGTTAAAA
The DNA here is from genome assembly GCA_009103225.1 of Chlorokybus atmophyticus. Classification (NCBI taxonomy): domain Eukaryota; kingdom Viridiplantae; phylum Streptophyta; class Chlorokybophyceae; order Chlorokybales; family Chlorokybaceae; genus Chlorokybus; species Chlorokybus atmophyticus. The sequence continues at coordinate 271,151 of RHPI01003533.1, forward strand.
TGGCAAGTGCACACTGTATTGTATGATGTTTGCAAACCTCATCTATTCGCATGTTGTGGGACACATGTAAGTCTCACACACACACACGCATGAGTGCACATACCCGTGTGCGCAGGTGCAATGCACGGAATGCAATCAAGTACACGTGTATGAATGCTGTTTGGTGCATTAGGCACTGTACATGTGGGAGTAACGGTTTGACTTCGTGCGGATGCGGTGTCAATTATATTTTACCCCCTTCCCCCCC
>RHPI01003533.1:285102-308712 GCA_009103225.1 Chlorokybus atmophyticus
CCCACCCACACCCACCCACCCCACCAGCGAAAATTCATACGGGTATGGGCAACCATAATGAAGATGCGAGGGTTATCATAATTAGCGGTTACAGTGTTATGTTGCCCTACTGTGGACGCATGTGTGTGGGTGCACGCGGAATATTAATCATTGCTTGTTGCTGCCATTGGATGAGCTAAGAAGTTTGACGCATCATTGATGTGCTGTATTTTGCTATAGTGTTTGCTGTGCTGCTTGCGTAAGGCTAATTTGCACTTGTGCTAACCGTGCTAAAGAGGGTTGTGTGGTTGTCGCACGCTGTGCTGTGCCTACGTCAGTGTTAGAGCCTTACCACGTTTGTGGAAGGCTATGTCTACGTACATATCAACAACATCGTAATGCAGTAGTAATAGTTACACACACGTAAACTGTAGGCAAAACTGAGTGACTAACCTTGCAATGCAAACGCGTTGAACAATGAATACATATGCAAATAGCTTGCAGCTGTTTTAAGTTTTGTTATGGCAAGAATATAAACCTTAGCGTGATATCTTAAGATCGTGAAACCTTTTGCGGTGGGGAAGCTGGTCTCGGCATGGTCGTTGTCGTTATGCTTCTGGTCAAGTCCATGCCTAACCTCTCCCTGTGTTCATTTGCGCTCCCTTCACAAATACAGCTCTTCCTACAGGTACAGGCCTTCCTATCCCCGCAGTCCTTACCTGCCTGCTCTGCTTGCCTCACCGGTCCTTGCACTTCAGAACCAGCCCCTTAGCTGTAGTGATTGTGTGTAATTTGCTGGATATAATTGATGTGTGTGCATGCTACCACTGATGTAACTAAGGGCCTCTACTCTACCTTTCATATGCAAGTTGTATGGATGCATTATAGTAATATCAGCAATATGGGCGATGTGCAGCACTTCATCAAGATTTTCGCTTTTATCACCCTTGTAACGAGAGCATGAACAAATGGGGTATTCTTGCGAACCAATGACGCTTTTGTTTGTTATGACCATATTTGATTATGTATTAATGAATCAAACGCGAGTATTTACTACCTCGCTATGGTTGTCGGTGCCAACTACGCAAAACCGCCCGCCGGATTGCATACATGGATGACTGCGCACCGAAGCTGGTGTTGCCTGAAACCGGGTTGCCACGACCTCAGCACTAGCCGTAAAACTTTGCCTGAGTAGAACAGGACACTTATAAACAAAGGTTTGGTTGTGATGCATACGATGCAACGCACTCATGATTGGTTTACATGAATCTTATCGTGTGCCAAATATGTATAGGTATATATGGCGTTTCTGTTTGCTGTTGTTGTGGAGTAGGTAGGTGGATTTGGTTATGCATGTTAATATTCATAAGCAATACGTACAATTGTAGATCTCTCGCAATGCATGCACAAAAAGCGGTATTTGTTGTGCGTATAAAAGAGTGTGTTGCTGATGACTACTTTCCATGAATGCGTCTACCAGCTCATGCATTGATATGCACGTTCATTGTCCAAGCTTGATGAAGTTCAAATTGCTATGCAAGTGCACAACTCAAGTAGTACTGGAAATCTTAACGACTCCACCTACAGTCTGCCCCCTTTAAGAGCATACTGTTTACCCTCTACTATCATATCCTTTTAGCGGGGTTATTCTCTTCGCGTTTAAGCGCATAATATGCTCTTGGATGTCTGAGCATAAATATTCTATTAACGCAATTCTGCCTATCAAGTCACGCGTCTCACGCTATGCTCATTGCGTCATCAAGCTAATCACACCTTGCCCTTCACGCTCTGCCCATCATGCTTTATGCAATACCCGTCATGCGTTACTCCTCCAACCTTGGAATATGCTCACTAGAACTTGCAAGAATCGCGCGAAATAATAATGTGCTCATCGTGATCAAGCATATTCTCTTACGCATTAATATTTGCCTATATTTCGTTTGGTAATCTCATTGTTCATGCTGTTAGCGAGGTTATTCTCTTGGAGCGAAGTCTCTTAGTGGGGGTAGACTGTACAAGCGTGGGCACAGCTTCACCCCTTCTACTTTACAACGGGAACAACACACCGTTTAGTAAAAGCTCGCATCCACAACGAGGGGAGGCCTATCTCTACAGCTGAATGAGCATAGCTTACAAACAGCCACACTGTGTTAATGGTAATGCTGTTGACGCTGGGTTTATGTGCAAGCCACGCAGCGCGGGGGCAATGTTGTTGAGGTGGCAAGGGCGACGGATCCGCGGTCGCCAGAGCGGTACTTGTCGGGGCTGTAGATGCGCTTGTCGCTGTCGCAATAGCGCAGCGCTGGCTCGTCCGCAGTGGTTGTAAACGTACGTGACTGATTGAATACCTGCGTTATACGTGCAACCTGAGCTGAGAGCAGCGAAGATGTAATCCACAGCACCAGCCTTGCCGCGGAAGACAAACCGGTAGCGCTTATGATGGGGAGGGTTGGAGTAACATCAAACAAGCCATGATTGCTGCAAAGTAAGCATGTCAGAAACCAGTTACAGTTTTATGTTTGCATATGTGTCATCTTGCAACTTGATTTCAACAACCGCAATGTGTGCTTGCTCACCATGAGTTTCGAGAGAATCCTTGAATGCATACACAAATCACCAACTACGAGCATGTTCGTCACGCCATCGCGCGCAATGTTCTTTTTTCACAAGGTCTAGCACGGTCTGCACGAGGCATACACAAGCAAAGTCCACGCATGCAATTGTGCCTTGTTCTTTGCATACACAAGTGCACACGCACGTGCATGTCTGACTCTGTATGTGTCTGTGTGTGTGCATGTGTTGGTGCATGCCTACGTACGCGTGGTGGCAAGCATTGCGGCTGAGCATCCAGGTCATCGGCATCCCCGCAAATCTAACCATTGGCAATGTTCGTGAACTTCACGATGCAGATGAAGGTATGTAACAGATCAATATTATTAAAGCTAGTTGTAGTATACTACTGCACATTGCCAATCGGCACATCACATTGAATATGCTTTGATATGGGCACATTGCTTGTTCATGGGCACACTTTGTGCATATGTTATAAGCGATGTGGCATTGCGATATAGAGAACTAGAGAGAGAGAGAGAGAGAGAGAGAGAGAGAGAGAGAGAGAGAGAGAGAGAGAGAGAGAGAGTGTCACAGNAGACTTGGTGCTTCGTATGGTCGATTTGTCGGCCCCACAAGTCGCGTCACCGCGACAAGCAGGTCGCGTCCTACCGCGCCGACTGAACTGGTCAGTTCGGCGCGACTGCCATTAGGCAAGTCGCGATCCATCGATGATGGCACTTGAAGTGACCAATTACGATGTTACTGGATCGAGAAACAACGACCGCGGAATTCGTGTGCCCGGCAGATGTCGAGCCCGGGTCTCAAGCTCTGATACAAGTGTCACAGCCCACTCGACCATAAAAACTTTGATGCTTGTATAGTCAATCTGGTTATATAATGTTTGTTTGATGTACCGTCCCATTACAGAGAGAGAGAGAGAGAGAGAGAGAGAGAGAGAGAGAGAGAGAGAGAGACCACAATCCAGTTGGGGTTGGGTACGTATGTACAGTATAGTTGGGAATAATCCATAAAACCTCCTACTGTCAGAGGGGCTCTGGTGACCAACATGGCAACTACCACTACAACACCACCGCCAGGTAAGCAGTTTCAAACCTAGTAGGAGGGAGATGCAATGCATGGGGGTCCAGTCACCTACCACAAACTCTATCACACCGCCCCAGTTGTGACAACCGCTTCATCACAAGTCCTTGATCGCACAGTTTGCCACATGTCCACCTGAACCCATCACGTATGTTGCCGTCGCAAAGTTGACAGGCTCTAAATTTCACCATCAAGGCGTATTGCTCGCAGGCATGCTCTCTCCCCTTTGAAGTAGAAGGACCGGCACTTGCAAAGGAATGTGTGCTGACACTGGAAGCAGCAAGCCGCTGCGTTTGCGACACCCGAACCTGCAATCATTAGGCGAATGCGGATAAGAGAGGGGTAGGGGCTTACAACCACCATACTTTCATTGTCCTTCATTGGATGCTTGTTGCACACTGATGGGGGTGGAGGGGGACTTCTTGGCAGTGGAGAAGGAGGAGGCGGAAGAGGTGAACTTTCTGATTGGGGAGGAGGAGGAGGTGAGCTTGTCGGTGGGGAAGGAGGAGGAGGGGAGCCGTCGGATGCAGCAGAACGGCCTGCGCGCAGGCAAACATGTGTCAATGTACGTGCTCGATGCGAGAGCCGAATTGAGGCTCTATTCTTAAGCACAGAGCATAGCAAAACGGCAAAGGCAGCGGGAGACATGCGTGCAGGTTCTTGGAGTCAGCCGCAGACAGATAAAGCGTTCAGGCTGCTCCTACCTGGGCGGAGCAGCAGCAGCAGCAGCAGCAGAGGCAATTGCCCTGGTGCTGATCGGCGATAGAAAGTAATCCAACTCTATAACCTGACGATTGCCTAGTCTGCATCGCTCAATCCTTTGATGCAGCCAGCAACTTGCTTTGCCTACCCCTTTATCCAAGAGGCTGCAGGCGCCGCCATTCTGGGCTTTAGGGATGCTGTTCGACCAGTAGCCACTCACACGCTTCTTTGCATACACAGGGAGATACAATGAGAGGGTGGTTTGAGCTGCACAGCTGTGGACGCTGCCGACTTTATACTACTGTTGTGTGGTTTGAGCTGCGCAAACTGACGTGACATTCTACCGAGAGTACTGCTTACAATAACTCAATAAACAACGCCATTTGATTGCAAGCTGCACAGCACAGATATCTCAAAGTTCACCGCTGTTCGGAGAATCCTGCCCAGTCCTGTCTTCCTCTCGGGGACGTTGCTAGCCCTCCAGATGTGAGCAAAGTACAATATGCCATAGTTGCTTTTTTTTGTTTTGTTTTCTTGTTGAATAATACTCCACCTTCCTTCCACCACGCACGCAGTGTTTGAAGCAAGCGTGCTGTTTGCATGAATCGTATTTCACGCCCTTGCATGATTTGCGCTGACAGCGTCAGCGTCTGTGGACGCATATCATAAGATATACAGCAAAGTACACAACTTCTTCTTGCGCTCTAAAAGCCGTGGTTGTTTCCGCGGAAAGGCCGACTGCATCCGGTAAGGCGTGTGGCATGCGGATAAGGCAACCAAGTCAATGAGTGCCGTGTCAGGTGGATGCGACTAAGTCTACGTGTAAAAGTGGCACTGCGTGGTGGTTGCAATTTGGCGTGTGCACAGCCAGGCCAACATCGGGCCTCGCATGGCGCCGACAGGCTCGCACTTGTAGTATGCGGACAGAAATGGCATGTGTCTCCAACTTGTATCGTGCACAATGGTTGGTGCTTCAACTACTTGGACACCTGTTCAGTCCTTGCTGAGCAGCCCATTTGTGCGTGTCGTGTTTCATAAAATTTGGAGCACTCCCTGACTCATGCACTCACCTGCTGAGACTCTCAGCGATATACTCAGTCACTCACTTGCGCACTCCCTCCCTCACTCAAACACCTCTTAAAAACACTCACGTACGCGCGCACTCACTCACTCAGTCACTTCAACGTTATTGTGACTAAGTGAACCGGTGAGCGAGTGTGGGTTTATTAGGTGAGCGAAAGAGTGGGTGAACAAGTAAGCGGGTGGATGCGTAAATGTGTGGGTGAGTGAGTGGCTGATTGGTTGATTGCTTAGTATATATTGGTTAATTGATAGAGCAACTGAACGGGGCAGGCAGTGAGTGAGTAGGCGCGCGAGTGAGTGGGCAAGGCAGTGAGTGTGAGTGGGTGATCAAGACCGGTTGAGGGTGTGCAGTGCTGCACTCAGCACTGCACAAGTGTCATTGTGCACATGGTTGGTCAATGAACGCCCACTCACTCGGTGGCTCGCTCGCTCACTCACTCACTCACTCACCGCTAGTGACTTGTGGTGACCGAGGCGTGCGTGCCACTCATGGTCATCCTAACACATTGCACGCAAATAGCAAAGCACAGCACCAGCAGCAAACCAATGCTCGGACTCTCCTTCAGGTGGTTTGGATTGTGTCATACTACATTGTAGTCGAACTTCCTTCTGCTCTCTACAACACAATGTGCGTTTTTGTGCTCATATGTGTACGTGTGCAAAGGTTCGCCGCGAGTGGGAAGCGCTCGCACACACACACCCGCGCGCCAACACCGATCACAGCAACAACAGCAACCAGAGGAGGGCGAAGATGAGGTTGGGTTTGAGTATCAGCAGCCGTGTGTAGCGAGTGCCGCTCCTTCGACATCGATACGGGACCGCGCGGATGCGCCTGCGGGAGTGGTGTCGGCGCCACGGTCACCGAAACCACTAAGGTCAAGTCAGTCATTCGAATGTCATGCACTGCAATGTCATAATATACATACATACAGCAAGGCATGGCATCCTACAGCCTGTAGGCTACAGGATGAAAAACATTTTCTTTACACAACACAGCATGGTAATGACAGTGAATGGAATACCCACGAGCGTACACACGCGTGCGCGCACACACACACACTGGGCGCACAGATAGTGATACGTTACTTTGTTGTACAGGAGCATTCGGACCCGCATCCATGCCTCGACACTACCAAAGTGCTGCTCGCAAGCAAAGACGCGCTGATAAAAGAGCTCAGAGCCATCAACGAGGTAATGTTGTCATAACAACCAATACGTGTGCGCGTGCGTGTGAACTTCATCTTGGCTTCTTGTTGGCTGTGCAGATACTGGAAGCCAAAGTGCGAAAGGTTGAGCAGCTGGTTCGTCTGAAAGAATTGAAGGTGTAGACGCTATCAGCCAAGCTGAAGCTGCACGAACAACAGCACGAGCCGCCGCAGCCAAACCGGAGCCAAAAAGAAGGGATGTACGATGTCGATACGGGGCGGGGATATGCGGAAGCCAAGATGGAACAGCTTGCCATATAATATGTGGAGAGGTACTTGATACATTATTGAGGATAAATTGCACGGTATGATGCATGTCGTGAGTCATGGGAATCCTAGGGTGGTATGCACAACGCGCTGTGTATAGCCTTGTGTTGTTTATAGTTGTAGTGGCTGTGTTTGCTTATGGGAAACCAAGAGCTACCGCATGCAAGGATGGCACACACGCACACGCACACGCGCACATTACACACACGTGTGTACCCATGCACAAGTAGTGTCAGCAGAAATCCATGCGATGCAGCAGCATACAACTACAACTTTCGGCCTTGCTACTTTCAATGCCAGATGCCTTCAATATCATACATAATTGAACGCTGGTATATATACCTGTAGCTAGATTTGTATACACGCTCATATTTCTCCTCCAAGCGTGCCTTCATGCAACCCCTCTATCTACCGACACTGTACGATCAACAGTAGCTGCAAGTGTGTGTGTGTGTGTGTGTGTGTGTGTGTGTGTGTGTGTTCCACACAAACCAGTAACATGGACGAGGAGGAGGCAGGATGTTCTGCATGTTGGGGTTACGTGTGCTTGTGGGCGTGCGGGTTGGCGCCGTCTGCGTGTACGCAATGTTGACGTCATTCAGTGTTGACGAGATTGATGAGAGCAGCGCTGATCGCTCAATGAGTGCGGCGTGTGGTAGTTAGTGCAGAACCATTTCGATAGCGGTGTACACTGAGTCATGCTCACAGTCATGAGTGCTGGCGTCGTTGGCGTTGACGTTGTCGGACTTGCATGTCAATACTTACCCATCTAGGATTGATTTTTTCGGTAAGACGCAGTTGGTGCTGCTTAGCGTTGCACTATAGTTTCAGTCCAGTCCCGTTCGGTTTGATTATACAAACACAGAAGCAAGCGGGATATCACACAAATGCGCACGAGCGCATGCACACGCACACAACAATGCAGTGCGACCCATGCGACAGCTCCCGAGCAAGAATCCGCATGCGCAATCGCAATCCCACTAAGAATCCCAATGCTCTGTGCTGTGCTGTGCTTAGGCTCCTCCTCTCCCATATAGCGTGCTTGCCCTCATGTCTGTCTGCATGCAGCCTGCAAGGCGCTCTACTTCTGCATCCCACCGAAAAGGTAGCGAAGTGACTGATATTGCAAGTGCCTACATGTCCACAGCATAGCCGTTTGCACGGGACTGAGACAAGGGGGCAGGCAACACTCACACTCGCACTCGCGCTTTGTCGCACCATTGGCAGTTGCGGCTCACCAACTGCTGTGGCAGGTGTGGACATATGTACATCTACACTTATGGCGTTGGCAACTCCACAGTGACAACACTAGGTGAGAGTTTGAACAAACAGCACGCGTCCTCACTCACAACATAGGGATGGATTCAGCATGGGACCCCGTATCATTCACCAGCTCATGCACACACCACCTCAACTCTCTGTGCGTACACACTCACGCTCTCACCTGTCACAAGTCAGGATGCATGCGTAAGTCGGCACACATATTTTGACACTCGCTGAGTTTTTAGGTCATCTTAGCGTGTTAACGGCTGCACACGTAACATGTAACCACAACGTGCAGCTCCTACGGAGGTGGCAGCGCTGCTTGGCCGTTGCGTGTGCGCGTAGAGGCAAAGGGGTGCGTGCATGTTGCTCCTTTGTGCGAAGCACGCAACAAGTACTGGTCGTTCAGAACAACACGACATAAGTACTCGATTTTGTGCTGATCATGATGTCGTTGCGCGACAGCGGGGCTGCATGGAAGTGCATACGAGTGCACGCGTACGAGGACAAGGTGCGGCGTCTTGCACTGGAGCTGTCCATATCTGAAGATGGCGGAGATATCGATGCAGCTACAGGTATACAATCAGCGCTCGACCACAACCATCATGAGGCGTGTAATACATTGACAATGTTGTGTCTCCTTGAAGTTGTCGTGTATTGCTGCGAATTGCACATCACAGCGGTTCGTGCATTGGTACTTCTATTTGGGCACACTTCGTGTGTATACTACAAGCACTCAGAGAGAGAGAGAGAGAGAGAGAGAGACTACTGAGCTGGCGCTGAGCTATGTAATAGTGGTATGTAGTAGTATGACGCTGCGTGTCCGTTTTTACCCATTGGTTGCCCGTTGCGTGAACAGGAGATAGGGCTGGCGGTTGAAGGCAGATCGCGGGGGCTGGGCATTGGCATTGTCGTGTCGTCGTGGCCGTTGCTTGCCTCGTTGTCTCACCTCTCCTCCTCCAGCGCGCAGCAGGAGGAGGAGGAGGGAGGAGCGAGTACTATTACTGCTGGACGCTGCTGCAGCCGTCTTACCCCTGCCTCGTCGAACACATTGCACGTAGCTCAGCCCCCTTACTGACCTTGTAGGCTGCCTGGTTGTAATAAGCTTTCGTGCTTGTGATTGTGCAAGCTTGGCTGTGTATTCGTGTGAGTGCATGTGTTTGCAATGCTAGACCCTATGTGGATTGCCCCAGAGTGGGGTGCATACTTGATGTTGTGGTGTGTTTGGTTGGTTTGTATTATGTCTTGTTTGCAGCATGCCGTAGCTGCGTTTGGGGGCTGGTAGGCATCAGTCGCATTAATGCACATGATGCACATGCACGAGGATGATGACGCGGACGCAGCTCCACAGCCTGCACAGCCTAAGGAAGCCTCACAACGCCGGTGGAAGGATGTGGAACGGTATGTCCAGCTTGCGCACTACCAGCTGCGATTGCCAATACACGACAAGATCAGCGCAAAGCGTGATGTCTTGGCTGGTCTTGTTGATACTATCAGCCATTTGCTTGCAAACATGTGGTTAGTTGCATGTGTATGCTGAATGGTAGTAAGAAGTATTATGTTGGTCTTACAAGCACCACGGCATTTGAGCGTTATCAACATGTTCAAGCCGGCGCATGTGCACGCCCTACACCTGCGGAGACACTAATGCAGCGAACTTGACCGATGGCCTGGGCAGTTGGACCATTGGAGTATATGCCTTTCACGCCGATAACTGATACTCCGGTTGACAAGCAGGTGTGGCAGAAGAGAGCACGCCAGCGTGAGCGCACTTGGGTTCACATTCTTAGCACAAAATCACCGCATGGTCACAATCGGGAGCATGAGGGCACACAGCGTGCTCGTAAATCGTTCAACTGTGCCAAATGGATGTGCGTGAATGTGCATCAGCACGACGTCCGGCACGCCCTTTGTCGCTAACTTTGCAGTTGGCCTTGACGTCATGGTGGAGGCAACGTGCTTTTTGGTAACACAATATAAACGCCGCTTGCTCTACTTGCAATCACTCGTGCAAGCACGCAAGTTCAGGTTCTATCAGCAGCTGGCGTACAAGCCGCGCAATCTGCATCACATGCTCACCGTGCTATAGCACTCCCCCGCACCCAATTACTCCAAAAAGGGAGAAGCATGCTAGTGACTTGCAAGTTTTTGAGCCCAATGGCTGATATGCTTAACTTACAAATTGTTTTGCAAGCGCCACATGTGCTTGAGACCGTTCCACAATCGCTGCGTGCTGCATGGTCTAAGCCCATGCTTGTTTGGAAGCATAATAAGACACTGAGGTGTGGTTACATCAACAAAACCAGCATGATGACGGCGATTATGACAGCACAACAGCAGTACAATTCGCGAACTACCTGCCAGTGTGGCAGCCAACAATTGGTACGGTTTGTGCATGCTGACTTGTTATCACTTTCAACACTGCCATAGCAAAGACTGCGCCTTTGCGACAGTTGCAATGTGGTGTGAAGTTTCGCCCTGTTGCTGTGGCTATTGTTGCGGAGTGTTTAGCAACGTTGCAAGCATGTGTAGTTATGAAGTTATGCACAAGCCATTGAGTAGGCAAAACACCAGCCAGGTCATTTGGACAATGATTTGCTTGCCTAATGGCAGACGGTCTACTACAGTAGTGGGTGGCCTCCATGTACTGCTTAACGGTCAGGTGCAGGGCATGCCGACAAACAGAGCCCATGATTGTACCTGAGTGGCCACTCAGGTGCAACTGCAGTAATTAAATCATGCATTGCTCGGGGAATTGCAGCGTTGCCTTGTCGCTACACAGGTGGACAAAGCGGCAAATGTATTTGCGTATGTTTGCAAGTATTACTATTTAATATGTTGCTGAATCAGCAACTGCCACTTATCAGCTGGTACAAGACACAACTAAACAGATGGTGGAGAGACATCAGACCTTCAACCGCTTGCATGGCTACTTGTGTGTACGCATGGGACAACCCAATCCATCTCACCTTTACATGACGCTCGAGATGCACAAGCCGCCTAAATTACGCTTCATTAATGCAGCGATTAATACTACACTTTGTGAAATCTTTATTTTCATTGGCGAGAGCATACAAATTCATGTCTTTGGTATTCACTAAGTTGCGGTAAGTGTGCGCCACAGTGCAGGATCCGTTGGTGCGGCAATCATCATGCATGTAAGACTCTGCTGTAAGTGGTAAATAGTGGGTGCGTATGCATTGTATGTGTAGTACACAGTACATGTGTGTGCACGGTGGCATGTGTACTTTTTCCTCTGTTTTCTAATTCACGAGCCTTTGCGCACGCACCAGTCATCTCCGCGGTCATGTACAATCATTGCACGCTCGCCATTGGCTTCATCAAGTGTAACAATGACCAATCTTGCATCCACTTGCTACGGCATTGGGAGCTCATACACTGGCAGTCCGCTCACGTGCACTGTGGCGTTGACCATGCACAACTTTCCATCTCACAATTACGCAAGCCCTTGAAGCATGCATTGCTTGGGAAGCGGTGGTGCGGGATAGCACCATGATGTTATGCTCGCATCACATGGCACTTCCATAAAAGGAGTTTGTATTCGCATCTTTTGTTTCTGTGATTGTGCGTGCGTGCAAGCCTACGAGCGTCGCTCTTTATGCATGCGCATGCGATGTTAGCTATACAGATCGTGCACAACTAACGGCATGACTGCAACACTTACTTAAATTTTACCATGCACAGTGAAGAGCTCCTAAGCATGAGAATTGCACATGATGTGCGTAACAGCATGACCGCTCGTATGCATTGCCAATGCGAGCTGCTCGCGGCAACTTGCATGTCCGCACTGCTGCTGACAGGTTACGTACTATATAAGCAGTAGGCAAGTGACAGGCATTTTTATGGGTAACAACGCGGGAGTCTACCTTGCCAACAACCTTCCGTTTGTCTTTAAAACTGACTGGCTATAGTTGCTGAAGCCATTGGTACTCGGGCTAATGTTCAAGCTGTATGCAATTGGCATTGTGCGTTATGCAAATGACTTGTTGGTTGCTGATTTATCAGCGTTTGCACATGTCATGTACAAGAGTGCCACCACTCCGGCTGGTGGGATATACCCACAGAACATGGTAAACACGTCGACCATAACAGCACTTGGCACATAGGTCCCAGATGTACGTTCGGATATGTTCATCTTTTGGACCATTGAGTAAGTGTACACATCAAAGTACTAGGATATATAGCCAACTCACAAAAACTGAGTTTGCTAGCATCCCCAACTTAAGGCAGCGCACCCGTACTCTAACATTTTTGGCACTGCTAAGCTCAATGTGGTGGTATCACAGTGCTTTCGCTTCATGAGGTTGAGCATGTACAGAGGTCTACTTTTGCACGTTATGTATTAGCTGTCGATGGACATGCAGGGCATGAGCAATAACAAGCACGCGTTGATCTGATGATTGCGTGCTATTTTGTGGAATACGCCTGCCTTTGTCTTTGGCACCCATCGCCGTTGTTGAACCTCATCGCATGATACCGTATCAGGTGACATTAATGCACCCAACGAGCGGTTGCCGCTCGTACTTTTACTTATAAGCAAAAGTGAGTGCGCTATGCACGACCAGCGGTAAGCATGTTTGTGTTATGCTTGCTATGCAATGATGTGTGACTCTATGTGTGACTGTCGTGACATTTGCCACTGTTACATATGTTTTTTGTAATGTCTGCAGCCGAATTTGCATGTTGCTTGCCTGTTGCGTGAACAGGACATAGGGGGCCGGGCATGAGCATTATCGTGTCGTCGAGGCCATTGCCTGCCTCGTTGTCGCACCCTCCTCCTCCTCCTGCGCTTGCAGGTACTGTAGCGGTTGTTCGGCTGTTGACCATGTTTGATGACGCAGTTACTATAGCGTGTAATTAAATAGCGTTACATAGTAGAGTGGATCAGTTAAAATGAGGGTGGGTAATGGCGGCATGTCTTTGGGGTATGGGGCCTGTCCCGACCTCATACCGCCAAAAACGCGGCCGTTTTAACCACTAACTGTACTGCAATTGCATCGAATCCCTAGCGATTTGGGTCGCCGTTGGTAAGCAGTTGCCGCTGAGATAGTTTTCAGCATCTTTCATGCATCTTTGCAATGATTGGCGAATTCGCTGCCTTTTTGAGCAACGGCTGTTGTCACCGTTGCGATCCCATTTAATCAAATTCATGTGTGACCAAATGGTGGCCTAACGATGCAATTTTTCATTTAGTTGAATTTCAACGTTAAGGTAACTTAGGTTAGCATTATTTTGATGGTTGTAACCTTGGCATTACTTACTGAATATTTTAGCACGTACCGTGGCATGAACGTTACGTTGAGTATTAAGTTTATGAATGCTTAACTGCAAGTTGCTAGCCATATTGCACCATATTGCAACAGATGTGCTTCATTTTGTAACACATCAGAGATATCAACATGTATCATTGTATCTCCATATTTATTAACATTATTTATGTAACACATAAACATGATCAACATGCAGCCATAAGCGGCCACGTATGCAGAACTGTGCTTAATTTTACATTTATTGGCATGCGTTTACACAATTCGATGTGCTTTGGACGGCCAGGGTCGTTTAGGCAGATCTAACGGTGTAACGCTTGTACTCGCCGCCTAGCCAATGAGAAGCCGGCCACACATACTGCCGCAGCCCGGCAGTCGCGGGTGTCGTGTGATGGCCCGACCAAACAGCCGCACCACTGGATATCTCGCATATAACGTGGCAGAAACGTTAGTACTTAATGTATTATCTTTATACATGTGGGACATGTTCAGATCATATTAAGCCATGTGAACTATCTATATATTATGTATAGAAGATTGCATGTATCATATATTTTATGCATACAAAATTACTTATCAGTACCCGGAGGACGGCAGGAGGACGCTCGGCGGACGCCATCGAGCCGTTCGCCGCGCCTGTAGGACAACGCGGCGGACGCCCGCCGCCACCGTCCGATCGGGCCGTTAAGCCGTCACTACATTGCGCGAGCTCTAACCGACAATGTGACCGTGACTGGAGTTACCGCCGCCTCATGTCCATAGTGCAGATGTCTGATGTTGTTGCTGCTGGTGGTTGATAATCAGTTCATGCATTGGATGCACATGGCTATACAATGGTTGCACATTGAATATACATGATATAAACTTAATAAGATTAAATGCCATTGTATGTTATGATTATTGGTTCAACAATATAACTGCTACATAAATATTGAATTAATTAAGTGTTAACCTCGATATGGATTTTTATGACACAGGTTTCCATTTTTCCTGTTATCCGTTAAAACAATTATATCATAATGTAACGTGCATGGATAGCACATAACTTGCATATTTTATTATCTTATGATCATGTATATGAGTTGTATGAGCAGCATGTGTCATGCTTATAAGACAGAAGATGTGAGTTAAAATCAGAATGCAACATGAAAGTTCAGCACCTAATTTGCATTTCATATTCATGTGATCATAAGGTGAGAAAATGTGAACAGCATATTTAAGGCTGACCACTAAGGGCGAGGCCTTTCTTGCAATTCGCTAGCTAATGCAACTAAGCACTAACATACATTTCCATACACAGCATACAATAATGTATGACGGATATTATTACTCCGTCCACAAGTAAAACTATCACAGTACAGGATGGTCTTAAGTTCATCTCTTCAAGCAGCCTCCTAGACACATCAGTGAGGAGGAGTTTGTGTCACAATATGCATCAGTGCACCCAATGCCGACTGAAAATACCGATGCAATAGCCATGTAGCGTCGTCGTCATAAACAAATCACAGGCAGGGTGGTCAAGCCACTCTCTGACCTATAGGCGCCTAAGCTGTGCTTCATTAACATCTCACACAAGCGTGATCATGCATATTGCATGTTGCTTGTGGCTTGCTGCTCTGTGCCCTATTATCATCTACTTCGGGGTTGCCTTGTGCAACCTTCGTGTGTTATGCTCACGCATTGTGTGAGCTGTTGTTGGCGAAGTCACATATGCACTGGAGGATACACACATACGGCAACAGTGTGTAAAGCTACTGCACGCGTACGCTGTGGCACACATGCTTGCACATAGCAATACACAAGGGCAGAAGCAGATAGGCAGCTGTTGTCCACAACACCATCAACAGAAGTAGCTGGAAGTGGGAGGCACCTCTTTGTTAGCACCGGCGTCACCCATAGAACACACACTGCAAGCCCTAGGTAGAACACCCGAAAACGCCCCCACACAGAAGGGTAAGCAAGGCCTCTTTAACAGCTAAGCCAAGCACCCCATACACACAGCAAGTGAGCACCATGCTGCGTTCAACTAATGTAACAATACCGTGTCTTCACATACGGTGTGCCTAATGATGCAATTAAGCACCCCGCAAGGCAATGCACACTTGCAATACAAGCTGCACACTACTGTCAGCACAATGCATCTGGGCTTGAACCAATGAGACGCGGCTTTGGTCCGTTCGTTGGGGGGGGGGGGGGGGGGGTCTCGTTGCCAAGAAGACCTCTTTTGGCTTCCAGCAGCACGGCCCCACTGGGCTGGCCGCTCTGAGCAGTACCTTAGTTCAACCCCTTGCGTACAGTACCTGATAGGGTCGCTTATACAGCTAGTCCTTGCGCTGATGCCGTCAACACATCAGCCTTGTTGTGACTATGCCCTGCTTGTTATGCGTAACATTCCTCCCCACTCGCTTTGCAACGTCCCATTGCAACCAAAGTTGGACCCGGGTCCGCACGAGCAGAAACAGTAATAATCAAGCCCTGCAACGCAAACCGCACTCCACATTTTGAAATGGTGCAAGTTGTGGGAGTTGGCATCTGTTAGTGAGCACAAGATGATGGTAGTCATTGGAAGAGTGTCCATTGTTCAACATGTCACATGTTGAACAATGTGCCGCACCAATCAATAGTGACTGATCGGATTGTGGGTGGTAGACTGTACTCAAGCTTTGGTTAGTACCATGAACGCATATATAGCTCGCAAAAACTTGCTAAAGAACTTGGGACCCTATCTAACACCAGCTCATGTCGTACTTCATGGGACTTGAACCATGAGCTAATGAAACATCACGCAAACTCTTTCGCATCTACGTCAGTGCGGCAGGGCTTATAGCTTACCGTATTTGTCAGTCTGTTTACAAAGACAATGAGTGCATTGTAACCTTTCCTTGATCAGAGCTCAATGACCCAATCGATCCGAGATCCATGCTGACATCTTGCCATTGATCCTGGTCACTGCAATGACTTTAGTAGACCAGGCTTTTTACGTGAAGCTGTCGGGCCTGACAGAGTCGTGTGCCCCTCTGGGTGGCTCCCAACCATATTGTCATGATGGGGAATGAGGCCAGCCTAGTGGGTTGTGAATCTGCACAGCACGGAAGGCAAAGAATACGCCCCTGTCTGTACCTACTTGTGAGAGAAACACATGTGAGGCTGACAACATGTGGTACGATGTGGTGCTGTGCGCTTTGAGTGATGACAATGCGTTGCTGATAATGCTAACGAGAGCAAGTCAACAAGCCACCCCCCTTTGTGAACTAGGGAAGTCTCTGCTCCAGGGACCAGTCTTCAGCGAGAATGAGGAGGACTACGGACGCGGCAGTTCTCACACCAATATGCCTCCAGAGGCACAGTGTCTTTTGGCGGGTCGAGGCAGTAGCAGTGCTTACCGTTGTTGCAGCCGTCGCACAACATCATGAGTGCGTCGTTGTCGGCACTGCCGCACTTCTCGCGACGCTTGCTGCGATTGGGTTGAGGGTGTTAAATGACGTCGAAGCTTGCAATGTGTGGCAGGTGACATGGAGCGCAGTTCTCCAGGCTGTCCTTGAGGCGCTCACCGTTGTTGCCGAGCTAATCCAGCACTTCAGAGGGAAGTACCTTCAACACCTTGTAGACGACACGCTTGACACTGATGTCAAGAGTGTCGCTGGTTTGGATCATGCGGTAGACATAGTCGCCCGCTTTGAAGCGACAACTGCGCTGTTTGTAAAAACCACTGCGGACGTGTTTATAGCGCAGTGTGTCCCGGGGCTGAGCGATGCAGGGATTGCTCATGGCCATGGGGATCACGTGTGCGAACAGGTAAGCGCGCTGTTGCATGTCGTGCAGCATAGCCACAGGTTTGTTGAGGTTGTCCAGCACGCGTTCCACCTCCTTTTGTGCGCGGAAGGGGAGTAAGGGTTCCCTGCCAAACAACAGGTGATACGGGCTGTACATGCGCAAGGAAGCTTGCTTGGGCAATCGATAGCCCAAGGCTATCCATGGGAGGTAGTCATCCCAGGTGCGCTTCTCGTGGTCGATGACGTACTTGCGCAAGGCCTGCTTGATGGTTTAGACCGTACGTTCCGCCAGCCCATCCACCTGCGGATGGTCACGTAAGGTGCGCCCGTGGTCAATGTAGAAACGATCGAGCAAGGTGTGAACTCGCCGCGGAACTCCGCTCTTTGGTCGGTGATGACTTCAGCGCATGAGCCGAAACAATTAAGCACATGGCCTAGGAAAGCCTGAGCGATTCCTCTGCTGCTTTTGTCGAAAAGGGGGACCAGCTCAACCCACTTCGAATCGTGTTCGATTATGACGAGGATGTACTTGTTGCCAAGAGCTGAGGGTGCTGAATCTCCAAGGATGTCTAGTCCCCACCAGTAAAAAATGCCGGCGATAGGGTGTGGGTGCAGCGTGCTGGTGCGGGTGTTGAGGCTGGCGCGCACCAGGTCGCAGTGCGTGCGTTCGCAACAAAGGCGCAAACCTGGGTGTGCATGCCATGCCACCAGTACTGGGCACTCACCAAGCTGACGGTGCGCTTGACACCGAAATGCCCCAACTCTGTGTGGAGTGCAGCGACGATGCCCTCGCATCGGTGCTGAGCCGGTACCTCCTTGTCATGGATGTGGACCCACCGAAACACGAGTCCATCCTCCCAGCGGTAGTTCTGACATTGCTGCCTGACGCGGTCACGCTCGCGCGTGCTTAGTCCTGCCACCTGTTGTCCATGTTGTAGGTAGATCACCGAGTTCTTGTCCAACCTGATGTCTTGACCTATGTCTGCAGCCGGGAGTTGGGCATCATCTGGCGTGGTCTGTTCAACTGGGTCGGTGTCAACGGGGGTGAGCGCTGGCATGTCCTCTTTTTCCAGCATTGTCGGAGCCGCTCCTGTAATGGTGTCCCGTCCCGAGCGCAATGCAGCTACGGCAAACATGGTGGCCACCTGCGGTGGTGGTGCCTCTAGACCCAGCTCATGTCGGGCACCAGTGTCGTCGTCGGTGGAAAGGTGGGGGTTGCGACTGAGGCCGTCTGCGTCCTGGTTGACCAAGTCTGCCCGGTGGGTGATCTCAAAGTCGTACTCTTGTAGCAGCAGAGCCCACCTGGCCAACTTGCCCGTAAGGTGCTGGTTGGTGGTCGGTGATCAGGAAGAATTGTCTTCCGAACAGAAAAGGTCTAAAGAAGGAGATGGCCCATACTGTAGCAAGGCATTCGCCTTCGTGACAACTGTAGTTGGCCTCAGCGCTCTTGTTGCTGCGGTTGGCGTAGGACATCACCCGCTCCCTCTTGTTGTCGCCGAGCTGAACCAATACAGCGCCCATGCCGAGCTTGCTCCAGTCGGTATGAAGAAAAAAGGGTTTGGTGTAGTTTGGTCGCTGCAGGATGGGGGCTGAGGTGAGCCTCTGCTTCAGCTCTTCGAAAGCCTGTTGCTGGGCAAAGTCTTTTACGATCCTCCTATAGTAGTTGGCGAGGCCGAGGAAGGCACGCAGGTGGGTCAGGTCTATCGGGGCTGGGCATACTAACGCCTCCACCTTGGCCTGCTGAATGTACACGCCGTTGGGCACGATTATGTGACCAAGGTAGGGAACTTTGCGGGTTGAAAACGTGCACTTGTCGGGGTGCACAATCATCCCTGGTGCTGCAGCTGGTGCTTCGTAGATGTCCTGCTGGACATCTTCAAAGTAGTTTCGTTCGCGACGATGGACCACCTGTTCTTGCTGTTCACGGAACTGGGGAGCCCGATCCAGTGGATCAAAGCGGCGGCATTACTCACGCCATGA
This sequence comes from Chlorokybus atmophyticus, assembly GCA_009103225.1. Classification (NCBI taxonomy): domain Eukaryota; kingdom Viridiplantae; phylum Streptophyta; class Chlorokybophyceae; order Chlorokybales; family Chlorokybaceae; genus Chlorokybus; species Chlorokybus atmophyticus. Next base: position 304,297 of record RHPI01003533.1, read on the forward strand.
ACATGTGTCCAACTCAGGGTCGTTGCCCAGCGAACGCGCAGCAAATGCCCGTAACAGTTGAACCACCTGCGGGTCCAAGTCATCGAAGTGGTCCAGGTTGGACGGCTCTTGGTTGGGTGGTTCCAGCAATGCTGGATGCTCTAGCACCGACCGGCGGTTGTACAGATCTCAGAATATAGTGAGGGTTTTGTCGTTGATGCGAAGGGTGCAAAAGTCGAGACCAGCTCCTGTCGATGGAGAGGGACAGTGGCGACACCATATAGCAGGGCATCCTCGTCGATTTGTTCAGTCCTAAGATAACGGCTAGTTTAAGAAATGACCTAGATCAAGCCTAAGTCAAAACTTGCAACGGATTACTTAGCACGGATTATACTAGGTACCTATGAAGACTGAAGACAATTGCTTCGTGTCGTGTGGGACTCTTACCGGTAGCCGGGGTCGATGTATGGCTGTAGGCATGACTGATAAAAAGGATTATCGATGCTGGTAGCACGGGAACGACGCCTGGCTGTAGGCATCTGCGAGGAAGTTGGCCCCTCCTGGACCGCTGGCATGACAAAGCCTTGGCACGCACACATATGCCACATGTACTCACGTACCTTGTTATATCAACTGGCATGCTTGAACACTAGTACCACCTCGAGAGCTCTCAAGCTGCTCGATGATGATCTTGCGCGTGCTCATGTTTTTATTCAACATAATGTTATGGGCCTCTACATGCACTCCTGTCGCATGGCGAACATGTCAGGTACGACTAGCTTGCTCTTGTAATACCACAAACCTTCGTTGCACACAAAAACTGTATTAGCTTGTTGTATTAAGAGAGAATCATGTGTAAGGTTGACCACACATGGCTAGGCCTTTGTAACAACTTACCAACCTATTAAAAATAGCCAACCAATGCAATTGAGCACTGGCATACATAACACATAAAGGTTGCGCGTGGCAAACCCCGAAGTAGGTGGCGGTAGGGCCAAAACAAGCAAGAAGTCATGCGATTTACATGCGGGCCAAGGCAGAGCTGTGCACAGCTTACTCTAACTCAACACAACCCTCGCCGATGCTGGAGGCTGTTGCGCGGTCATATCCCCCCCGGTCGTTCAGGCTACATGGCTTCGTTCGGTCATCACGGCAATCATGTCGTACAGCATGTACGCAACAGCGCAAGCACGCAACCACGCAACAGCATACACACAGCGGGCACTTCAGGCACATGATGTAGCAACTACATGCAGCAAGACTCATTAACATACATGTCCACACTGTCAGTCCCCCTGATACAACAAAGTATGCAAGACGCACTACTCGGTCTCCAAGTAGAACCGTCACAGCAGGGGATGCTCTTAAGTCCTTCTCTTTAGAGCAGGCTCTCAAAGACAAACCTGTGAAGTCTGTCCTCCAATCTTCCTTCGCACACCGCTCCCAACACCGTGTGACAGCACACAGCCTACGACACATAGATCAGAGGAAGGCCCCTTTAACAGCTACTGCCAAGCACCGCTCACACAGTAGTGAGCATAAGGAGCTTAATACTTTTCATCATCATGATGTTTAGCAACTGCCAGCATCCTCCTTATATACTCCTATCTGTTGCCTTCCACACGTTGGCAGCGGAGGTGCACCTTACCAGCCAGCTGCCTAATTGCCCCCTTCACCACATGTGTTGACCTCAGTTATGTGCTTTGCCACCTTAGGCTATGCCGGCAACAGATTAATACTGTCAGCGAGTTGAGAGTGTTAGCGAAGTAAAGACTTGTTGTGTGTTTCACTATTACTTGGTTTTTGAGATCTGCGTATTGGTTTGTTGAGTGAGAGCCAGCAAGCTGCGAGTGGGGTGTGACGACACATAACAAGCCTTCAACATGTGACCGAGTGCAGTGCCGTTGCATTTGCAACTGTACTAGGAGCTATGTTGTGTGCATGTGCAATGACGCTTAGGTCCCTCGCATGCATACTATGTGTACATGTATTACGGCTGGTGTCTCACAAGCTCTCAGAGGCTCGCTTCTTGCCCTTCTTATAACCTACACGCTCCAAGTTCAACTTTTTAACACATGTTGCAATGGTGATGACATTAGCGGGATCCGCTATATGAGCAGCGACTAACTGGCGCGCAATCTTCGTGGGTGTTACTAGCTGACCAGTCTTTACCTGTTGCTCTTGAGCACGATGGTGCAGCACTTCATAAGAACATTTCAGCTCGTGAAAGCGACGGCGATCAAACTTCTTTCGCTCTTCAGCGCTCAGCTTGTCTAGCGGCTTAATACCATTGAAGTCATCACCGTATTCAATAAGCCGATACAACTTCTCCATGCTCTTCAGAGTACCAAGCTTTGGGAATAGACATGCTGTGCTTGCACTCGCTGTTGTAGTCAGCGGAACTGCTGCCATGGGTGCCGATGTGGTGGCTCCAGTGTTGTGCCCGTCATGCACAGGTGTTGCTTGCATTGCCGGTTGTCCGAAATATGCAGAAACCCCATAGTCCCAACCAGGCGGCGGAAACTGCACAAAAGAGCGGGGTATCATGCCCGCAAATGGTCGCGTCAAGGGATGCTTTGAAGGACTTGGCTGCACCGGTCGCAAGGCTCTGCATCTGCGCGCACGCCCGTGCAGTTTACACATGCATTTGATATATTTACTACAATATATCAAATGCATGCTAGCGCATCGGCCATTGTCCTTCGTTTCAAAAAACGTACCACTTGCGGCTGGTGCAGTAGCTGAAGGCGTGTTGTGCTCCCCGCTTGGTTGGCCAGCACGCACACCTGCGCAGTTGACGATTGCAATTGATAACACGAACACCTGTAACTGATCAGAAACTACAACCACCGTCCTTATACACAACCAAGAATGCATGCCACTAGTTGAGATTGCTCTGATTAGAACTTCAAGTTCTAATCAGAGCAACCAGCTGCAAATGGTAAGTTACCATTTGCAGCTGGTGCAGTAACTGGAGACGTGTTGTGCTCACTTGGTGTACCTGTGCGCACACCTGTGCAGTTGTCGAAAATTAGTCAAACTCCTGCGGCTGATACACATGTAGAATGCATACTCACGCACAACCACTTTGTATGCAAGTGCCATGCTGGAGTGTGTATGTCATTGTTAAAAAATAACCATTTAAGGCTGGTGCATTTGCATTGCCTGGAGACGTGTTGTGCTCCTTACTTGGTCAAACACCAGGCGGTGCCGCAGCTTCGCACACTGCATGATACACACACAACTTCAGTTGGCGCACAAAGTTGAAGAAGACTAGATAAACAATGCACCATTGGCAACAATGAATAACTTACTGTTCGCTGCAGAAGTTGCAGCATTTTGTGGTGTGGATGGCGTCGTTGTAGTATCATTGCACGTGCTGCATGTATTCCCTGTAGCACCTGCAGGGCCTGCCGATGAATGGAAGGTTGTCAAATACGAACCTCAATGCATGAGAGAGCGAATGACTCTGGCACAGGGTGCATTTACTTGCTGCCACACCAGTTGCGGTTGTCTGGTTTGCTGTATCTGCGAGCAACGCAAGACTGGTCGGCAACATCTCCGCAGGGGTTATCACTTCATGCACGGTTAGAAGTAGACAGGTAGACGCCCACACGCACAGGCAGACAAAAACCCACATACGCATTGGTGACAGTTAATGCCGACTCCGCCGCGCATGCGCACGTTCGCACACGGAAGCATACACGCACGCACTCATACACAACGACGCTGACGCACATGCACACGGACCAGCAGACGTATGCACACGCGTGCACGCGTCACCAGCATGCGCCCATTAGCATGTGTACGCGCACACACGCACATGACTGCACATCAGGGCTGTAAGCATGTAGATACAAAGCTTACTGGCTGTTGTGGACGTTGCAACGCCTTGTGGTGTGAATGGCATTGGCGTGGCATTGTTGCACGTGCTCCATGTGTTCTCTTCAACACGTGAAGGGCCTGCAGCATTGGACAGGTAGTCGTCATTGAGGGAGCCCCTCACGCGCACGCGCGCATGAGAGTGAGAGAGAGAGAGAGAGAGAGAGAGAGAGACTTGGTGCCACGCCATCAGGGGGTGTCCGATTGGCTGTGCTTGGGCACACTGCAGGGCAACGGGTTGTTAGCTCAATAATGCATACCACTGCGTGCGCGTGCAGCAAGCAAGCAAACATGCAGATGCCCACGTGCCAACCCCGACACCGGCCGACTCTGACACATGCCGACGCCTACGCCGACACGCCTTCGCATTGTCACAAGCACACACGCAGATACATACGCATATTGGCTCAAGCAGATGCGGGTGCAACGTAAGCTCACGCATGCGCACGCATTGCGTGCGCACACGCACGCAGTCACAAGTTTGTACACTGTTTGACTGACATATGCGCGCCTCAGGTGTGCTTTTGTGCGCATGGTGCTTAAGCACCATGCGCA
>RHPI01003536.1:13369-27441 GCA_009103225.1 Chlorokybus atmophyticus
GGGGGCACATGTTTACATGCATAGTGTACACGAAGAACTGCCTCATAGGCCGCACTGTCCACTCAACACTGCGGTCTATGAGCCAGCATACAGCAACAGGCTCATAGGATGCACTGGACAGTGTGGTCTATGAGGCGACTGTAGTAATGAAAGCGTGCGTGCGTGCTTGCCCGTGTGCGTGCGCCTCCGTGTGTGTATGCGAGCACCTACTCTCCCCTTCCGCTCACTTCGGTCTAGCAGATGAACTCGCTGTAGCGACCCCCAGTTGCGCGCCCTTCGAGCAGCAGCGTCGGGCTACCCCCGCAAACCCCAATTGAAACACTTTCAGCCGTAGAGATGAGCTTCTCTCAAGCACGTGCATGCATGCGCATACAAGTTACCCTGCCAGCAGCTTAATTGGTGACGTGCAGTTGCACTGACTGGCTGGTGCGACACACTTCACGTGCAAACACGAAGCTCACTCTACAAATCTGCAACTGCTTGTAATGTCTATCTGTGGAAGACTTCAGCGATGCAAGTAGAGCTGCAGCTTCAGCGGAAGGACAGGCTGCTCTGCCTCCAACTCACCCGTGAGTTGCAAGACCAGTTCTGCGACTGACAGATGTGTAGTCACGCATTAGTATTGGAAGCACTATGCACTTGTGGACATGCAATTGGCATGCGGCTCTACCTCTTCATGATGGACATGCTTACATGCAGTGCTGGTCCGCTGCAGCCTCGATGCTGTGCAGTTCTTGCAAATGCAAGCGGATGAGTTCGCTGGACGGTGACAACCCGACCTCTCAACCATGCAGCCAACATTGCGCTGGCGATGTGGTTGAAAACCCATCATAGGGACTTGTTCACGTCCGCATGTACCGCTTGTGCAGGCTATGTAGAAGTTTGCTGCATAGCCTGCACAAGATGTTATCTCTCATCATACGCCAAAATATATATCGTTGACGACGTGCCCATGTGTTACATAGATAACACATATACGCTCATGTGCGTGCATGTTGCTCGGGTAGCGGGTATGCAATTGCACAACAAGAGCAACGGAGCAAGCTTGTACGTGCCTGGATGGCAGTGAACCCATGTGCAACCGCTCCAGCAGAGTAGCGCGTGCGGTTTGCTGGCTAATATTGCTCTTCCTGCACACAACAATCAGGTTGAGACAGTTGTGCATCCACACAAGCAACGCTGGCTACTTCACATTCACTGTGCAAGCATGCCAGTGGCGACATATGTACACTACGAATCTTGACCAACACACAAGCACAAAGGCTTGTTGGTAGTGGACAATACGGCTGAGCAGTGCATGCATGTACACCAAGTGCGTGCATGTGCAAGCGTGCATGTGCTTGCCTGTTGACGACAATCAACTCTACTGTGACCTGTGATTGTGGTGGTGGTTGCCACAACAGCCGCAGCAGCGCCTGCGGCTGTAGCAGCTGCATGGCAACAGCTGCAAAGCTGCAGCTGTTGCCATGGTTTGCGTTGTTAAGTTTGCTAATAAATCCATAACAGCTGCAAGAACAACAACCATGTCGTTGACAACAACAACACCAATGCCGACAGTGCACACAGCGGCCGCAGGAGACGCTGCAACCGTAGCAGCTGCTGTTGTTAACAAAGAGTGATAATTTACAGCATCTACTTGCAGTAAGCCACATGCAACAAGCAGTGAGAACACCATCAAGCTTCAAGCTATTAGAAGCACTTTCCCTTTCCGTAGTAGGCCTACCTCCAGCTGGCCCATTGTATGTAGAACGCGGCACATTTGGTGAAGGAACCAGACGTTACATCGTTACAACGGCGGCGTCTTACTGCGCGACCAGCCCTGGCCCTGTCGGTTGCACCGCATACCAGTACCAGTGCTGCACTGGTGCATGGGCTGCGGGACACGCGACCAGCAATGGCCCGGTCATTCGGCCACCATACCGGCGGTGGTCCGATTACGGCCGGACCAGTCGCGGCACTGGTACGCTGAGCCGTGCCAGACGTGGCCTGCGCGCCGCCTCGGACTGATCCGCGCGTAAAAAGCACTGTGATATCAACACCTGTTGCCACAGGGCAAAAGACTACCACGCACCATGTATGCTTGCAGGTAAGTCATGCGTGTGCTCGATGTATAGGTCTGACCTTAAAGTCCACATGTGCGTCAATAACTGCATCGACACTAGATGGGAGCCGGGAACGTCAACAATTTGGAGCAATGACAACGTGTGCGCCCACTGCAAAGAGAAGCTCTTTACACTATTCGAAACACCGGAAGAGGTTGCGCCCTCGCAAGGAGTACAGTGACTTTGGCGTGCACAATATAATCAAGCCCCATACAAGTTGAACGCGTTTTGCAAACTACGCCGCAATTTTCACGCAAGGGAACATTGAGATTCCAATTAAATTTAGGCTTGTACATATGTTGGCATGCGCTTGCGTGACTGTGCCCTAATAGTATTCGATGGCAGACATCGTCTCTGCCATTGCATGACGCTACAGGCATCAACCGCAAGGTGGGTGGCCAACCGTTCAACAGTGACAATGAAGTGTACACGTTGGGCTGCGATGGTGCGAGGTATACAACTTCCGCACCTACTCCTGTTGCTTCATGTATTTGCGCTACAAAGACCTGTTGACAGGTAACCGTGCTGAAAATTGCTTCATCTGGCCACTGGCTCTCATCCCCGGCCCAAAGACCCCCACCGACATATGCGCCCATACCCATAATGAATACGGCATTGGCCTTCAATAAAGCTCGCAACCACACCAATGCACGTTCAAGGTGCCTCCCTGGGCTGGACGGTCACGCACGACATAAAACTTGACATAAATTTCCAAACAACTTCGCTCTCCACCGCGGCATTGGCAATCGAGTCTGAACATTGAAATACCTGGTGACGTCGATCTTTGCAGATTCAAAAGTAAGCTACTCTATAAACGCACTGCGTGTACAGAGTAGCTAACTTAGTTAAGGCCGGGTAGATGCCAACTTGTGGCAAGTTGGCATCTACACAACCTGTGTTATACCTGATTGTGGGACCAGATAGTGTCTGTTTAAAGTCTCACCACGCTCCAAACAGACACGCCATTGTAACAATACTACTACTTACATGCTGGTTGGGGCTTGGCAACCTTATGCACAAGCACTACGAACTTACAGCAGAAGTCCCACCAGCACCACGGTGCAGTGGAAGTTGGAGCAGCGCACCAACGGAGGAGCGGATGATCACCAACCTCTCACACAGCTCCAGCCCCAGGCACACCCACGCCCAACACACCCACATGCACACACACTCCCCCTCACCCCACAAGGGATGAGGGGGAGAGCCCCTTCAACAGCACCCCACACACAAGTGGCCCTCGAGTAGTGATCACACTGTGGTCCGTACTCAAGGTTGCTACGAAGCCTTTACACCACTTGCTGCTCTCCCGACCTGGCACACATGATGTTTAAGGCCCAAGGCCTTGTTAGTGTGCTGTGTGTTGACCTATTAGCAGAAGCTAACCTTGTCCAACACAGACATCAACCTCAATGGTATTAAACTCCCTCGGTTTTACATAAGAGGAACAATCCTACCTCGGAATCACCAACATAAGCTCTCCTGGTACAATAGTACTTGCGAATTGCCCACAAGCATCACTCTGCCTTGCGACTGTCATCGCAGTGGCCAATCGCACTATCACAATATGAGCATGTGGTTTGCCAACTTGGCTTTCTTTCTTGGAGCTGTCACATCTTGTGGCAACTCATAGGTTGGGCCAAAGGCCATAGGCACTAACCAGCACTGTGCTAGCCCTCATCAATGCCTTGTGTAGTTGATCACACCCAAGGCCATATAGGCTTAAGAGTAGACGTACATGAGAGCACACCTCACAAGCACAACACATGCTCATGAGTAAGAAAATCCCACTGAGTCTCTTCTTACTTACATAAGTAAGGGACAGAGAATGACTTTTGCCAGCCTTATATGCGTGACACCATTGGGTCTAGCTGGCATCTGGAATAAGCTTACAGGAAACTCTGTTCTCCACCTGTTGACAATTGAATCCAAACACCAGTGTAAAGTCTTCCCCCGTCAAGAGACTTTGGTCTGAGAGAATAACTCCGATAACATCATAACATCGCATAAAATTAAATTATTTTATAGGCAAATACTGCTGCTTAAGAGAATACTCTTACGCAACAAGACTAAGAAATCCGCTCAACATCTTTGGTGGGGCCAGTCTTGTAACAGGGGATCTCCCCGCTAATAGCATGAATATTCAGTCGTAATGATGATAAACAATTATCATCAGCTATGTATATATAATATGTATACATGTATCAATAAATAAAATAGCAGCCACATCGCCATGTGATGACGTGGCCCAAGGGTAACATCAATAACCCTCAAGCACAGCATATTCATTCTCTTAAACTTGAAAAGAATACTATTCTCTTAAGCACCAAGAGAACACCCCCGTTTGTGGCATGAATAGCTGTAGGATAAACATGATTTATATAATGGGGGAAACCTGTACCTGATAACTTCTGCAGACCTTAAAGAGTAGCCACTCTATAACCGCTGGCTGGAATCTACCCGGCCTGTGTGAATATACAGTCTACCCCCGCTACAAGTATATCATCGGTCACGGAGGCTTCTAATCTTGTGACGGGGCTATTTTCATTAATCGTTATAAGACTGCATAGTCTTAAAACGCATACATGCATATTTTTAATAATGCTAAAGAAAGTAAGCAATAGATGTATAATTATATAGCTACAATTTTACATTGCATATTACACACTGTAAAACTACATTTATAATGCTATATGTATAAAATATGTGATATAATATAGTTATATGCATTTCACGTCGTTGTTTCCTCTCGTTGTTGGCAAATACATAAGAAATTAACATATATTCAGATATTCCCTACGCGGTTAAAACTAATCTTATGCCCATAGTTGTTTGGCAGGGCGGACATCGGTCCCATAAGACTAGACCCCTGCTAGGTGTGGAATAGGAGATTGTTGTGCGTGGTGGTGGTTTGAGCAAATGTGTTGTGTTGATATGTGGAAGACCTCAGGTGCTAATGTGCAGTGCAGACATGCATGCACGTATTGTTATGTGTCGTGGTTAAGTTGTCAATAGGCATCAGGCTGATGCTTCACTCATATGTGTACTGCATTTGTCTGATACGGCCAAGAGAGCTAACTTTACTAATGCCATGCTGATAGAGAAGGCCAAGAAGATACGTAACACATTTGACATCCAGGACACGGATCCTAGTTTGTCTAATGGCGGGTTGGCCAAGTTTTGAAGCAGGGTGTTGCATTTGATGCATAGCCGCTATGCACACAAGCAGAGGCTTTGATTGTGTGTTGGCCTCAAGTTCTGATGTTGATGTCATGCTGATAAGTGAGGCAGAGAGAGCACCACGTCACACACACTTAGTGTACGCAAGTGCATGCACACGCACATGCGCACACATTCTTAAAGCAAGTTGTACGCAGGCACGCACATACGCGCACAATTGCTTGTTGAACTTCCTTATTGTTAACAAGCTCGTGCATATGCAGGCATGGTCTCCAGAGTTATAAGATTCACGGCGAGGCAGATGATCAAGTTGGCATTAAAAATACTATCATGCATGTATCTACGGCTTTGGAGGAGTTGGGGATCATTAACGGGAAATTGGTGTACAACTTCAGCGAGTGTGCGCTCTTCATCACTAAACCAAACAAGACCTTGACGTGTCAGAAGGTTGGAGGGGAGAAAGCACAGCAGGAGTGTGTTACTGTAGGTTTGTTTCTTAATGCTATTGTAACACATATGCTCAAGCCCATCTTTATTAAGAAGAAGCCTGCGCGCCCAAAATTCTTTTGCAAGTAGGTCACCTGCTGGATTTGTTGCCTAGTACTACAACAGCTCTACAAGGATGGCGATTTTGGCAACTGGATGGCAGAGGTGAACCGATCCATGCGCGCTGCTGGCAAATACATCACAATGCTAATGAACAATGCCAGCATCTGAGGAGTTTACAGTTCAAGGCTTCAAAGCTATACGCGTTTTGAAGGTGACCAACATCTTCTCGCTTGTAAACACAAGCTCAGTTGTGCAGCCATTGAAACAAGGCATGATTGCTACAAAGCACGCTACAAGCGAGAGTTTGTTGAGTGGTTGTTGGAGGAGATTGAGGACGCGCCATCGAGGGTGTGAATGTTGACAAGATTGTGCTTGATGTGAAGCAAACGTTGCTGTGGGCTACAACCATGCAAAAGAACTACGACGCGGCCCCTTTACCTACATCGTGGCAAGCATTTTTGCGCTGCGCAGACGGGCGTGGACGGCGCCAACAACAGGCGGCTATCATGAACAACTTGTTACAGTTGATGAACAATTTGCCTTTTTGGGACAACCAGATGTCAGCTGAGGAGTAAGTGAACTTTGAGGCAGCGTGTGATGTTGTTGAGAAGTACATGGATGAGGAGCTCATGCAGTATGTTACTAGCCTGTGGAGGAAGAAGCAGGATCTGCGAGTGGCAATGCACAAGAAGAGAGCATTGATGATGATAATGAGCAACCCCCTCCACCGTGTTCCTTGTTTAACGCTAGGGCAGCATGCCGTAGGCTTGATGTGTTTGTCGCTAACAATCAGACCAGGATTCTGCAAGAAGGTTGTGGAGTAACAACCATGGAGTAACAACCCTTCCGGGGGTGGCGCGGTCGAAGACAATGGTTGTGTGCAATCTAACTAGGCAGCAGCAAGGGGACATTCAGATGTTCTTGCGTTGTGATGCATGATTAGTGTTTTCTTGCATTATGCGTGGTTATTTAACAAATGAGCGGTTGCATGTCGTCGTACACAACATCAATGATGGTGTGCACGTGGACATGTTCACGGTAATTATTAAAGTAATACTTGCTTGTTATACGACGATACATACTGGAAACAGGGTTCGCTACGATACAAGCACCATCATGTCGCATGTGCACAGGCAATGTTTCTGCAATGCGACATAACATTGCGTTATAAACATCAATGTCTTTCAAAAACAAGTGTGGTTATTATACAGAGCGTAGACTTTAGCAAGGTACTGTAGTGATTGACTGTTGCATGCCACTGGCAGTGGTTGTTGCTATCAGCACCAATAAAATACATACTAAATATTGTAACAAATGCCGCAAGATGTCTCTATATCTATTCAGTGTTTCACTATTGCTTGTGCATATTTAAACTATATGTTATATGATTACATACCTCTCAATATATATATTAACATATGCATATAAGAATATTATTTATATGTACATATATATGTGTATATATATATAAATATATACATTGCGTAATGCCTGTTGCTACAGATTGGTTGTACTACTTGCTGCCTTAAACTCCTGCCTTGCCCATCCCTCCGCCCCATATGCATGCACTTAGCTAGGCACATAGCCAGTGTACAAAAGATGCAAGCTGCATCACGCGCATGCACAGCACACAGCATGCATAGCAAACACCCACATACTCACTCAGCACACCGCATTTATGTTTACACTTCACACCACCGAGCTATCTACTATCCTGCGTACTTACTACTATTACCCCGTTAGACCACATGCAGTGCATGCATGGCAATCGAGTCACAGTTTTTACCTGCACGCACGTGCAGCTAGTTAGTCTTGCACGGTGTTGCAGTCAGCCAGCAGGACGAACAGCAGACGGACTGACTGACTCCCCCCGCCACTCTCCCTCTCCGTCGCTCTCCTGCCTCCCACAGCCACAGCCTCACCCGGCTGCTGCCTGCCACTGTGTATGCCATGAACGTTGTGTATGTAAGGGTATGATACGGTGGTGTGCAGCAAGCGTTACATATCTTCTCAAACACCCACACTTACATACTCTTGGTCAAATGATGCTGCTTATGTAGAGTCCTCAGCCCAACACGAGGTCGCAACGCGTTGGCAATGGTCTTTACGCCAATTTTGGTGTCACATGGCACATAATTTATCACTCAAGTTGGCGCAAGATCAAACAAGGCGCAGCACCCAAGTCATTGCTATCACAATTGCGAAGCATACATCGTGTCATCGGCATATGAATTGTCATGACAAGAAGATACCACCATATCCCCACAAAGAGGGCACATGCATTGAACTCTGAAATCAAAAATAACCAAGGCAGCACCTCATATTCTAGACTTTGAAGAGACTGCAATACCACTCAGAATGTACCCACCGGTGGCACTCATAGTCATATGCGGGTGTGAGCGCTGCGGCAGGACTTGGTGCTCGCGCAGCCAAGGCTCGCTTATCTGCACGAACCATGAATGAACCTTAGAGCAACTTGAAGTGTTCATAGTANTATTATGCGCAAGAACTTCGAAAAGACATAGAATACGCGTAATACATATGCCCGCACATACGAACAAATAAGGCTCTGTACCGCTTAAGCAAACAACATAGTAATGTACATCCGGTCGGGTTTTGCAAATGCATACTTTCTATGGGTCGCCATCATCTTCATACATATCGCTATCATTATCATCCTCCTCCTCAAGCTCTAAATCCTCATTATCCAAGTGCCTAGCGTCGTCCTGCATCTTCTCCCGTACGAGATGTTCGTTTTGTCGTCCCGTCTCAGTCGCATCCCCTCGCGTAAGGAATTCTGGCATCCACTCCGTCACGCCATATTGCTCGAACAACGTTTTCAATTGCTCATTAAGCGGTTGAAAGAACTCCACCAACATTGCATGCGTCTCATTAGACATGGTGGGAGCGGGATACGCAGCGCATTCAGAATGGTCGGACATGGCATTGTCGTGCACAACTCTGTCAGGGAGTGGGAGCTCGTACTCAATCCCGAGGTAGTCCAGCACGCGCGCAATGATGGCCTCGCGATCGTACACCAACTCGTGAAAGTCCACAATGAGAAATTGCCTCTGAGGTGGGAAGAGCCTCCACCACGGATCTAACTGAACGGCATACCACGAGTCCAACAGAGCGGAAGGCCGACACTCCTCATACACCTGCACACAGGCACTCTCCATGAACATCCCTTTCCATGCAGACGGTACAGATGTTGTAAATCACCAAAAACATCTGTTGTACATAGAGGGTGATGCACGAATTGAGATTACCCGTGGCTTGGGGAGGTCTTGGCGTGCGGCCATGCAGGTGCGGGCCTCGGCCAGGGTCTGTTGGGCCCAATCATCGAACTGGACGTCGCACGGGATGTGCTGAATCACTCGGCCAATGTGGCCAAACCACGAGAGGGTGCGTTCGACCGGGTCGCGCAGGGAGACTATGAACTTGAGTCCTGCAACGAGCCCGTGACGGGAGTAGTGCTGGCCGATCTGCATCGCCGCGCTCAGCGTGCGCACGTAAGACGGCGTGCTGTCCATCACGTAACGCACTCTCTGCATGTGCGTAAGTACGTTGGTGCATGCGTGTGTGCATGTGAGCACATGCACGGGCGCGGGTGTAGGCCAGGGCCTGTGCTACTCTGTGTGTGTGCTTGCTAGCGGTCTGCGTGTGTATCCACATGCGGTGCAGGATGCATGGGCCACAGGCGAGTGCATACATGGGCGTGTACACGTCCCGGACGCATTTGCATGCTGATGTTGCAACCACAAGTGCATCAGAGTCGACGAGGACCATTTCTCACCCTATTGGCGAGGCGGCTGTCAGAGCACGGGGGGTAGCGCTTTGAGTACGCTGCCAACCACTCCGGCGTGGTGTGCGGCACCAATGGCTGGTCTGCAAAGTGAATCTCTTTCGTGTACTCAAGAACCTGCTTAATTGCAATTGGAAGCACACACACTCATCAGTGCTGTGCGTGCGCGTGTTGGCTTGGGTTAACTTGCATCTTAGAACGCAACAACCCACAACTTGCCAAAGGGCTCACCTCTCCCTTGCCAAAGTTGTCACTGCAGACGCACATGAAATGTGTCAATGCCACGCCGCGCTGTCAGAATTGCGTGTTGCAAGCGCACATGCACACCTACACGTACACACCTGACGACATAGCCCCAGAGCGTGGTGGAGCCGCACTTCTGCCCGCCAATGAGGAAGAGGTTGGGCAGCGGGCGGCCTTTGTAGCACGGTGCGCCACCCGCGGTCCTGCTCAACACCTGCACCTCATCACCATCGCTATCAACACCACTCCCTCTAGCCAGCAGTGCCCGCCTTGGTGCACGCTCCCCGCTTGCAGCGGAGGCGGCGGCGAGGAGGACAACGACCAGAACAAGAAGGAGGCGGAGCAAGAGGGGTTGATGAGGACGAGGAAGAAGCATGGCTAGATCTAGAGCGGGTGGGTCAGGTGGCGCTCTCGTCAAGCAATCAACCTGTCGTCGTTGCTGTTTGTCACACGTGATTGCAGCACTGCTAGTAGTCCTGCGGTGTGCACACGACAGCCCGTCAATTAACATGAACATGAATGTGGAAAGCATGTGCACTGCACACGCCAACATGGATATGCAAGCCTGTCTACTTGTGAGTAAATGCAGCTATGAGCGTGCACTCTGTAACACTACTGCTGCTGCTCACAGTTTGCGTGACGAGACAGACTCGACGCATGCATCTGGCTTGGTGGATTTAGGCACCCCGCACCTCAAGGCAGCCGCATGAAACGCGGCGTTGTCGCTGGTCTACAATACGCAGCTGCTAATTGACAAGAGAGAACAGCACGCTCACACCATTTGTCCAAGGGCAATGCATGCAGTGCTCTCCTGAGTCTCTGCCAAACTGACGAAACGCTGGGACACTAGTGTTGGCAAGTTGCTAGTAGTTGCTGCGTGCTGGCTAACGGGCACTCACCGTGTGGGAAACCTGGCGAGTTCTTTGCATGGAGTAGGTCTAGGCCAACCCAAACAGCCACCAAGACGCGCACATCGACGCCGACCCTGCCGCCGCCGCCGTCAGGCCACGCGTGGCGACGTCGGAAGCCGACACAGGGGTGTGGGGACAAATCTTGTCTGCCGCAGAGCAACACGAGACTTTGTTTTGACAGCGTTTGTGGCTAGGCTCAAAAACTCGGGCACGCGCGTGGCAGGACGGCGGCTGTGTCCGGTCTGTCACCTGACGATAGGCCTGCCGATGATCTTTGTGACCGACCAAAAGCGGTCCGAAGCGCTGTGATTCACGTTCATGCATTATGTGATCGCCACGGGAGATCGCGATGAGAGAGCTACGACCGCGTCGCGTGCTGCTAGGTATGATGCGAGGTTGAAAACGTGACATCGGCCAGGGGCCCTTAGGGATATTGGGGTGCCCTGTTTCTGTAATGTTCATGTGGAATCCGGAACATCGGCTTCAAGTAATACTGGTAAGACATAGTATCAAATTGAACTAGTGGTGCGGCCGGCCTTGGTGCGGGTAGTTTCTGTGGTAGCCGGCCCGGCTACCGCAGAAAGGCACAACACGCATTAGGCTCTACCAGCCTCTGATTGGCTGGGCGTCGAAAATCGTAAATTAGACATCCGATCCATGCATCCATCTAGGCCGTCAAAACCACATCCATGTACTGTAGTGCTCCAAATTGTTTGCGACGAGCGCCGAAAAATATAGGTTTTTTCCCGTCAAAACCTTGCGAACCTATGCATTTCCAGTGCATGTGCAATGCATACCATAGTTACTGCCGCCGAGCAGGGGGGTCATTACTTCGTAAAGTGCCCTTGCAAATTCTGATATATTCCACGAACAAATCGTAGCACTACGGTAGTAACATTGCTCACTTGTGTTCATGTCATCATTTTGTAAACGAGAACAACATTACCAGTATGTGTATAGTATATGACGGCATGTGCTTGCAACTTTGTACACGTATTGCACACCTCATTTTTATCTGTAAACGTAGTTTGGATGGATGTTATCCGCAATTTAAATCTATCCACATGATCGATATCGATAGTGTCAAGATTTATATAACTTTATGCAATGATATAGCATGGTATAGCATCAAAACAATGGCATTATCTGTATACAAGTTAGCCATGAGATATGTTATATGTCATAAACACATTAATAAAACATGTTGACGGCCGATGCAAAGTCATACACCAATTTAATTTTAATGCAAACATTGATACATAAAAGAGTTGCGTCACAAGTATTGTACATTTTGTGAAGCCAATGAAAGTGTAACCGTGCTTGATCGCAGTTGAAATTGTGCCTGCACATTATGAAATCAACTTGAAATCACATTATGTGATTTCAGCTTGAAGTCACATTGAAAGGTTGCATTGTTAAGTCGTACCATATGCTCAAAGTGGGGGGTGCGCGAAAACTGTCACGAAAATAACTGTCTCTCAATTACGGACGGCTGATGCATGGATGGCCCATTCCACAGGCGCGGACCACTGTTTCACGACACGGCCGGTCAAGTTCTGGCGCGCTACATCGGCGCCATCATTGGTGGGCCTGTCGAGGTACCGGCCCAATAATGGGCCGGCGGCTTGGGTTTGCTTGTCCCGTCGACATCGGGAACGGTTTTGGTCCTAGCCTTCGATACCATCATTGGGGCCTGGCAATGTTCAGTCTGCTATTGCTTGTTGAAGGGTACTCTCGCACCAAAGTTGGTCCAAGCCTCTGCAACCCTCATGACAGTCCAATCGCCAATGGTTCTTTCGGCTGCCAAAGCTTATGCCGGCCCGTTTAGCGCTGGGTGCGGCGTGAGCGGCGTATCTGGTGCGCCAAGTAGCGTGTGGTGACTTAGATAATGCTGCGCTGAACTGCGACTAGCGACATTGATGTGGTTGTATAAAATGCGTTTTGCGACGGCGATGCACTCACGTTCAGCGCTGCTGGATCAGTGTCGAGTGAGCGTGTTCTGGTGTAGGCATTAAGGAGTGCTACGCTGTTGTGTCAGGGGTTAACAGCGCTGTTATCAGTGCGACCATCGTTTGTTGTTTGCGAGTAGACGGCGGTTGACGTAGTCAGTGGGCTATTTGGCGGTAGAGTCGTTTATGTCCATCTTGCCGCTTTTCGACGTCTGTGCCACGTTAAATTGGCGCCATTTGCTCGTGTGCTGGTGGTTGCTGTTGGTGTGGTTGGTGCGGGGTTTGGTGTGGACGGCGGCGGGATCGCGGGCGACGTGGGCGGTGAGTCGATCACGTAGCATGGCGGGGCATGTAGGTGCTAGTGGCGCCGGCCTCGACGGCATTATCTTTTCGCTGAGCGCCTCATTGGCATACATCAGGCGCAGTCAGTCTTTCTATCAGACTGCCTGCGAGCAGGTGAATGCCATTGTTGGTCTGCTGTGATGGTGATTACATGTTGTCGCAGCTGAATGTGTGGTCAATGTTAGGTGTCAATTGGATGGCCGGTGCATGTAGCTGGATTGCAGGTGAGGTTTGCACCGGGTGTGAGGGAGCTTCATATTGAGTTGCCTGGGGGGTTTGGTTTCAGGTTTAGCTTGCATCGTATTCGACAAGGGCTTGCTGGCTTCCCACAGCGTTTGGGAAGTGACCTTTTAGTGGTGGAGCATGTGGTAGGCAACGTGTCACTTGCGCGCTGGGTGATTGGTACTCAATGTGATGCGAATCCTGGTCGCCGGCGTTTCTGAGTTGAGCAGTGGCATGACACGGAGTGGTTGCCGTTTGAGGTCTGTCAGTAGAGTCTTCATCCAATGATGGGAGGTGACAATGATTATAATGACAACCCTGGCCTACCTCATCCTCTTCCACATATCAAGGGCGGTGGCTGGCATCTCATCGTGCCGGCAGGACCAAGTGTGTACTATGTTTGGGGTCGTAGTTCGGTGGTAGTTTCGTGGATGTTAAATCGCTTATTGGCAACACGCTTCACCCTCCACTGGGTGATGTTTGGTTGGCACACTTGTTTACCGGCCGGCCTGCATGCGTGTGTAATGCATTGGCAGGCAGTGATGGAGCGTGACGGTGCTGTGTATGTGTATACGTGTGGTGTGATGTCATGTCATGTGCATGTGTTCTGCAGGTGCTCATAATATGAATGCTGGTGGATGAGGCCGTGTCTGCAGCCAGCGTCAACCGGGAGCAATGGGAAGCCCTGCTCAGGTTGTTGGAGCACTGCGTAGTCAACATGTTTGTGCCTGCCTTGTGGGTGCTGAGGTGGTTGCCGCCGGGGGGGGGGGGG